>CM055733.1:6606731-6939925 GCA_029465975.1 Dallia pectoralis
GGAATATGGTCGGGTATATCATATGTTGTGTCTATATAGTACTCATATGGTTAAATTGCCCAGCATTATCTATGTAGTGCAATGATGGGAATTTAAAGACATTTAGGACTCAAGTGTCCAGTTTTCACGTTTCGAATAATGAAAAAAAAAATTATTGTAATAAGTTACATACAATTACATGCAATTACCTCAAGATAAGTGATTAACTTTTGCAGCTGTCTCTGGTTCTTAGTTTTAATTCGCATTCATTCATTTGTCAATTCATTACTGGAGCATGTGTTTCTCTCGAGTGTTTAGCATTCTAATGTGTGGTTGCTGACCCATCGGCATCCAGCCTTGCTGCCCACGGACACCAGTGCCACATGGTCACTGGTCACCGCATAGATTCATCTACTAATAGCTGTGTTAAATCCCTTTGAGAAAATAATGCATTCTGAGAGCCCTCCACGGGCACTCAGCACGTCGTGTTGTGCCACTGTTTTCACTAAGTTATCGTTCTGCCCCCATTCAGGAGCTAGAAACCACTGGGATGAATTGAGTCTCATTTAGGTTGTGACTAGAAAACTGTCAATGTACACTATGAATAATTACAGGTCTTGGCTTTGACTGGAGTACTGCGAGGCTTTAGTGCAATAAACACTGTACTTCCCTACAACACACATTTCCCATCACACATGCACACCTATAGGCCGAGGCAGCCACACACACACACACACACACACACACACACACACACACACACACACACACACACACACACACACACACACACACACACACACACACACAGCATCTGCCGGATTCCTACTCCTGAGGTAAACGGTAGATCCCCCAACTTCCCTGGTTCCCGCAGAGAACCTATGATTGCAGCTAATTATCTACAAATAGGAGGAATATGACAAACCACAGCCTCTATTCCTGTGCCTTTTAGTCTCTATGCATTCTGAATGTGAGGGAAGATCAGAGCGATAGAGGGCGTGAAAAGCAGAAAAAGATAAATGAGGTTGTCACGAATGGTGTGGGGCGTGGCTACACAGACCTTTCGGTGATTCACTTCCTTGTTTATGTTTTGTCACTCAGCTGTTTCTGCTTGTAATCAATGGGATATAAGAGGGTCGCGAGCAGTGCACTCATTGCTTCGCATTGTTACATGTCACACGTTATTTTAGAGGTGAGTGGGTTATACTACTGCGGTTATTGTAATGTGTTTGTTTAAGTCGCTATATGCGCATTTTCATTTCAGTGCCACAGTTTAGTGTTTTTCGCCGTTCACGGTTTGTTTTACTTTTGTATGTTTAAATAAACCTGTTGAACGGATTACCTTGGCTCTGCATATGGCTTCCCACACTACACCTACTGCAATTCGTGACAGAATGCGAAGCCCACAAAGAAGCCAGCGGAGCCAGCAGACGGTGAGTGGATTCCTCGGGGGGGCAAGCTATAGCGCCCCGAAGGATGAAGCTCACCGTCGCACCACGGAGCAGTGGGACTGGGGTAAGCCGGAGACGCCCGAAGAGGAGTATAGGCGCCTCCGTGCTTACTTCGGGTATGAGCCACCGATGCAGCTATCAGGGCCGATTACATCGGGTCCGCGGTCCCTCCCGGAGGAAGGCAAGAGGGCACCCCGAAGGCGTCCCAAGAAGGTTTTTGGGGGGGAGCTAAGGAGGTGTTCCGGGAGGACCGCGGAGAGAGCACCCACGGTCCTGGTGCTGCAGGAACGGCCCCCCACTGCTCCGGGGCTGCAGACAGGGGGAGGGAAACCCCTGGAGCTACAGCCACTACCCCCGCCGTGGGAAGACCCTTTTCTGCCGCCGACGACAGGGACAGAAAAACCCCCGGAGGGGTTGGATGAACAGCCCTCAGCTGTTATTAGGACGTGGTGGAGGACATGGCTGGAGCTACAGCCACAAACCCCGCAGTGGGAAGACCCTTTTCGGCCACCGACGTCAGGGACAGAAAAACCCCGGAGGGGTTGGATGATCAGCCCTCGGCTGTTATTAGGACGTGGTGGAGGACATGGCTGGATTTACAGGAGCCAGCGCCTGAGATGGTCGCCACCACGCTTGCGCCTGAGATGGTCGCCGTCACGCCAGCGTTCACGATGGTTCCTGCCGTCCCGCCAGCGCCCAAGATGGCTACCGTCGTCCCGCCAGCGCTCAAGATGGCTGTTGCCGTCCCGCCAGCGCCCAAGATGGCTGCTGCCGTCCCGCCAGCGCCCAAGATGGCTGCCGTCGTCCCGCCGGCGCTCAAGATGGCTGTTGCCGTCACGCCAGCGCCCACGATGGCTCCCGCCGTCACGCCAGCGCCCACGATGGCTCCCGCCGTCACGCCAGCGTCCACGATGGCTCCCGCCGTCCCGCCAGCGCCCAAGATGGCTACCGTCGTCCCGCCAGCGCCCAAGATGGCTGCCGCCGTCACGCCAGCGTCCACGATGGCTCCCGCCGTCCCGCCAGCGCTCAAGATGGCTGTTGCCGGCACGCCGGCGCTCAAGATGGCTGCCGTCGTCCCGCCGGCGCTCAAGATGGCTGTTGCCGTCACGCCAGCGCCCACGATGGCTCCCGCCGTCACGCCAGCGTCCAAGATGGCTACCGTCGTCCCGCCAGCGCCCAAGATGGCTGCCGCCGTCACGCCAGCGTCCACGATGGCTCCCGCCGTGCCGCCAGCGCTCAAGATGGCTGCCGTCGTCCCGCCGGCGCTCAAGATGGCTGTTGCCGTCACGCCAGCGCCCACAATGGCTGCCGCATCGCCGCCCACAATGGCTGCCGCATCGCCGCCCACACTGGCTGCCGCATCGCCGCCCACAATGGCTGCCGCATCGCCGCCCACAATGGCTGCCGCATCGCCGCCCACAATGGCTGCCGCATCGCCGCCCACAATGGCTGCCGCATCGCCGCCCACAATGGCTGCCGCATCGCCGCCCACAATGGCTGCCGCATCGCCGCCCACAATGGCTGCCGCATCGCCGCCCACACTGGCTGCCGCATCGCCGCCCACAATGGCTGCCGCATCGCCGCCCACAATGGCTGCCGCATCGCCGCCCACAATGGCTGCCGCATCGCCGCCCACAATGGCTGCCGCATCGCCGCCCACAATGGCTGCCGCATCGCCGACCACGAAGGCCGCGCCACGACTACGCTCACGATGGCCGCCGCCACGACTACGCTCACGATGGCCGCCGCCACGACTACGCTCACGATGGCCGCCGCCACGACTGCGCTCACGATGGCCGCCGCCACGACTGCGCTCACGATGGCCGCCGCCACGGCTACGCTCACGATGGCCGCCGCCACGACTACGCTCACGATGGCCGCCGCCACGACTACGCTCACGATGGCCGCCGCCACGACTACGCTCACGATGGCCGCCGCCACGACTACGCTCACGATGGCCGCCGCCACGACTACGCTCACGATGGCCGCCGCCACGACTACGCTCACGATGGCCGCCGCCACGACTACGCTCACGATGGCCGCCGCCACGACTACGCTCACGATGGCCGCCGCCACGACTACGCTCACGATGGCCGCCGCCACGACTACGCTCACGATGGCCGCCGCCACGACTACGCTCACGATGGCCGCCGCCACGACTACGCTCACGATGGCCGCCGCCACGACTACGCTCACGATGGCCGCCGCCACGACACCGCCCACGATGGCCGCCGCCACGACTGCGCCCCCGATGGCCGCCGCCACGACGGCGCCCACGATGGCCTCCGCCACCACGTCGCCCACGACGGCGGACTCTGAGCTGCACAAGATGGCGGACTCTGAGCCGCACAAGATGGCGGACTCTGAGCCGCACAAGATGGCGGACTCTCAGCCGCACTAGATGGCGGTCTCTCTGCCGCACTAGATGGCGGTCTCTCTGCCGCACTAGATGGCGGCCTCTCAGCCACCGAGGCCTTTTCAGGGCTGGACCTGCGGTCCTGGACTGACCCTTTTGGGTTTGACTGCGGGTTCTCTCCCTGTTGCTCCCTTGTTTTGGTTTTGTGTTTCCGTTCGGCTATCTGGGGAGCTAGCCTTTTAGTGGGGGATACTGTCACGAATGGTGTGGGGGCGTGGCTACACAGACCTTTCGGTGATTCACTTCCTTGTTTATGTTTTGTCACTCAGCTGTTTCTGCTTGTAATCAATGGGATATAAGAGGGTCGCGAGCAGTGCACTCATTGCTTCGCATTGTTACATGTCACACGTTATTTTAGAGGTGAGTGGGTTATACTACTGCGGTTATTGTAATGTGTTTGTTTAAGTCGCTATATGCGCATTTTCATTTCAGTGCCACAGTTTAGTGTTTTTCGCCGTTCACGGTTTGTTTTACTTTTGTATGTTTAAATAAACCTGTTGAACGGATTACCTTGGCTCTGCATATGGCTTCCCACACTACACCTACTGCAATTCGTGACAGAGGTAATGAGAAAGAAGACAGGGAGGTAAACGAGAAACATGACAGCGAGGGTACAAGACAACCATTTGAATAGAATGAACAGAATGTGCGACACAGGCCATTGGACGACAGTCCACACTGGGATTGAGCCAGGAAAAACAGCCCTGACTGTGTTAGGCCTGTTGCCATTGACTACAACGCGATACGCAGGCCACACCCGTTTAATATACAGCATGCCTTGTGCTGATCTTCATGGCTCACGACGCCACCGCTGCCTAGTTCATTTCCATATAAAAACTCATTGAGGTGCAGGTCGGCTGAGATGAGTTCGGTTCATCAATATCAACTATATTAAATCCTCACCTCTGTCACGCACATTGTGCGATACAATTGAATATTTTATTAGCAGCGTTGCCATTGAACTAACCCATATCTCCCTTTCTCTCACCGTTTTCCCGTCGTACATATATTTTTGCACTCTTTCTTTCATATGAATAGCGTCACCGCCAGCTGTAATGTCTAGCCATCAAGTGACAGCTCTCGAGATAACCTGCTTATTGTTCCAGCTCTGAGTCACCAGCGTCTGCTACTTAAAGTTTCGAAACACACTGTGCTTTGTCTCGCTCTTTATTCTCCCTGGGAACTAACAAACCCTAAGGGGGACAGGAAATGAATACAGAGGATGTGTATCAAAGCAACACGTTTAACAGGAAATACATTTGGCATTCATTTTAGCTCAAGATCAATGTCTGGTCACATAATGGCCGCCTTATAAAGGATGCAGGCGGTATGGATGATATTGGCAGCAGGTAACCGTGGTGATAAAATGCCAAGCTGTTATATCGGGATCCATATCCCTGGAGAAGCCTCAGTACAATCAAGTCAGACAACAGTTTACAGAGTCTGTGGTCTTTTTATAACCACGGCTCTTCTGTTCCTTTAGAATGTGACATGGTGCACATTGGATATTACAAGACAAGCTCACTGTTCTCTATAGGAACTTGCTTTGTGAACATCTTAAAGTTCTTTTAAAGTTCTTTCATCGCTTAGTGATATTTTTACGAGTACTGTATCTGGTCTTTTTATTCGTCTCCAAACTGATCACAATTTCAACACAGTACAATTCAATACAGTGAATGGCGTGTACATTTTTTTTGTGTGAACATCTTTCACTGCAAAATTATTGAAGCTGCACTAGGTAGAACTTGTTTTGTTTATATAAACATGGTGTCTAAGTTACGTGAGGCCATGTTAGAGACGGTTAGCGCCACAGATAGTTCGTCTGTTGCGGAACCCCGCTAATGCAGCCAAACATACTCGCTGGAGGTGGCGGCAGTAGGTGAATAACCTATTATACGGAAACTACAAAATCAGATAGAATTCACATCCCACATTTCCCACAGCAGCGTAGACATCAAAAAATGACATAGTGATTGATAAAGCATGAGTGAAAGCAAAGAAACACATTTGGTCAGCAGCATTTCCAACATGGAAACCCCTAATGGCAATAAAAGGGATGAACTTTGACTCTGAGTTAGTGCTTTTTCTTCTGGTCAGGTATTTGTTAGCTTGGCTGGTTAGCCAATGAGAAATGGTAAGTCGGACATTGAGCAAGTATGTTTTTTCTGCGCACTCAAACATGTTTTGTTGCTCTGTGGATGCAGCTCGGCCTGCTATTAGCAGGGAATTGAAAAGGATAAGCGGATGTCTCACAGTATTATATACGCAGCATATTTATCTACCTGGCATGTAACAAATATGTATAATGTGATTTGCAGTTATGAGAAAGACCTTACAACGTCTACCCCAAGATAGCACTGTTTGCCAGGCCCTTTGTTATTTAGCATTGGTGTGGGTCACTTTCTGACCACATTTACATTAATCCGTCTAAAGCACATGAGTCAAACTCAAGGCCCATGCAAGAGCGCTATCTAAGGTGGCCCGCGAGAGCCTAAAAGGACCATTATTGTCTTAAAATAAAGGTATATGCACCTTTATAGGCTTCCAGTGACCATAAACTATATCTCCCACAATGCATGTTGATTTTGTACGACAAGTTTGATGGAATTGTGTGTTTCTAAACCTGATACATTAAAGGGATTTATTTATAACAGCACAGAGCAATGTGCTTACATATATTTAAACATTTACGTAAAGGCATGTACAATATTTGAACACTTGAATAAATAATAATGAAGAGACAGTTATTTCCCAATATATTTAGGACTAGTTACATGTATACGGTCTTATGGTAACAACCGGCCATTTCGCATCAACACACATCGTGGAGGTATCTTCTATCTATCTTCTGCACTCAGCAGGGTGAACGCAAGCAGGGTGCTGGTCCTGATGGTGTTCCCGGGCGTGTGCTCCGAGCGTGTGCTGGTCAGCTGGCTGGGGTCTTCAATCTGTCACTGGTTGTCCCCACGTGCTTCAAGACCACAACCATTGTGCCGGTGCCGAAGCAGTCGACTGCATCATGCCTACATTACTTTCGACCTGTTGCGCTCACCCCCACAATCATGAAGAACTTCGAATGACTCGCATTGGCTCACTGTCAGTCCTACCTCCCTCCAACTCTGGACCCAGATCAGTTCACCTATCGCCCTAATAGGTCTACTGAGGACACCATCTCCACTACTGTCCACTCTGCCCCACCTAGACAAAACCAACACCTATGTGAGGATGCTGTTTATAGACTTTAGCTCAGCATTCAATTCAGCATTCATCTCCTCTAGGCCTAACCCCTATTGTACTCCCTCTTCACCCATGACTGCGTCCCTGTACACAGCTCCAATATCATCATCAAGTTCACAGATGACACCACAGTCATCCTACAGAGAGGAGATCAAGCACCTAGTGGCTTGGTGTGCAGATGACAAACTGGCCATAAATCCCAAGAAAACCAAAGAACTGATTGTGGATTACAGGAAGACAAATAGCTGTATACATGCCCAGTTCTCATTGATGAGACCACAGTGGAACGTGTGGCTAGCCACAGATGTCTGGTTGTCCTCATATCCAACGACCTATTCTGGTCCCTCAACACCACAACCCCGGTCAAAAAGCCACAACAGTGCCTGTCGTTTTTAAGGAAGTTACATCCTGGTCTACCTTTACCTACGGCATTGTGCCATACATTTTGTCCACCTGTTCATTAATCACCTGAAACGGCAAATGTAAGCCTGATATTGGTCAACAGTGTCATGACATGGCTTATCCATGGCCTGAAAGATGCTAATGAAGGTGGCTACCATAGAAGTTATACCTTCATGATGATAATAAATCCTTGGCAGGGTTGAGGAAAGGAGATTATCCAGGTATAGTGTCAGGAACTGTGGTTTGACTCAAAACCCATGTGTGGATCCATGTGCAGCTGTATCTGCAGATGGGTAGTTGGACGTAAGCCAACTATTGGGACCTATGAGTGCCTCACACATCATTGGTGTCCAATGTTACGTTTGGATTCGCCATGTAGGTGAGCTGTGTTGTCACAGGGTGTGTAGGGGAGAGCACTCCTGTGTATAATGTTGATTAGAAACACAGCAGATCCCTGGTTAGGTTCACTGGTGCTTGTTATTTAATGTTACATGTTTCTGAGGTGAGTGCATTTGTTGGCCTGTACTGTTTGATGCCAGTTTTAATAAGTCGCTCTTTGGCGCGTTTTTTTCATTCAGTATATGTTTTTTCCGTTTGTGCTAGTTAGTTGTTTTAGTTTGTGTAAATTAAACGCCATTCAAACTGGAATCTATGCTCGGCCTGTATTTCTCCTGCACTACACCTGCGAAACCGTGACAGTTTTTTCCTGCAGTGCATGAAAAATTAGGATAGTGTGACCTTAAGAAGTTACCACGGTCAAATGCCGCAGATACAATTGACTGAAATTAGTGTAGTAAGTGCAAAAAAATTTTTTATATTATTTGCTACAACTAATTAAACAAAAAAAGAAATAAAAGTTAGTCATTTTGCATTAATGACTGTAGAATATGTATTCAATGATCACAATCCTTTCTGGTTATGGGATAGGAATTATGGAAATTATTTTTGTCAAATATGATGGGTAAATTACATTAATGAGTTTTGCTGTGTGAAAAGTTGTGATATATTGTAAAGGATTTCCTTTAGCCATTCAAAATCCAATTCAGAAAACATGTCTCTTACAATTATTTGTTCTTGGACTAACTGATTTTGACAATGACTAAACCCAAATGAATATGTAATTTTTTCATGATTTAAGCAAATGCACTCATGTGTTATGTTTCAACAGATACTTGGTGGAATTAATGAACAGTAGAAGTGTGACGATGCACTCAGCTTACCAGACCACACACCGACAGGCTTCACTCCTGTATGATTTCACATGAGCCTGTTCAGACATTCTGACTGAACTCCTTTCCACAAATTGACAGCATAAACAACAAATAAAATAACGACACTTTTTTCTTGCTCTATTTTTTAAGAGCAAACAATAAATGCAACTATAATCAAAGTAGTACTCTCCAAACACTAACTGCACACTTTGTGTGATGGCTGTTGTAGCAGCTTCTGGTTGGACGTCAACACCACGGTAGCTGTTGAAAAAAGCAGCCACACTTCTCCCACCGCGGAGTAAACGAGTGACACATGATACACCATGACCAGCCCGGATTGCATGGTTCAATGTATGCGCAAAGCACTTAATGTTAAACTCCAATCTGCCTCACGCACAGCCAATTCCATATTACGCGCGCACATTTCTCATGTTATCCGCACTATTTTCTTATAGTACTTCTGTTCAGTCGTTCTCTCTGTCACCGTTTATTGTTCCCACAGGGGACCCAAAATGCTGCTGAATCATCTATGAAATGTCACCCTCACCGTACCTCATGCTGATATCGCGAGACAGCTTTCAGCTAGACGAGATATCTCATCACGATCAGTATCGCAAGATCTCGTGGCACATCAATGATTTTATGGTAAAATAGATTAAACTTTATACATAATGTATTTTTTTATGAAACATGTCTTTCTAAATGATTTTTTTTATTTGATCTTGTGTATTCCACTCAGACAATGTAAAATGTTTTTGTATCGATTTATGAAAAATTACCACATACTAGTGAAAATAGAACCCAAGTGGTTAAAAGAAGTATGACAACATCTCACCTCGAGAATTATTTAACATACTATCTTAGTGTTATGAAATCCTGCCTTTTGTTAGTCCTCTAATCAATTCTAAATTTATATTGTCAGTGCTAGATGTTTTCACCTTGGAATGAAAATCCAGAGAATAGGCATTCCTACAGAATTAGCTTTTAGTTTCTATGTCCCTTTTAAGAGATAGATGTTTAAGCATGACTTACATCACTGACTCCAGCCTCCAAGATCTTCACACCAGTTTCCTTCTCTAGCTGCTTCTTCTGCTGAACTGCGTGGGGGAACACAACCAAAAGACACATGTCTTTAAATAGTGAAATAAGTGAATGGAAAGTGGAATAAGTCAGTAGAATTACTGTTGTGTTAGCAAGTGACAACGGTTAACATTTGAGCTTCCAGTTTTTCTATGGAACAGATTAAGTTGAGTTGGCAACAGGGTGAGATACATAAGAATTTAGTCGGCTGTGACTCCAACACCAACCATATGTGTTCACGGCTCAAGACATAAAGTGCATGATATCAAAGAAAAAAAATACATCTGCAAATTGTTCTTAACACATTTAAATATAACACAGAAAATAATGAATATACTAGACACACTACCAAGTTTGAAGCAAAGGGGTTGAATACTTTTGACTGTGTTGTTGATTCATTTACTTGTAGATTTTATTTTTAACTGACATTTTGGATTCATTTGTGTTGATCGATGGCATAAAAACATCTAAATAAATAACCTAATTTTGACAATGTTGTAACAACAAAATGTAAAATGTCCAAAGGGCATGAATATTTTAAAGTGCCACTATAGTCATGGAACACACATGCATTGTGGGTTAGGGTTGTACAGGGGGTGAAAAAGCCAGACTCGTGCACACACTCTGCTATCTAAGTGCCAGCAATTGTTTACACAGACAGACTTTAATGTAAAAGTGATTTTAATTGTTGAAGCTGATTTAATTTGTAATGTGTAATTAAAGAGATAATAAATGTCTAGGCCCTAATGCTTTTCCCCCCTAATAAGTGCAAAGCATTTCATGTATTTGCATGCAGTTAAAAGGAAGTACTGTTGCGTGAAGGCATCAGAATTATTTGAGCACAGCTAGTAGACATCCAGTCTTTGCAACATTGCATCAAGGACACAGATACAAGAAGATATCAAAAATGAAAACAGTTTAGACTTACTTTGGGAAGTAGATAAATCACAAACTAACCCTTTTTGCATTTATTAGTGGGATCATAATATTAATTAAATTCATGAATCTTGTTATCAAGCCCGTAGCAGCTCCAAATGATATATTTGCAATGCGGACATTTCAATTCAAATCAGTGACAAAGCAAATGGATGTCCAACATTTAAGATCATACGCTCAACCAACTTGTATTCCCGTGTACGTCTATCCTTTAAAACCCTCACTTTGAAGGATACATTCATATTGAAAACAAAATCAAAGGCGTCTTAATAGATTACGCCGAATTGTGTGTTAAAAAGAAAAAAAACAGAGTATAATTTAATTGAGTTTGTTAGCATGTGAATGCACTGGGTAAAAACGGAGAGTAGAAAGTGAAAGAGAAAAAGAGTGGGTCCTTTAAATCCCATTAACCCAGATGAAGGGTATGCAAATGACCCTGAAGAGCTGAACCTTACCTCACTCTCCAAATTCTGTAAGGGCCTGTTTAATTGGTATTTTAATCTATGCAGAATTCCATATAATTAAGCATGATACTTTAGTGCCATCATTAGTAGAGCCCAAACTCTCCCTTCCCCTCCCCCACCCTTAATATCAGACGTCACACACGTATGGATCACCCGATCATCCAATCAGCCGCCATCACAGTGAGGTCTAAATGATGCTATAAGGATTAATGGAACAAAGGATGGATGAGTAGAGGAAGTAAAGTCTGTGTACATCCAGAGTGCTTGGGTCCACTAGGCCATAATACATGAACCCATCTATAATACAGTTCAGCAACCAGTATCCAGTGTGGTCACTGATAACAGCATGAATTGAAACGTAGCGGCTGTACAGAGACGCACTGTCCCTGACATTTGAGCTTGGATCTGCGCTCCACAGAGCTAGACAGGTCTTACAGTTCACCATTATTGATCTACGTTGTCATATGATCACTGGGTTTGATGCAAAGTTTACAAGATGGCATGGCGTCACGCTCTGTGCCGTTTGCAAACATTTCCAGTCCGGACAGCTTTCGATTGGCTCTCTAAACTGTTCCCTTCGTCAATTGCATTCAATTTCATCCTATCGATATAAAGTAGAGAGGGTTCACGTGATGAGATAAGTAACGAGGCAACTCTCTAACATCAGCCTGACGGGTCTGGGGTTATTTCGGAGCATGTTGGAGTTTCAGTTAAACATGCCTTGGAGGTCGAAAATGAATGTGATTGAATAAGGTTCAAAAGGGAGGGCTGAGCTTGCTTTTGAAAATATTTAAGCAGACATTTGACCAAGATTAGTGTTTGTTCGTATCCTAAACCCTAACTCTTACACTAAACAATCATGTATCCTTATCCCTAAGCCTTTCAGAAATAAACTTACGCTCTCCTTTATTTTGTTTTATGTGTCTGCAATGTAAAAAAATGTAATTCACCTCTGTCAATATGTGTTAGTCAAGCAGTGAAAATCTCAAGACCGTCAATAGAAACCTTGATGTTCCCCGTTTCCACCGTACGTAACGTTATCAGGAAGTTTAAGGCCCATGCCACTGTAGCTAACCTCCCTGCAAGAGAAAAATTGACGGACGATGGCTGCGAACATGGGCGTAGGTTTAGGGGGGGACACTGGGGACATGTTCCCACCAACATTTTAACATGACAAAATTGTCCCCACCAATATTTTAGCGAACTCGGTTATGAGTTTCTGCTGCTATTTGGATCAACTCCGACCGCCAGTGCTAGGATGACAGTACTAGAAACGCAGCAGGTGTGTGCTAGCGAGCGACTGAATACAACGGTAAAGTTACCAGTGCTTTCTGTTAATACATACCCCAGAAAAGAGTGAAACTTTTTAACATTCCCTTTGCCCTTCAGCATATACATGTTTGCCCCTTTTTGTGATTTGTAGGTCAACTATGCCACCCCGAAAAAAGAAAAGGGACATACGGATCATTTTCTCGAAGCACAGTGTACGTCAGGCCAAATAACTAGCCACACAATCAAACTAGCAGTGGTAGTGACCAGGCTTTCAAATGCATATTCTACTGTGGACAATAGTATGAACTGGTGATAGTATGTGTTACTCAGGATATTGTTACAGCTAAACCTATAGCTTCTGTAATCTATAGTATGTGTTACTCGGGATATTGTTACAGCTAAACCTATAGCTTCTGTAATCTATAGTATGTGCTACTTAGGATATTGTTACATCTAATCCTAGCTTCTGTAATCTGTAGTATGTGTTACTCAGGATATTGTTACATCTAATCCTAGCTTCTGTAATCTATAGTATGTGTTACTCAGGATATTGTTACAGCTAAACCTATAGCTTCTGTAATCTATAGTATGTGTTACTGAGGATATTGTTACAGCTAAACCTATATCTTATGTCATCTACAGCATGTGTTACTCAGGATATTGTTACATCTAAACCTATAGCTTCTGTAATCTATAGTATGTGTTACTCAGGATATTGTTACAGCTAAACCTATAGCTTCTGTAATCTATAGTATGTGTTACTCAGGATATTGTTACAGCTAAACCTATCTTAAATTAGTATTAACTGGTGATAGTATGTGTTACTCAGGATATTGTTACAGCTAAACCTATAGCTTCTGTAATCTATAGTATGTGTTACTGAGGATATTGTTACAGCTAAACCTATAGCTTATGTCATCTACAGCATGTGTTACTCAGGATATTGTTATATCTAAACCTAGCTTCGGAAATCTATAGTATGTGTTACTCAGGATATTGTTACAGCTAAACCTATAGCTTCTGTAATCTATAGTATGTGTTACTCAGGATATTGTTATATCTAAACCTAGCTTCGGAAATCTATAGTATGTGTTACTCAGGATATTGTTACAGCTAAACCTAGCTTCTGTAATATATAGTATGCGTTACTCAGGATATTGTTAGAGCTAAACCTAGCTTCTGTAATCTAACATAGCTAGGTTAGGAGTGTGCAGCGTGGATAGTCACATAAAAGTCGCACTATCATGACAGAATGCTACGTTACCAAGTCACGGCAGGTACTACATAATAATTTTTTTCTGCACATATTTCTCTCCACAGGGAGATGCTAGTTTAATTATAGACAACTATAAAAGCCACAGGCTATTGTCTCAATTAAACACAAAAAGAATCAAATTATTCTCACTAAAAGTTCACTTGCCTTAGGGTGGTGGGGGGGGATGTCCCCACCAAAGCTAAGACCAAACCTACGCCCTTGTGGCTGCAAAAGAGTGTTCTGTTGTAGCATGATGACTTCACTGCACTTAATCAATGAGTTCCCAGGACTATGTTATGCAGATAACATTAAACCTTTTTGTGACAATATTAAAATACACATTCACAGTAACTAACTCCCTTCTATCCAAACCCGAGGCTGTAAAATAAATGATTTTATAATATAACATTTCTTTGCACTAACCCCTGCAATTTGTTAGGGCTGATCACAAGGGGAAAAAATACTATTTGGAAAGTTCAGCGCTAGAGTGTGGAATCCATTACTGCTTTAAACCACAGACTGGCAGATGTTCTGTGCTGCAGCGGATAGGGACATTTTTGAATACATAGACTCTGCTTCCGCATGTATCTCCATTGTTGCTGTCGTCCCAAGGGACGATCTTGGGCCCTTACGCAACCAAAAGCCCTGGGTAAATGTTAATGCCTATGCTAAGCTCAGAGCATGATGCTCTACCTGTTGTTCTGGGTACCTGGAGGCTTTGAGGTTTTTCCCTGGGGTTTTACAGGGATTGAGCCACCGAGGCGGCGCCAGTGTTTTGCCCACCCCTGCGTTGGCTTGTTGGCAGGGGATGGGCGTGAGGAAAGGGATGAAACGTCGGCAAGGGCCAGCCGTAAAACGCCAGCAATGAACGACATTGAAACCCCGGGAAAAACCTCAATCTCAGAGAAAAACCTCAAAGCCTCCAGGTAGGCAGAAAAGGTTGAGGTAGGGGCCACTCCCCTGGGGACGCAGGCAGAGGAGGTAGGAGCCACACCTCCAGGGGCCACTCTGCTAGGGACACAGGCGGAGGAAGTAAGGGCCACTCCTCCAGCAGGTCAGGTGAGGAGAAGAAAGTTACAACTCCTCCAGGAGTTCAGGTGGAGGAAGAAAGGGCAACTCCACCAGGAGCTTGGATGGAGGAGGAAGGGTCACACCTCTGTGGGCTCTTGTGGAGGAAAATGAGGGGCCACTCCTCCATGGGCTCTTGAGGAGAAACAAGAGGGACCGGCTCTGAAATGTCGTAGGTGGGGTCAGGTACTGTCAACGCCGTAGGCGGGGCCCGACTCTGCTGCCTGGGTCCAACACAACATGAACCCCCTTGCTCCCCTCCGCGGCCCTCCTCGTGAACCCCTTTAGCTCCCCCCAAAAACTGTTTTGGGAAGCCTCAGGGGTGTTGGTGCTGTCAATCCTTTGGGGGACTGCAGACCCGGTCGTGAGGGTCTCCCTGGTGGCTGCGGGGTAAAAACACTAAACACTCTACAAATGAAATAAAATTGCGCCAATATAGCGACTGACTGATACCATTCAACTCAACTCAACACCCTATACATCCATGTGACGTAGAAACAATATCCAACACTGTGCATCCAGTGACTTTTATTACAAACCTAACCACAGAATCTAAACCTGCTGCGCCCATTCTAATCACCCTCATCGGATTCAGGAGCGGAAGCTACGAAAGTGCTCAAAGTTATATAAGTGCTCGAAGTTAAATGAGTGTACCACTACCCTCCTAGCCCACTAGATGTCCTGTTTTTATGCTCTGGAGTCTGGTCACTATACATGTGCATTCAATGCACATTAGTATACTTTCATTTACCCATTAATATGCATTTCTACGTTTGAATCTATAAAAACTCTATTTACACCTTCAATATTCCAAGTTTTGGACACTAGCATTGATTTTAGTTTTTATTGTACTGTTTTGTTTTGTTTTATTGTAGTTTTATTGTTTGTATATATATAAAAATATATTTTAGTTTTTTAGTTTTAATTATTATTGCCTTATATCTTGTTAAATCCTTTCTGTGTAGATGTTGTGTGCCATGTTAAAAGATGCTAATTGTTCAGATTGACTGGGAATTTGACCTGTGGGATGAGCCCGGATTACAGGTTTTTGGAAAAGCGAACCATTTGGTTTAGCAAAAAAATTGTCTTGAACTCTGTCTAGTGTCTAGTGTCTTAGTATTCGACTCTTCTCCTGGTTCTTCCCTGGACTACACCTAGTGTCAATTGTGACATTGCTTTTGCTACAAGGGCTACTTCTTGATGAGGCTACTTCTTGATGAGGCTACTTCTTGATGAGGCTACTTCTGGATGAGGCTACTTCTTGATGAGGCTACTTCTTGATGAGGCTACTTCTTGATGAGGCTACTTCTTGATGAGGCTACTTCTGGATGAGGCTACTTCTTGATGAGGCTACTTCTTGATGAGGCTACTTCTGGATGAGGCTACTTCTTGATGAGGCTACTTCTTGATGAGGCTACTTCTTGATGAGGCTACTTCGTGGCAAGTTTGGGGGTACAGTTAATTTTCTGATTTAAAAAGAATTGTCAAGATCTAATGATTTCGTTGAGTTATTTTTTAGAGACAATGGACGTTATATAAAGGAATGACCAGATCTTGGATCAACCTCGATGCTGTATGTTATTACAGTAAGAAGGGGCAAAATAGTCAGCCATCTTGGATCAACCTGGTGCTGCTGGTGTTATTTAGGAGTGGTAATAAGGAAGGTGATTAGGGCTGGCATGGTGTGGGGAACGGGGAGGTGGAAAGGTTACGCTCAGCGTTTAGTCTTAATGAGGACCCCTCAGGGAACAGAGGCTGAGTAGAGAGCCAGAGAGCTAACTCTCACATCCACATGTTCCCACTTCTATCTTTTGGCTTAGATCAGATCCAGTTTGACTGACATACTGAAAGGATGTTAAAACCAAAGAAGCCTGAAGGTCACTATCTACTTCTGCTTTAACTGTCAACCCATTGACCAACAGACTCCTCCCTTCAGGCACTATAAATGTAATTACACTGGGTTCATCATGGGCAGTAATTGTCAATAGTTAAGAACCACAGGGATGCTTGCACTGCGCTTCCTGAGCTGTGTCACATTCACTGCTCCTGTAGTTGTATGTATTTAACGAAATAGACACAGACTCAGATTGCGTTTATTTGTCACTGCAACCATATTATTATTTTGAACCTTTGCAAATATTTCAGACAGACTGTGAAAAGTGATGTCAAGTCACATTTGGCGGGTTGTTTCCCCCCTGATTTTAATTAACTAATGTCTGCGTCGCCATCATTTAATTAAAAAAAAACACATCCCCAGCTGTTCACATGATATTTTGGTCACGCTGTCTCAACTGTGTCAAATTTAACACCTAAAGCCAATTGAAAATCGATCCATATATGCCTCTTTGTTTGTGTTAACAAATAGGTACTAGTTAAAATGAAGATACTCTAATACCTGAAGGTTAAGTTATCACAAATAGAAATAGAAAAGTTAACACAAACAAAGAAAAGCTATAGAAAAGTTATTACAGGAAAACCTCATTGGACTGTAGACAGTTGGAGTGGAGGAGCTGGAATGGAGTGAAGGACAAGCAAATAATACAAACGAAACAAATAAGAATCTCCTAAGAAGAGACTTCCTGCCTTCAAGCTTGTCAAAAGTAGTCGAGATGTCTAGAAAAGGAGGCAATTTTTAACTTATTTTTAATGTAGTTTAAGGCCTCAATGTCCTTAGCCATACTGCACACTTCCTATAGCCTCTCAAATGGTACCCTATTCCTTTTAGTGCACTACTTTGACCAGCATCTGAAGCATCAACATATTGGGGCTTACAAGTCCAAGTAATGCACCATTTAGTGAGTAGGGCACCAGTAGAAATAGTGCACTATAGTGACTATTGTGTAATTTGGAACAATGCCCTGAATTCCTCTTGACCGAATAGATTGACAATAGGGCAGTTCCTTAATGAAAGTTTAATTTACAGTATTTACCAAGAACTGTTAGGAATATGAATTAAGTGACATTCACATTTTCTTTAGACCCTGTCCATACTGTAAATACTTGCAACGGTTTTGAAAGAGTTGAATGAAGCAGGATGTCCAGGTATTTGCCCTAAGACAGGCAGATCAGCATGTAAGAACAGGCCGTCAAATTGCCGACCTCCGTTACCTTTGTAAGTGCCCTTCCCAACCTGAGGGAATTTCTGGAGCGCCATAAAATGAGAGCATCTCTCCTGACGACACCATCGTGGGTGACAGTAAGCCTGGCTCCATGGGATTTCCAGCCACACGCAGCGCATTCATTATTCTCGCATAAGGAAATTGCATTTCTGTACCGTAATCGCATGAATCACAGATTCAAAGTTTAACGTTATTGTTTGGTTTACTTAAATTGGATATGGTTGGAATTTCATATAATATCATCTCCATGCATTCAAACATGTAAAAACCAGATAACTTAGTTGTTTCACATTACTGTAGGTTGAACATATTGTTTATTATTTAATATTAGGCACATGGAATATTACCACGATATATACAATATATAAATATGTGATATGAAATATTACTACTATTTAAAGACAGAGGTCACCAATTGTCTGGTTTGCATATTTCGTTTCCATGGTAGCCAGCCAGTTGTTGTGGCTCCGCCGAGTTGAAAGGCAACAATGAAAAAAGACATATTTCACGACCCTCTGATTGATCTTTTAATGTAGAATATGCATCTCCCTCCCTCGCCCTCTCAGCCGCTCCTCATGTTGCCTATCCAGCACATCCATCTCTCCAGGCAAACAAAATGAAAGTGTTTATTGCGAGGGAGGCAGGAATGACACTCGCCACTCACCACAGCCGGTTCCCTTATCAGGGGCTATCACTCCGATATTAAAGCTGCCATTTCGCCCGTCACTTTCTGCGGCAGTACCTCTGAAATCTGTCCGTACAAAGCTATTGCCAAAAAAGGAACGGGAGAAGGAAAGAAAGAAAGAGGCAGAATAGCAATCTCAGGGAGAGTGAGAGAGGAAGATGGGAGGGATGGAAATAGAGGTATCTATGTATCCGACCTCAGAGAGATGAGATGCACTGACGGCCATACGCTTTTCCCTCAATATCGGCAGGATGGAATGAAAACAATTAATATCCCTCATTCTGTCTCTAGTACAGAGATGCCATCAAATCAACCATTCTGAGAGGTTACATATTTCACATGTGACTTATTTGAAACTCTCTTACACCAGATTTTGCTTATCAAAATGCTAAATAGTTGACAGATATTGTTTTCTGCTGTTTCGCAACGATGTGGTTTGAGAATGTTAAGCAACGAATCAATTACTTCAGTTTGTAGACAAATACAAAGCTGTCACTAGTGGAAACGGCACACACAAACACACACACATTTCCCTAGACAACCAAAAAAAGTCTCCTTTCACATATATATTCTTTGTATGAATACAACCGGTAATTCCATTCCCCTTTGATAAATCAAGGTACCAAAAAATAAAAGCCATGTACTTCGGTGTACACGAACATATGAATAGAGCAAGGTGAAGAGGTGGGAATTAAGGAGAGTACAGTTGAAAACAACAACACATGTAAAGAGGAGGACATAAAGGAGAGTACTGTTGAAAAACAACAACACATGTAAAGAGGTGGACATAAAGGAGAGTACTGTTGAAAAACAACAACACATGTAAAGAGGTGGACATAAAGGAGAGTACTGTTGAAAAACAACAACACATGTAAAGAGGTGGACATAAAGGAGAGTACTGTTGAAAAACAACAACACATGTAAAGAGGTGGACATAAAGGAGAGTACTGTTGAAAAACAACAACACATGTAAAGAGGTGGACATAAAGGAGAGTACTGTTGAAAAACAACAACACATGTAAAGAGGAGGACATAAAGAGAGTAGTACTGTTGAAAAACAACAACACATGTAAAGAGGTGGACATAAAGGAGAGTACTGTTGAAAAACAACAACACATGTAAAGAGGTGGACATAAAGGAGAGTACTGTTGAAAAACAACAACACATGTAAAAAGTACTGTTGAAAAACAACAACACATGTAAAGAGGGACATAAAGGAGAGTACTGTTGAAAACAACAACACATGTAAAGAGGTGACATAAAAAGTACTGTTGAAAAACAACAACACATGTAAAGAGGTGGACATAAAGGAGAGTACTGTTGAAAAACAAAAACATGTAAAGAGGTGGACATAAAGGAGAGTACTGTTGAAAAACAACAACACATGTAAAGAGGTGGACATAAAGGAGAGTACTGTTAAAAAAACAACAACACATGTAAAGAGGAGGACATAAAGGAGAGTACTGTTGAAAAACAAAAAAACAACAACACATGTAAAGA
Source organism: Dallia pectoralis (assembly GCA_029465975.1). Lineage (NCBI taxonomy): Eukaryota > Metazoa > Chordata > Actinopteri > Esociformes > Umbridae > Dallia > Dallia pectoralis. Next base: position 6,626,807 of record CM055733.1, read on the forward strand.
GGAGGACATAAAGGAGAGTACTGTTGAAAAACAACAACACATGTAAAGAGGTGGACATAAAGGAGAGTACTGTTGAAAAACAACAACACATGTAAAGAGGTGGACATAAAGGAGAGTACTGTTGAAAAACAACAACACATGTAAAGAGGTGGACATAAAGGAGAGTACTGTTGAAAAACAACAACACATGTAAAGAGGAAGGGAGAAACAACAACCTTTCCAACTGCTCCGAGTTGAATGGAAAATGGTTACCCATTTAACGACTCCATGTGTATGACATCGTTACAAGCTTAGTACCGAAATAGAAACAGCGAACATACTGGCTGTTCCCACTGCATGGGGTTCATGCTGTTACCAATGGGGGCAAGTACTGATTGAGTTTCTGTTTATTTACCCCGATCAATATCTACCTACGGAGCCCAAGAAGGGACTAAACTAGCTCTGCTGCCTGACAACCAACTGCAACAATTTAGGGTGGAAGTTTTGCCTAGTGCTTGAACACCCATGTTGTGTTCATTAAGGACCATGTGAACAACATCTGAATATGTCCAATAAGAAATTGAATTTAACATTGTGTTATGGTGTGCTAATGGTGTAGAAACTACAACACTAATTAGGTATTTATAATTAATTACCAAAGCACCTACCGTGCAATGCCGCTCGCCTGAAAGATGTAGGCGAAAAGCGAGTAATAAGCATTGCAGCTTTGAACGGGAATCTCAGATCGACATCTGTGACGTTTACAGTGAATTATAATCTCAGCAAACACTGGCTTTATAAGCTTCATTGCCCACTAGTTCCTACAGTAAATGTGCTCCCTCCACACTCAAACATCTACAATGTTTCACACGTCAAAACTCTGTTTGTACAAAGTGCACAGCACAAAAAGACCAAAATGCATTGTCAAAACAAACCCTGAAACGCCGCGAGGGTTTCAAATAGTACCATAATACCTGCATTTAGAGCAGTGAAATGCTTTCAGACATTCAGCTGTATTTTGTTCCTTGTACTATATGGTGCCATAGTTACATAGTGTAGGTCCTCTAAATGTTTGGCTACAGTACTTGGTATAAGATGCAGTTGCAGACTCTTTCTACCTTATTCATGGCATATCCATAGTTCTAAACCAGCTGGTTAAAATCCTGGATGCTGATTTGCTGATAGCCGAGACACACACACACACACACACACACACACACACACACACACACATACATACACACTACCACTGAGCGGCTCCAACCGCTCCATGCCATATTATATAATTACATATTACCCTTCAAAGTTTTGGGGTCCCATATAAATGTCCTTGTTTTGAAAATAAAAGCAGATTTGTCTGTTAAAATTACATAAAATTTTGAAATACAGTGTAGACATTGTTAATGTTGTAAATCACTATTGTTGCTGGAAACAGTTGATTTTGGCCAGTTTTGTGGGAGGCCCCCGTGCACAACTCAGCAAGAGGACAAATAGATTATAGCATACCCACAAAACGCTGAGTTCTTCCTCTGTCCAGTTTCTGTGTTCTTTAGCCCATCTTAATAATTTCCCTTTACTGGCCAGACTTTTTTGACAACTCTGCCTAGAAGGCCATCATCCTGGAGTAGCCTCTTCCCTGTGATGGTGAGACTGTTGTTTTACGGGCACAATCGAATGACAGCTAAATGCCAGTTATGGACCTGTGAGGTGAATAATGGGCCATTGTACGCCTATGTTGATATTCTAGCTACAACAGTAATCTACAACATTGACAATGTCTACACTCCATTTTTAAATGTTGTCATTTTTAAGTGACCCAAAACCCAGTAGTGTATATTATGTTATATACAGAAGAAACCTTTCAAAGATGGAAACCTGAAATACTCCATCTGGTTCGGTCCCTGCAGGAGATCCAGAGAACACGCATACAGAAACAGTTAGATGGCTTCATGTATTAGAGCACACACAGACACACAGCAAACACACGTTTTAATTCAACAGTTCAGTATAAGTGACATTACAGTCGACAGGATACACACATTCAAAGGTCATGGACCTTTAGACACCTACAGTTACAGGAAGCACGAACGTGTGCACAAATTAAAACCCAGACGTGCACCCGTGCAAACGCACGCACCGACGCACACTAACGCACAATCTCTTTCCCCACTCTTTCAGCTCCCCCTGCTCTCCACTCCACACTCTGTTTCATTCGGTTGATTAATAGATTGTGGCTTCTCTGACACTCCGTGTAGAATAGGCATTTTCCGTTTGATAGGTGCTGACACCGATTCTTCACGGACTGCATGAGACGGAGGGAACAGGAGCGATACCAGGGAATGGTTCGGATCGCGGGTCTCTCCAGATGTGAGACGAAACCCCGCGCACGCCGCCCCAAGTGCACCGAGGGATATGTCCCGCCCCCGTCCCACACACTGAAAATGACAAGCGGCAGATGCATGACACATTCGACATGAATTACATCTGACACTTGTTAAAAAGAAAAGCCAGGCTATAGATTGCTATGGCGACAATCGCTTGATGAGGTTTACCGTACAAATCTGAAACAATGACCTTATTAATGGCAGTGGTGCGATTTGCGCCATCCTATTTATAGTTTATAACGTTGGTAGAGTGTAGACAATTGAGGAGAATTTGGTTATTAATAAGTTTATTTCCTGTCTTTAACTAAAGCATTTACAGTATATGGCCATATTACGATGGACCACACATTCACGACCTTCATATATGAACTTGACGGAAAAACTTGAAAGGATTTTTGAGTGACATACATCCATTCGGATACCAGAAATACTCACTGATCTTTAATATCGGATTTATCATCAAACGTGGGCAATAATTAAAAAGTATATAAGCAGGAGACTTTCTTCCGTGTACATTATATACCTGAAATGCTTTATAATCATGTTTTCTGTACAGAGACATTCATTTACTTCCTGTGTGTGTGTGTGTGTGATGACACTGCTATTATCAGAATAAAACATCTGGCAGTTGGCCATCGTCTGAACACAGTGCATCTAGAGAGGCTAGGGATGTTGAAGCTCTCGCATGTTAACATAAACAAACACACGCACAAACACACACACACACACACACATACACACACACACACACAGCGACTCTGTCATAGCCACCCTGCAGAGAAAACAGTGACAGAGACAGCCTTACCTGTCACCATGGCAGCAATTATCCAGCAGGCTCTCTCCACAGACCGCCTCTAGCAGGACCCCAGATTACTAAACACTCCTTTCACCTCACACACACACACACACTCACACATGCATACACACCTCTCCATGGTTTCACCAGGGCCATCTCACACATAACCTAGGGTTGGTGACAGTCCGCAGGGTAACAATTCACATACATGCTAATGACCTGGTGATGTCAAAATCCGGTTTGTTGCAATGACGGACCGTCTTAAAAATACACCAGACACACGGACAAGCACAGTGATATGTGATATGTTATTGGTACCGCTACATTGTCTCACCTGGCTGTGTTGTGTGTGATATCCTGGTTGTTGGGTCGCTCTTGGTGGAACATCCTGACTAAACTATACAGTTGTATATAGCTGTAAGGCCAAATGTACTTTCATTTGTGTTAAAAATCCTGTTCAGTCCCAGATAGTGTAGCTACTGCTCCTGCACATGCCCTAATGACAGACATATCACACAGACACACAGACATCTGAAATGACTGTATGCAAATAAATAGAACACAAAAGTTATCTTTTATTAGACAAACTTAGCATAAGCTAAAATAACCAATGTGTTGTGCGTGAAACAAGCCCATGAAGTAGAAGACATTACTTGGACATAAGCACAGATCCGCTAGCCCAGAGTCACGTCTCTTTAACGTCCACTGTCGTGGTTAATTATTCGATCTGTGAAGGGCGAAGTGAGAGGGGGGAGAATTCCAAGGTGTCCTTATTACCACAGATTTGTTCCGACTGTCATTAGAAATAAAGCACACTGTCACTCAAATCTGTCAAAAAAATTCTGAAAGAGATCCCATGCACACCTGGGCCCGACAATCTAGAGATATATCTCGAAAATGTGCAATGTCGAATAAAGAAAATGCAGGTTAAAGGTTTAAAGAATGTACCCTGTTTGTGAAATAGCAATCATATTAATTTATGAACCTTTGGGCATAAATCGTTCTCAACTGTGATTTAAGCTCAAATTAAAAATCAAAAGTACATAAATGTCCATAAATTAGCCATAGTGATGAACATCAGTATTGGATTCAGACCAATTTTAATAAAGCATTGTTTTATCTTGAGCATGCTGATAAATGGCTTTTGTAACTCTCCAGATATTGTCATTAATTCTCTGGCTTCAGAAATGAATATTTCAAAACTTAATTTCCCCTTTTCTTTCACGAGATACATATGTTGCAGGGTCTCTCAACAGAATGTGATCCTGAAGATAGCTCATCATCGTATCAAAATACTTCCAGAACTGTTCTCGCTAAGCCCTTAACACTAACCTTAATATTTATTGACTCTTTCTCTGAATCTACAATGGTGCCTTCAAAATCATACACACAAAAACACATATTTGTCCTTGGAAAACTGTCTCTCTTTCTGTTTTTAAAAGTAGTAGAAACTGTGAAAGTTGACATGGTTTTTGCCTAAAGCTGAAAAGAGAATCCTGCGTCCTTGTAGTATACGTCCCATGTCTAGGACAGGTGGCTGTGAGGTTACCAGACAGCTCTTTACAGTCGGCTAAACACAACACCATTACTACAGCCATCTAGAGGAACTAGTGATCTGTCTACGGTGCCTCTGTGCCTGGTGTGTAAACATCCGGCTACCCCCATCACACACTCCTAGCATCTCGACCCGTCACCTCAACAATCTCTACGTTTAAGGTTGTGCGTTTGACGACTCCCCAACGGTTTAGAAAAGACACAATCTAATTTGTCAAAGTCACCGTGGAACAAAATGGATTCTATATTTTTTTCTGACCAGAGGTCTAGAACACACTAGCCAATTTTCATCTGTGGGACAAAATCATTAGCAAAAATTACAAAAGAAATCCATCAATAAAGATGGATCAGCCAACCCGGTTACTGTTATTTTGTCTGTGGCTGTTATTCAGACTTGTCGAACTACTTAAAAGAGAAAATAACCTGAGGCTCACTCATACTCTTCTGCAGCGGTTAAATCCCAGTTCGTCTTGCAAAGTTGTTGCGCTGTATCAGGGGCAGATGTGGGTGTAAATGAAAACGGAACGCAACATTGACACTAGAGTCAGATTTTTAAAAATATATAAAAGACTTGTATTTTCAGCCTGAATTGGTATTCAATTCATACAACGTGTGTTCATACTGTCGACGTTTCTTGCTTCAGGACAAAAAAGCCTGAGTATCAAAAAGACCAGCACAAAGAAAGAAAAGGATTAGGAAGCGAGAGAAAGAAAGAGAGGAAAAGGAGGTAGGCCCGCCCAGGAGGAATTCAAAAAGATCGATGTTTACCATCCTGCTGCGTTACACAACAACGGATTGTTGGTTTTATCACCCACACAGTGAATGTCGGTTGGTTCGTATGTTTTCTAGATCACATATTGGAGTGGCTGTCCAAAGACCTAAACGAGAAGCGCGCTAATCAAGGAACTGTGTATGAAAAACACGCACTCCGAAACGGACGCTGTTGAAAATAAGTCATAGGCAAAGTAGGCATATGTTAAGAGACACTCAATGTGTTAATGCCTATCGTTCTCTGATCCAGCCCTACACAATACAGGGAACATTTCATGCCCACATATTGCACATCAGTCAGCCTATATACAGTAGCTATCAGCACGCTAAGTCTGTGCTTCCCGGTGTGTCTCCTCAAGGACACCTGTTGGGTGGTATGCCTCATCTCATCCTCATTTAGCTGTCTGCCAGGACGATGTGGGGCTGATTACCAGGAAGAGCTGATTCCAGTCGCGCTGCTTATCTGTCTAATTAGAGCCCCCGGCTGGCGACTGGGACGCATAGAACCAGGAAGTAATGGGTCTCACTGCTGCTGTTCAGTGTACAGCAGTCTGGGTCTGCACACATAGGAACATCACACAAACACAGCCAGGGTTTCAACTGCTATCGTACAGCACAGAGAATTAGCTGGATTGGCCATAAGCAAGTTTACCGTAGGTGAAGGCGGGGCATTGAGTTCAGAGGTTAGAAAAGAACCAGGGAACTGTGGTCTCATAACTCCCCCTGAGAAGATTTCATGAGGTTTTTGAAAGTACACCGCCTTCCGAGATCGGAAATTACATAAAAGTTATGAAAGGCGTTGCGACGTTCTGTGACATTTTTACAGGCATCAGCTGGGAGTAGGACCAGCCACTGTACAATCACAATGGAAAGTTCCGGAGTTATGACTGTAGAGGTTAGAAAAGGTAAAAAGTGAGAGAGCATGAAAGCGATGTAAAAATATAGTTGCAAGCAACAATGAGGCAGGGTCCTCCTTTTGGGAAGTAAGGGATGGAAAATGAGGCATGTGAAAAAATATTTGTCTTTCATGGTCTATCTGTGTTGAAATGGCATCAATTAGAGAAAAAATGCAAGGAAACCTGTCAATGCCTTGACCTTAAACTAAGGCAACTTTTTTGGCTGAAGTAGTGTACACAAAATATTAGACAGGTAGGTATAATCTTACAGCCAACAGTGTTTACTCTAACTCTGTGGTTCTACCTCACTCAGGGTGGCTACAGTGACCTTTTTAGTTCAATGCTTTATTATAGTGCTACCTATGAGCAAATATAGTTGCATGCCTTTTTCTGGGTAGTAAGATACAGTTCAAATCAACGTACCAAGTTATCAGGTAGTTTATGCTAATCTGGACACAATTCTAAAGTTGAACTATCATCCTCATTTTGTGGTACATAATTGATGCTAATAATTGGCTTCAGTCATTTTGAAATGAATGACTTAGTTGTGAATATCACTATGTAATCAGTCTACTAATAGTTGTAAACAGAATATGTTGTATATCAGATAGGCAAGTGATATCTGTTCAATTAAAAAAGGGTGTTATAGCCAGAAATTTCGCATTGTGTTTCAACTTTAAGTTCTGGTGTCTGTTGGATCTTCGGGCACGGAAGTTTTTTGAGTACTAAAGGTAGGTTGACTTGGATAATAGCATTTGTTAATTGATTATAACATGATTGATATGGTTGCTTTGAGAGGGTTGTCGAATAGTGTGACAATGAAGTGAATATGTCTAGTTGGCTAGTTATTGATATAAAAACAGTACAACACCAATAGTTTTCCTCCTGACAGAGGAATCCTAAATATAGCTTTAAGCCTAGTTTCAAGTCAATCGGGGGCACGGTTTTGTGAATTTTTTAGCAATGTAAGGACACAAGCCCAGCCAGCCCAATGCAGAGGCAATGAGTAAACTCTACGGGATGACCTATTTAGCATTGCAGACCTGAGAACTAACCTATAGAACAGCTAAACCTTTGCGTGTCCTAATGCATCCACATTGTCTACAAACAGTATTAACAATGTCTGCATTTACAAGGGCACAGGCCCAGCCAGCCCCAAGCAAAGATAATGAATGAACTTAGACGGTGTACTTCTGCAACAATGCATGATAACTAACCTGTAGAACGGCTAAGCTTGCCTTTTAAACCGTCAGTCTTCCCACTGAAGGTGACACCGCAAAAAACACAAAAACTGCCCAGAATAACATGTGTCTTAAAAAACATAAACCTAACAACATAGATAAAAAAATGCCCTGGTGACCAAAAGAAATGTCTGGTTGAACATCATTTCACCCAAATAAATCACAATTTGTCCCGCCGCAATGCATTTTGGGTCACGATAGCAATCATGCTAATGAAGCTAACCTTTGCCAACATGTGACTTAAATGTAAATGACTGGAACGCATCACGAACTATAGCAATCATGCTAGTAATGCTAACCTTTCTATTTGTCAAAATGACTGGTTGGCTGGAACGCTTCACGAACAACAGCTAGCATGCTAATCGTGCTAACAAGTGATTTTTTTGTATTAATATTGCGTTATTTCAAGTTGAAAAACCAAGCCTGTCAAGCCAAGAATCAACTCAATTATAGCAGCAGATCAAGAGACAAAGAGCCAGCATCATTAGCATTAGACACTTTGTTTTATTTGGGGTCCAATTGACTCAAGTTTATCAAGCTCTTACGCAGTCATTTTTTTCACATTTAAGCTACTACAGAGTGATGCCATCTTGAACCCTGTTAGTCAAAATTACAATTATTTATATTAAGTCAATATGTACATGTACTTAAAAATGTCCTTTTCAGCCATTTTGTATTAAATTCGTTGTAATTCTACACATGTGTAATTCTACACATGTCAAGCCAAAAAGCAAGTGAATTGGACCAGCGGTGTGGGAGAAATTGTGTTCTGTACATTTTCCCAAATCTGGACTGTACAAGATCCCGAACACACAGAAATTAATATGAAAAATGAAAATGTCAAATTGAATGACAATAATTATACACATTTCACAACCAAGTGAATCGGAGCAGCGGTTCAAGAGGAGTAACGTTTTGTACATTGTCCCAAATGTGGACTGTACAGAAAAATCCCTCATGGCAGACTTTATGGGTTCTTGAGGCTTTTTTGTTCCTCATGAGGAATGAGGCATGTACACACATTTACAGCATTCTTAGTCAGAAATGGCATCATTGTGAAATCCCTAATTTTAGGGCTTGTATTGTAGGGCCCCTGGTGGTCGAACTGTGGCAGGGGTCAGTAGGGTAGTGTGTCAGGAGCTATAGAAGACATGGTCAAAGTTAGGGAAAAAGTTACCATGTACTTTTTGAGTTATGGGCCGATAAGTCCCATTTTCAGTCCGAAGAATAAGAATAATCCTGACAATAACAATAAGGTTCCTCTGTCGAAGACCCCGAATAAAAGGAGAAAAACAAGAGGGGAAGAGATATGTGGAACGACAAGGAGAACGATACAATTTCCCATAGGAGGAAAAACGCCAGCCTCAAATGGCATCAATGTATTCCAGATTGTTTTGACTACTTTTGCGCATGTACATCCATGGGCCCCGCTGCACATTTTAGGAAATAGGATGCTATTTAAGGAGACAGAAAAAGAAGTTTCCCAGGTATCGCTGCAAGTTTAAAAGGTCACTTGTTTTGCTGTTAACACTTCCAGGTGCTAATGTAACACCTTCTACACCTCCTCCTTTGGAGAGGGGTTCTGCCTGTGTGTGTTGACAGGGAGTGAGACACTTGTGATCAGTCCAATAACAGCCAGACCACTCCAATCTCAAACCTCGATAATAGGAGATTTTCTTAAACCATGTCTGGTAGTTGGATAAATATACTCTACGAGCACAGCGCTACTTATTCTTGCCATATAGTTTTGTTCAGAATTATATAAATATTTTCTTGACATATATTCTTCATTTACATCTCATTATGATATTAATATTTCCCCACTCCTCTATTTTATCACACCTGAGATCATGCTACTACTCGATCGCACCAAGTCACCAACAGGTTTAGGAGATAAGAATATTGAGACTGGTCCCCCCGTTACACATGTTTTATGAAACTGTTCGCCCAACCAGTGTGTATTTGTCAACAATCCCACACACCCAGATGTGACTGCAGCTTACCAGCTAACAACCATGCTGAGATGAGCGCCTGACATGGCACAATATTATTAGAGTTAAACAAGGCAAGACAACCTTGTGCAAAACCTTCACCAACCACCATGAACATTTCTACTCTAATCTGTTACTTTGCGTCTGACCAGTAATTATAACCCTGATCGCGGGAGGTGTCGCCACACCATTCATGAGTATTCAACACACAGTATTGCGTATTTGCTTGCTGAATTTGTGTCTCTGCGTCACAGCAATTGTTGAACATCAATACCTGGAATAATAAAAAAAACGATAACATTAAGTCTTAGAAATTCTTGCCAAAGCCACACTTAGCAAATAAAGCAAAACCGCTAAAGGGTCTTATAGTGCTGTCACTGCCCTTGAAGACTGATTGATGAATATATATATATATATATATATATATATATATATATATAGTGAAGGAAGTATAAGTATTTGATCCCCTGCTGATTTGGTATGTTTGCCCACAGACAAAGACATAATCAGTGTATATTTTTAATGGTAGGTTTATTTGAGACGCTCGCCAAACAGCTTGGTGACAAGGTGACAACAGTTGAGGGGCGACAGGTGAGATTATTCACAAATGGAAGAAACACAAAATATCTGTCAATCCTGAGGATCTTCAAAGAGATCCTGTGATTGGCAACAAGGGTTTTACTAACAAGTACTAAGTCATGTTTCGCCAAAGGGTCAACTACTTATTTCACTAAGTAAAATGTAAATAAAAGTATTTCTTCATTGAAATGAAAACACTGTTCAAATAAACCTATCATTAAAATTAAAGACTGATAATGTCTTTGTCACTGGGAAAACGTACAAAATCAGCACCTCCGGAACGTTTCTCCGGTGAGGAGAGTGGCTGTGGACCCTTTCTCACCCAGTGCTCGTTGATCTTCGAGTTACAGCCATCCTCCTTTCCCACGGATCGGTCCCGGATAGCCTATCTCATGACTGTAATGTCGGGCAGGGCATTGACTTGGGCTTCCGCGGTGTGGGAACAGAAGTCTCCGGTGTGTGCCCGCCTAGAGGATTTCACGGCCGAGTTAAAACGGGTTTTCGGTCCTCCTGGTTCTGATCGGATCTCATCAAGAGGATTGTTCCGGTTACGCCAGGGAACGCGCACTGTTGGGGAGTATTCCATTGAGTTCCGCACGCTGGCGGCAAACAGTAGCTGGTGCCACGTATCTCTGTACGACGCTTTTGCTCAGGGATTATCGGGCGAGATAAAAGACGAGCTCGCTGCCAGGGAGTTGCCAGGGACATTAATTCTCTCATCGACGTGGCAACGAGAATCGATAATCGACCTCGAGAACGGCAGAGTACCCGTAGCCAGGGAGGCACTCGGGCTACTAGTTTTCGTCTTCCTTCGGAGCGTCCCGCGGGGCCATTAGCACCGCTTGAACGTGATATCCTTCCGCACTCCACCGTAAGGGACTGAGTGGGGCGGAGGGATCTGACACTGAGCCCATGCAAGTCGGAAGAGCTCGATTTGTCATCCGCTGCTCGACAACAGAGAGTAGACTCCCGTTGCTGTCTGTACTGTGGTGAAGCTGGCCACTTCATTGCGCATTGTCCGGTAAAAGGATCGGCTCACCAATAAATACGGGGTTATTGGTGAGCCCGCTAGCCGCACCCTGGAGATCCACACCCCGTAGTCATATTCACGCCACCCTCCTGTCAGGGGCTAGATCTCTACCCATCCGGGTGTTAATTGATTCAGGGGCAGATGAATGTTTTATTGACGAGTCACTACTGCAACAATTAAATGTTTCCTGTCTCCACTACAATCCCCCGTTGAAGCCACTGCTTTAGATGGACACTCTATTGGCCGGGTGACCCACATATCCGAACCAGTCACTATGTTAATTTCGGGCAACCACACAGAGAAAGTCCAGTTTCTTCCTCTGCACTCACCTCAGATTCCTGTCATTCTGGGGCACTCCTGGCTGTGTCGCCACAACCCCAATTGGATTGGGTCACGGGCTCCATTACGAGGTGGAGTTCCTACTGCCACAAGCACTGTCTTCAAGCAGCCATACCAACTACCTCCTCTGACCACTCTGTGACCGAAAGGGAGGTGGATCTAACCTCTATACCAGGCGAATACTGGAGTCTCAAGGAGGTTTTCAACAAGACCCGAGCTACATCACTCCCTCCTCATCGGCCCTATGACTGTGCCATTAACCTCCGCCCTGGTACCACGCCCCCTCGTGGACGATTGTACTCACTGTCAGTTCCCGAGACCAAGGCCATGGAGGACTACATTGAAACGTCCCTCCGAGCCGGCTTAATCCGACCCTCCTCTTCATCAGCGGGGGCAGGGTTTTTCTTTGTGGCCAAGAAGGACAAGACCCTACGGCCCTGCATTGACTATCGAGGACTGAACGACATCACATTAAAGAACCGCTATCCTCTGCCTCTCATCGCATCAGCATTTGAGCCCCTCCAGGGGGCAGTGATGTTCAGCAAACTGGACCTCCGCAACGCGTATCACCTGGTTCGCATCAAGGAAGGGGACGAATGGAAGACCGCTTTCAACACCGCCAGTGGGCATTATGAATACTCGTAATGCCGTTCGGTCTAACCAACGCCCCAGCAGTGTTCCAAGCCCTGGTTAACGACGTACTCCGGGACATGCTGAACCAGTTCGTTTTTGTTTACTTGGACGACATTCTGATTTTCTCCCGGTCAGTCCAAGAACATACGGGCCACGTCAGACGGGTTCTCCAACGGCTGTTGGAGAACCAGCTATTCGTCAAGGCCGAGAAGTGTGAGTTCCATAAGTCCACCGTGCCGTTCTTGGGGTTCATCGTCTCCGCTGAGGGCATGTGCATGGATCAAGGGAAGGTGCAGGCGGTAGCCGAATGGCCGATACCTGATTCTAGACTGCAACTTCAGCGGTTTTTGGGGTTCGCCAATTTCTACAGGCGGTTCATCAGGGACTACAGTACGATGGCGGCGCCTCTTACAGCTCTCACCTCCACTAAAGTTCGTTTTGCATGGACTCCCTCCGCCGAGCGGGCATTCAATGCCCTCCGACAACACTTCTCCACGGCCCCAGTATTAATTCACCCAGACTCCAAACAACAATTCATTGTAGAGGTGGATGCCTCAGACGTCGGGGTGGGGGCCGTTCTGTCTCAAAGATCCTTGGTGGACAACAAGGTCCACCCATGTGCGTTCCTGTCACGCCGACTCTCCCGGCGGAGGAGAACTATGACATTGGCAACAGAGAACTCTTGGCGGTTAAGGTCGCCCTCGAGGAGTGGAGGCACTGGCTTGAGGGAGCCGAACAGCCGTTCTTGGTCTGGACGGACCACAAGAACCTGGAGTACCTGTGACTGCCAAGAGGCTGAACGCACGACAGGCACGGTGGGCTCTGCTTTTTGGAAGGTTCCAGTTCACCTTAGCTTATCGACCCGGGTCTAAGAACATCAAGCCAGATGCCCTCTCCCGGGTGTTCAGTCCTGCCGCGGTTTCCAAGGAACCGGAAACCATCTTGCCTGCCTCCTGCCTGACCACAACACTGACCTGGGAGGTGGAGGCCACTGTCCGCCGCCTCCAAGCCACCCAGCCCGACCCAGGAGGAGGTCCGCCCGGCCGCATGTTTGTGCCCGACCAGGCCCGCGCAGCAGTATTGGCGTGGGGTCACGATTCCAATCTTGCCTGTCATCCAGGGGCACGTAGGACGTTGGAGTTTATCCGTCGGCAGTTCTGGTGGCCCGCCATGGGGAAGGACGTCCCAGAGTTCGTGTCAGCGTGCATGGTATGCGCACAGAATAAGACGCCACGGCACGCACCCTCCGGTCTACTGCAACCCCTACCAGTTCCTCGACGGCCTTGGTCCCACGTGTCATTGGACTTTGTCACTGGCCTCCCTGTATCTGAAGGCAACACCACCATCCTCACGGTGGTTGACCGCTTCTCCAAGGCCGTCCGGGCCATACCCTTGCCCAAGCTCCCATCTGCTAAAGAGACAGCAGTCCTCATGTTGGAACATGTCTTCCGGACCACGGCCTACCCACGGATCTGGTGTCGGATCGAGGCCCGCAGTTCACCTCTGGGTTCTGGAGGGCGTTCTGCACCCTAATAGGGGCCACAGTCAGTTTATCCTCGGGCTTCCACCCTCAATCCAATGGGCAAACTGAACGGGTGAACCAGGACCTGGAGACAACGTTACGCTGCATGGTCTCCCACAACCCTACTACCTGGTCCAAGCGTTTGATGTGGGTGGAGTATGCCCACAACTCCCTGCCAAGCTCTGCCACGGGAATGTCCCCTTCCAAGGTTCCCTGGGGTATCAACCCCACTGTTCCCAAACCAAGAACCTGAGGTGGAGGTCCCATCGGCCCAGGCATTTGTCAGACGGTGCCGACAGACCTGGGAGAAGGCCCGGGCGGCCATCCTGCGGACCAACACCCGGTATCAACAACAGGCTGACCGCCGCCGGACACCGGCTCCCCGTTATCGGGCTGGACAGATGGTGTGGCTATCCACTCGGGATCTCCCGTTAAAAGTGGAGTCTCGGAAACTGGCTCAACGCTTCATTGGGCCTTTCCAGATTGGCCAGGTGGTCAACTCTGTGGCGGTTCGCCTCCGACTACCCTCCTCCCTTCGTGTCCACCCCACATTTCATGTGTCCCGTATCAAGCCTGTGGTTAACTCTCCTTTGTCTTCTGTCCCCAGGGCTCCCCCTCGGCCACGGATGATTGATGGTCATCCGGCCTTCACTGTGCGCCGTCTCCTGAAGGTTCGACCGCGGGGCAGGGATTCCAGTACCTGGTGGACTGGGAGGGCTATGGTCCAGAGGAACGCTCATGGGTAGCGCAGGGAAACCTGCCTAACCCCGTGTACGAACCTTGCCTGTCCCCGACTACGGATCTGCCTAACCCCGTGTACGAACCTTGCCTGTCCCCGACTACGGATCTGCCTATCCCTTAATAAATCACTGATTGTTACCTGGTCTCCGCCTCCGTGTCTGCGCTTGGGTCCTTTACTCTGGTCGTGATACAGCAGGTGATCAAATACTTTCTTCCTTCACTGTATATATAATGTATTTCACTTCATGCTGTCTCCCCCAGTCAATCTTGGACGGATATTGGACTGAAATTGAAAGCAAGCGTCCTTTTAGAGTGGGTTCAGATAAAACGCAGTTATCACCAGGAAAGAGGGCCCCGTGAGACGCTAGGTTCCTCTGAAGCCACACGGCCCCACGCGTAAGGGCCACTGACCTGTGACAGTGCCATATCGATTTAAAGAAAGAGAGAGAGAAAAGGAGAGAAAGAGATATACACATGACAAGGAGGAGATTTCCCTCTATCCATCTTAGAACTGATAAATAATTCATCATTCTTTTTCTTTCTTTTATGATGGGTGCACATCAGGGGAGTGTGGAATGCTCATTTTGAGAGAGATTAGTGATGACCTATTTTGAATGCATCCCTGTGGAATCCTGTCTCCAACAAAAACACAGGGCCCTAAGAAATATTTTTTCCAGTTCTTCCTATTGTAGTTTTTTCCCAAATTGGATGCATCGAAAACAAACACTTTTTTTCCAGTTGTCACGAAACCTTGGAATGGTGTGGGGCGTGGCTACACAGACATTTCGGTGATGCACTTCCTTGTTTATGTGTTTACGTTTGTCTCACGGCTGTTTGCACTTTTAATCAATGGGATATAAGAGGGTCGCGAGCAGTGCACTCATTGCTTCGCATTGTTCTATGTCACATTGTTTGTAGAGGTGAGTGTTTTTGTAACACGTTTGAATTGTTGTTTGAAGGTGCTTGTTTTAAGTCGCTATATGCGCATTTTCCTTTCATTCGACCAGTACGTGTTTTTGTCGCCGTTTACGGTTTGTTTTATGTTTTGTCTTTAAATAAACCTGACCCAAACGGATTACCTTGGCTCCTGCACATGGCTTCATCCACACTACACCCGACGAGTCGTGACAGAATGCGAAGCCCACAAAGAAGCCAGCGGAGCCAGCAGACGGTGAGTGGATTCCTCGGGGGCAAGCTATAGCGCCCGAAGGATGAAGCTCACCGTCGCACCACGGAGCAGTGGGACTGGGGTAAGCCGGAGACGCCCGAAGAGGAGTATAGGCGCCTCCGTGCTTACTTCGGGTATGAGCCACCGATGCAGCTATCAGGGCCGATTACATCGGGTCCGCGGTCCCTCCCGGAGGAAGGCAAGAGGGCACCCCGAAGGCGTCCCAAGAAGGTTTTTGGGGGAGCTAAGGAGGTGTTCCGGGAGGACCGCGGAGAGAGCACCCACGGTCCTGGTGCTGCAGGAACGCCCCCACTGCTCCGGGGCTGCAGACAGGGGGAGGGAAACCCCTGGAGCTACAGCCACTACCCCCGCCGTGGGAAGACCCTTTTCTGGATGAACAGCCCTCAGCTGACGTGGTGGAGGACATGGCTTACAGCCACAAACCCCGCAGTGGGAAGACCCCGCCACCGATGTCAGGGACAGAAAAACCCCCGGAGGGGTTGGATGATCAGCCCTCGGCTGTTATTAGGACGTGGTGGAGGACATGGCTGGATTTACAGGAGCCAGCGCCTGAGATGGTCGCCACCACGCTTGCGCCTGAGATGGTCGCCGTCACGCCAGCGTTCACGATGGTTCCTGCCGTCCCGCCAGCGCCCAAGATGGCTACCGTCGTCCCGCCAGCGCCCAAGATGGCTGTGCCGTCCCGCCAGCGCCCAAGATGGCTGCTGCCGTCACGCCAGCGCTCAAGATGGCTGCCGTCGTCCCGCCGGCGCTCAAGATGGCTGTCCGCCCGCCCACATGGCTCCCGCCGTCACGCCAGCGCCCACGATGGCTCCCGCCGTCACGCCACGCCATGGCTCCCACGATGGCTCCCGCCGTCCCGCCAGCGCCCAAGATGGCTACCGTCGTCCCGCCAGCGCCCAAGATGGCTGCCGCCGTCACGCCAGCGTCCACGATGGCTGGCTCCCGCCAGCGCTCAAGATGGCTGTTCCCGCCAGCGCTCAAGATGGCTGTTGCCGTCACGCCAGCGCCCACGATGGCTCCCGCCGTCACGCCAGCGTCCAAGATGGCTACCGTCGTCCCGCCAGCGCCCAAGATGGCTGCCGCCGTCACGCCAGCGTCCACGATGGCTCCCGCCGTGCCGCCAGCGCTCAAGATGGCTGTTGCCGCCACGCCAGCGCTCAAGATGGCTGCCGTCGCCCCGCCGGCGCTCAAGATGGCTGTTGCCGTCACGCCAGCGCCCACGATGGCTCCCGCCGTCACGCCAGCGTCCAAGATGGCTACCGTCGTCCCGCCAGCGCCCAAGATGGCTGCCGCCGTCACGCCAGCGTCCACGATGGCTCCTGCCGTGCCGCCAGCGCTCAAGATGGCTGTTGCATCGCCGCCCACAATGGCTGCCGCATCGCCGCCCACACTGGCTGCCGCATCGCCGCCCACAATGGCTGCCGCATCGCCGCCCACAATGGCTGCCGCATCGCCGCCCACAATGGCTGCCGCATCGCCGCCCACAATGGCTGCCGCATCGCCGCCCACACTGGCTGCCGCACGCCGCCCACAATGGCTGCCGCATCGCCGCCCACAATGGCTGCCGCATCGCCGCCCACAATGGCTGCCGCATCGCCGACCCGACCACGAAGGTGGCGCGCCGCGCACGACGACTACGCTCACGATGGCCGCCGCCACGACTACGCTCACGATGGCCGCCGCCACGACTACGCCACGATGGCCGCCGCCACGACTACGCTCACGATGGCCGCCGCCACGGCTGCGCTCACGATGGCCGCCGCCACGGCTGCGCTCACGATGGCCGCCGCCACGGCTACGCTCACGATGGCCGCCGCCACGACTACGCTCACAATGGCCGCCGCCACGACTACGCTCACGATGGCCGCCGCCACGACTACGCTCACGATGGCCGCCGCCACGACTACGCTCACGATGGCCGCCGCCACGACTACGCTCACGATGGCCGCCGCCACGACTACGCCACGATGGCCGCCGCCACGACTACGCTCACGATGGCCGCCGCCACGACTACGCTCACGATGGCCGCCGCCACGACTACGCTCACGATGGCCGCCGCCACGACTACGCTCCGCACGATGGCCGCCGCCACGCCACTACGCTCACGATGGCCGCCGCCACGACACCGCCCACGATGGCCGCCGCCACGACTGCGCCCGATGGCCGCCGCCACGACGGCGCCCACGATGGCCTCCGCCACCACGTCGCCCACGACGGCGGACTCTGAGCTGCACAAGATGGCGGACTCTGAGCCGCACAAGATGGCGGACTCTGAGCCGCACAAAGATGGCGGACTCTCTGCCGCACTAGATGGCGGTCTCTCTGCCGCACTAGATGGCGGCCTCTCAGCCACCGAGGCCTTTTCAGGGCTGGACCTGCGGTCCTGGACTGACCCTTTTGGGTTTGACTGCGGGTTCTCTCCCTGTTGCTCCCTTGTTTTGGTTTTGTGTTTCCGTTCGGCTATCTGGGGAGCTAGCCTTTTAGTGGGGGATACTGTCACGATTGGTGTGGTGGCGTGGCTACACACTTACATTTCGGTGATGCACTTCCTTGTTTATGTGTTTACGTTGTCTCAGCTGTTTGCACTTTTAATCAATGGGATATAAGAGGGTCGCGAGCAGTGCACTCATTGCTTCGCATTGTTCTATGTCACATTGTTTGTAGAGGTGAGTGTTTTTGTAACACGTTTGAATTGTTGTTTGAAGGTGCTTGTTTTAAGTCGCTATATGCGCATTTTCCTTTCATTCGACCAGTACGTGTTTTTGTCGCCGTTTACGGTTTGTTTTATGTTTTGTCATTAAATAAACCTGACCCAAACGGATTACCTTGGCTCCTGCACATGGCTTCATCCACACTACACACTACCAGTTTTGTCTTCCTATGTACAGTAGTTCAGAAAGGTATTCACTCCACAAGAAAGAACGACCAAATTGGATGCTTTAGGTCGAAAACAAATCTTAAAATACTTTGCTTTAATTCGAGCTTGCACCAAGCAAGTCGGTGTTGTTTAGAAACCTACCGCAGTGTGCAATACCCACAAGATTAATGAAAATAGTTAAGCTTACGCTCCTTTGTAGTTAACATTAAATTGAGAAGAATTTTGGGAAATCCTTTATCTACCAGAAAACTGCTTTCATTTACATAATTGCTAACGGCTAAAAAAAGTGGTAAATTCACAGACAGGGGCATACTCACTGCATGTTCAGAAACTGCAAGAAAATACATATGACAGTAGCTACAGAAGGCACACCTCTGTACATGGGCAGCTTCCCATCATGTACTCAAAAGCATTGCAGTCAAAACAGATTGTTATATACAGTGCTCCCCAGAATTATTGACACCCTTAGTTAATATGAACAAAACAGGCTGTGAAAAAATGTGTTCACAACAAAAATATTTAGAATTTAACCATTGTTGTTTCAATTATATTTTTTATTCAAAAACATGCATGCCACACCGCTTTACTGAGAAACGTTGTCACCTGAAATATTTTATGAGTTAGGTTAGAATATACAGAGGGATTGAGACCAATCCTGCCAACAGAAATTCTCCAATTCAGAGTCTTTGGGGCCATCTTAAGCACTCTCATCTTCAGCTCCCCCTACAGATTCCTAATGAGATTTGAATCAGGGGATATTGCTGGCCATTGCAAAAGTTTAATTCTTGGTCAGTGAACCAAATATGACTGAATTTGGAGACCAGCATTGGACTGTGATCTTTCTGAAAGTTCAAACACAACCCCGTTTTAGCCTCCTCAGAGGAAGACATTGTAGCCTAAAATCTCCCAGTACTTACAGGAGTCAATGTTGCAATGACCAAGGCAAGGTTCCTACGGCCATTAGAAGTAAAAGAGCCCCACAACATGACATATCCACTAACCTCTAATGAGATTAGATTATTTTCCGTAAGAGCATGGCATTTTTACAGTTAACCAACCTCTCGTGCTGGTTGCCAAAAAGCTATATTTTATTCTGGGAGCCAGGCGGTTGAGGGGGGTACTGTGACGACTAGAATGACTAGTCATCCTCTTTTTTTTTTCGTTTTGTATTGTTCTCACCTTTTCCTTCTGGGTGGTTTGAGTTATTTGTGCACACCAGGTTTGAGTTTGATAATTAGGAGGTGTATGTAAATCACTGGGTGTGGTTGCACTGTGCTTCTCATTTTTGTTTAGCTGAGTGTTTGGTGTTAGCTGTGTTGTGGTATTTTTATAAGTCGCCGTCTATGCGCAGTTTGATTTCATGAACAGTTTTCCAGTCATTGTCGTGTATGTTTTAATATATAAAAACCCATCAAACATGATACGCTCTGTGCCTGGCTTATTCTCCTGCACAGCACCCTAGTTCGTAACAATAATTCGAAATTGTATTCACCAGTTAGGACTGAGATCAGCCACGCCAAAGACCTTGAAAACAAGCACTGTGACATTGACCACAACCTTAACCCAGCCCAGGCACAAGCGTGACAATAACAAACCGCAAAACAAAGACATAAATAAATCAGGTAAAACATTTGCCTGTTTTTGTCATTGAGCCTTGGTGGAATGCAGACAAGTGGGGTGCATGATTCATTCATTACAAAAAGGGGGCCACATGGGTGACCATTAGAATACATGTTAGGACATATTAGTACTAATATGCTAACGGTTGTCAAACATCATTAAATACTTAGAGTTTTAAGCGTACAGACTGAAGCAAGGCAAACTGCTTTGAGAAGATAAGTCAATGCCTTAGAGAAATAATTTGTCTTTTCCTAACATTCAGTCTAGACACACACATGGAAGGAAACACTTATTAGGGAGAAAATGGGGATAGAATTCACGTGTCCAGTTAGCGTGTCCTCCTACAGCCGACAGGACTTTTTTTTAGGAATAATTAGGATAAAAAACTATCTTGGAATCACGTTCTGTCCTTTATTCAATATCCTATATTTTTTTAAACCTAACAAATCTAAGAGAACTTGTCACTGTGCCCAAAAGAGTAAAACCAAAAATCCATGTTCCCTATCCCCTAACAGTAGCCTAATTTTAACCTTCATGACTTAATGTTGGTGCACAATCTACCCTAAATAACCTTAATGCCTAACCCTAAGGTTATCCCCGTTTATAACACAAATCCAAACCTTAACCATAATGGCAGAAATCACATTTGTCCTTGTGGGGACTGGCCTATATTGCTTTCCCAAAAAACACCTCTTAGCCGGTACATATTTTTCCGTATACCAGCCCCCTGAAGCCTGATGTAAAAAAACATGAGCGTGGTTTACTGCAAAGAATGAAGGTAAAGAAACGTATATTAAAATAATGTGTAATTTCAGCCTGTTTGAGTGGAATGTTAGTTCTGCATAATGTCACTGCATGTTCCAACGCTGATTTGATTTCTGAAGAGAAATCTGTTTAATCTCTATGTGTTTACTAATTCCCACATCAACAGAATCTGACGAGGCTCAGGTAGAGAAATATTAAGAAAATATAGTTAACACTAGGTGATCTATTACACAAAAGCATGACTTACAGAGACTGCATGTGGACTACATACTTTGGAAACTTTCACAAACTAAAGCTTAACATTTACAGGGTTGTAATTCACAGAAGCAGCAACAAAGAGTTATATATTATAAATACATGCATATATACTATACATATGGCTTATAAAACATGTTGTTAAATCACCACAAACGTCTAAAGCTGTGTTTTCAGCCGGCTCGAATCCTTTGGGGAAGAAAAAAAATATTAGATATACTCAAAGAGGAACTACAAAAGCAAATGGGGCTTTGAAGATAGAAAGACCTAAATGTCATCCGCCTGCTTTGAAGCTGGCTGGCTGTCTTTGTTTTTTCTCCACTTGTAGCTCACAAAAGCCCTGGCAAAGCAGACTGACTGCTAGCCAGTGCGCCTGTCTTCCACCACTTTCATGGGAGACTTTATTCTGGTTGGCAGGTCCACTACTGACAAGGTTGAATTGGAATTGAACCTTGTTCGTTTTGTTCTGAACACACCAAACTTGAGTAGAGAGCTAGCCTAACCCTTTTTGGTGTCCCTATGACACATTTGGTTGGGGCTCACCTCACAGTAGATCATTACCCATTCTTAACGGCTGAGAGAAAACGTTCTGTAACTAGATCATTTAATGTGTTTTCACGCTGTACTTTCTGCCATCGGCAAAATAAGATAAGTATTTTGCAATTCCGCACTTTCTTATTTAGACCACAATGGACAACATTTTCTTATTTTCGGGCACTACATTATGAAGCCTCGCTCAGTGTGTATTGGAATGGAATCAGCGGTGACATACGCAGAATGGTTGGGCTCCACGTAATAACTGAGAAATGTCAATACAGGTTTGTTGGGAAGAAGTTAAAGCATCTAACATTGGCAATGTTTATCTACCACCAGCAACAAAACTTAGACAAAGACTGTCACGACAGCTACCAGGTAAACAACAATGTCTGTGTTTACACCTTCCATGTCAGTGGTTCGGCCAGTGATACAAGAGCATGTGTTTCAACCGTATGGCATAGCTAGAGTAATTTGTTTCTACTGAAAATCAAAAATAAATTTTTACATTAAACTGTTTTCTGTAAAATTGAATTACCTGTAAATTGTGTTCTGTTCTACATAAAATCCTACCTACAGTATGTTCCCTAAGACGAAAGGAATAATGTCATAAAGTTTACCGTAAGGCGTAGATTGTTCATAATACCTGACTAAGAACAAGTGACAACATCAAAAAGGCTTCTGGGGACAGGCTCTGTGTCCTAAAATGGGTTTCCTTTGTGATCACTATTAGTTCAGATTGCTTTCTAAAACACCCATAAATCCCCAAAAACTTAAAATGGTTTGAATGACAGTAAGTGAACGACAAAACAAGATTTTATTTTTTTAAACTGCATCTGGTGTAGAATACATAGAGATGCATGGAAACACATATATTCATGATTATCAGCCAAGAAAGGGCAAGACGTGTTACATTAACGCGATTGGTGTATTCTAATGAAACATGTTGAAAACCTTGAACAAAGCCAATCAATACCACTGCTGTCTCGCTTTTTTCATTATCACAGACATTGATCGGACATAGTGTTAAGGAGATCGCGATAGAACGGGTCAGAGGTGCCAGAGGGTGAGGGGAGATTGGAGAGGGGAGGAACAGACAGGAGGGAGAAGAGAACTGGACAGCAGAACGGGAGCAGGTTGCCTCTAAAACTTTTCTGCGTTCTATCAGCAGAACACATTGCTTGGTCCAGGCTGCGGTTTATAAGACAATGGTGTACATGGAACCTTAATAATTCACATATCACGCTGTGGCTTAGTGGTCCAATGGTTTCTGCTGCTGCCTCGTGTGCCCTTATTAATACTGGGATTTGGGGTTTGAGTCTGACCTACTACTCTTTAAGCATTAAATATATCCTCTAGCATGCATGCACATTTACCCTGTAAAATAAAGCTTAAAATATATACATATGCTAATATTCTAAAGTTAGGGGTCATTTAGAAATTTCATTTTTCAGAAGATTATTAAACTAAAATTATATTGATCAAAAATACAGTGTAAAGATTGTTAATGTTGTAAATGACTTTTGTAATTTTTGTAACTTTCTAATGGAATATCTGCAATAATCTGACAGAGGCCCACTATCACAAACCATCAGTCCTGGGTTCCAATGGCACGTTGTGTTTGCAAAACCAAGCTAATTATTTCAAAAGGCTATGTGATCCTCAGAAAACACTTTGCAATTATGCTAGCACGTCTACGAACAGTTGGACTGATTATTAAGCAATTAAACTAGTTGAGTATCTGGCTCATCAGCTTCAAAATGGCCAGAAACAAACCAAATATTTCCAAAACTTGTTGGCCTATTCTTGAGACATGAAAGATATTCCATGAGAAATTGTCAAGAGACTGAAGGCCTGATTTATCAAGCTGTTTGCGCCTGTTTTAAGGCGGTAATTGGTCGCAAAGACGGACTGATGCGGGCTATTTACCAACAGGGCGCAATTGGCTAAAATCGCAGATTGCGTGCCACATTTGGGTAAAGAGACAAGTCTCGCTTTCAATATGGGAGGGTAATGGGGAAAGTGGGAGGAGGTGGGAGGAAACTCGTTAATTGCGCCTAATTATATATTCCGTGGTATTTACAAAGACTCACAGTGTAAAATTATGCGCCTCTTAAAAGCAGGTCTTAACTAGATAGCGCGTTTCCCTGTGTGTTCAAATGGACCTCAATCTAAGCTTGCGCTTTCTCTTTCCCGTAGTATGAGCTGAAGATCTTTGCCCTGGACTATGGCTGAACCCATATACTGGGGATTACACACTTATCCTACACAAAAACATGTAGCCTAATCTTGGTGAGTAAAGGTTTTTTAAATAAATATATAGGCTAAATGACTCATTCTTGACGAAAGCTAAACTGCGTGCGTGCGCACATTAAAATAATGTCGGGCTGTAAACGGGTTCGGGCTTCGGGCTTTTAAAAACTGTCGGCTCGGGTCGGGCTCTGGCCGAATTCTGTCGGGCTCGGGCGGGTCGGACCTCACTTTTTAGGGCCGATTACAGCTCTAGATGATCCATGGTAAATACGGCCCATTGTTCGCGCTTTTAGAGACGCGCTAATGGTGGGCGGGGTATGCGCAGATTGCGTGATGAGTGTCAAAATTTTATAAATACTAGGCAAAATGTTTAAGCATAGCGTGCGCTATTAGCGAACTCGCAAAACAGACGCAGCGCAAACTGCGCTAGTCTTAGTAAATCAGGCCCTGAGGATCTTGTACAATGCTGTGTACAAGTCCCTTCACTGTACAGTGCAACCTGGCTCAAACCAGAATAAAAAGAGATGCTGAAGGCCCCGGGGCACAACTGAGCAAGAGGATATATACATTAGAGTGTCTAGTTTGAGAAACTAGCTGCTTTATGAAATAGTACCGACAAAACATCAGTCTCAACGGCAACAGTAATACGATGACTCCGGGATGCTCTGTACGTCTATGCAGATATTACATTAAAAAAATTGTCGTTTGGAGCTACGATTGTCATTTACAACATCAGAATGTCTACACTGTATTTCTGATACATTTATTGCTATTAAATGGAGAAGAATTGCCTTCATTTGAAAAGAAGGACATGTATAAGTGACCCCAAATATCCATCTCGATACTTTTTAAACTTGTATATTCACGTCTACGTCTTAGATCTTTTTGATATTGTTCACATTACACACAGGCATGGGCACACACACACACACACACACACAGCATATTGTTCACTGTACACACAGGCATGGGCACACACACACCATATTGTTCACTGTACACACAGGCATGGGCACACACACACACACACACAGCATATTGTTCACTGTACACACAGGCATGGGCACACACACACCATATTGTTCACATTACACACAGGCATGGGCACACACACACACACACACAGCATATTGTTCACTGTACACACAGGCATGGGCACACACACACACACACACACACACAGCATATTGTTCACATTACACACAGGCATGGGCACACACACACACACACACAGCATATTGTTCACTGTACACACAGGCATGGACACACACACACCATATTGTTCACTGTACACACAGGCATGGGCACACACACACACACCATATCGTTCACTGTACACACAGGCATGGGCACACACACACACACACACACAGCATATTGTTCACTGTACACACACGCACTATGGGGGGTGAACTAGGACAAAATTAAAGCTCCTGTTGTCTGTTATGTAGTGATACACGCTTCCATTGGGAGGTGACCACCCTCAGTGTGTGATACACACAACACAGTTACTTACGCGTCATGTGTGTATCACGACCAGTAGGTCGCCACCACCTACCTAGTCGTCCCATCGGTCGTGTATACGCTACGGCATTGTAAACGCCTAACAAATATTTATCCAGCAGAGGGCGCATTTTTTCCACCGGAATTAACAGGAAATTGATCAACAAACGAAGAAGAATTTTACTGTTTCGGTTTGAATATTGTGTTTTTACTATGGAATCGTACAGGTCGACCCGCGGCTCCCTTTAATGTCTGTGTTCTCTTTGCTTGAATTCAATAAAGGAATTTTCGTCAAACATGCGTGTGTCACAAACTAGGGGTGTAGTGCAGTCAAAAGCCATTTGCAGAGCCAGTCTGTACGTTTGTGGTGTTTATTTTAAATACCATTTAAAACAACGCGTAACAACGACCGGAAATAAAACGACAGCACTATAATTAACTCAGTAATGACACATATCCCTGTTTGGGGGAGTGGTTAGGGCACTCGCCTGTGGAGCCCAAGTTTCCCTGTTCGGTTCTCCTCATCAGATGAAATTTATTTTAAGCTTTTGTTTTCTGAATTTTTTCCCATGTGTATGATGTGGCTCTTTGCGGTAACACAGTAAACAATGTTTCTCTTTTAGTCTCTAACTGGTTGGCCTTCCCTGGAATAGTACGTGGTAGAAAGTGGTAGTACAGTAAAGCGAATGGTTTCTGTTTAACTAGTAGTTTTCCCATATATAGTTAGCAAGTGTTTTGGAATGTAGATAACTTTGCTATTTGCCTCATTATAGTTAATGTCTGCTAGTCAGTTTAGCAACGTTGACGCTTGCTAGAAATTGTAAAATAAGCCCGACATTCCTAGCAAGCTGCGGCGATTGGAGTTTTTGTTGCTTAGCAACCAACTTTGTTTGGTTTAGCTGGATGGAATTCAACGGTTTAGGAGTTCAGTGGCCAAATACAAAAGTTGTCTCCTTTGCCTAATATTCCCACCTCCTCTACAATATTTTAATAATGTCTAATTTAGCAATATCAATTCATTTGTAATTATATAAAGCCTAAGGATCCATACTGCGCAAGATTTATGTTATATGTGATTCACATTGTTAATTTACAGAATGACTAATATTTAAATTGCTACGGCATACGTTCAATAGGACTATGTCGGGACGGCAACTTTCCCAAGATTCGTTTAGTGAAAAAAGGTCTAAAGGTCCAACATTTTTATTATGAACTGAAATCATTTTTGACCCCATTAGAATTCCCATATGATAGATGTGAGATAGATTCACCGATCTTAAATATTGAAAAGAATAAATGAATCTTATTCAGACACTTCCTGTTTATATCTTTTCGTTCATACTAAAAGAGGTGCCGCCAACTAGTGGATGACTAAAGTACTTTCCGCAGTGTTACACGCTCGTATAGAGGGAAGTCAGTCAGTTTTTGCGACCTACGTGTTGCCTGCATTGTGAAGTTGAAAATCGTAACCGTGTTACAGGGTGCACTCACTGCGGATACCACTGTGCGAACTGTCTTCTAACACGGTTAAGGCCATGCGACTCGCTGGATGTCTACACTTTTTTACACAGATACAGACATCCAGCGAGTCGCATGGCCTTAACCGATCGGTGAATCTATCTCACATCTATCATATGGGAATTCTAATGGGGTCAAAAATGATTTCAGTTCATAATAAAAATGTTGGACCTTTAGACCTTTTTTCACTAAACGAATCTTGGGAAAGTTGCCGTCCCGACATAGTCCTATTGAACGTATGCCGTAGCAATTTAAATATTAGTCATTCTGTAAATTAACAATGTGAATCACATATAACATAAATCTTGCGCAGTATGGATCCTTAGGCTTTATATAATTACAAATGAATTGATATTGCTAAATTAGACATTATTAAAATATTGTAGAGGAGGTGGGAATATTAGGCAAAGGAGACAACTTTTGTATTTGGCCACTGAACTCCTAAACCGTTGAATTCCATCCAGCTAAACCAAACAAAGTTGGTTGCTAAGCAACAAAAACTCCAATCGCCGCAGCTTGCTAGGAATGTCGGGCTTATTTTACAATTTCTAGCAAGCGTCAACGTTGCTAAACTGACTAGCAGACATTAACTATAATGAGGCAAATAGCAAAGTTATCTACATTCCAAAACACTTGCTAACTATATATGGGAAAACTACTAGTTAAACAGAAACCATTCGCTTTACTGTACTACCACTTTCTACCACGTACTATTCCAGGGAAGGCCAACCAGTTAGAGACTAAAAGAGAAACATTGTTTACTGTGTTACCGCAAAGAGCCACATCATACACATGGGAAAAAATTCAGAAAACAAAAGCTTAAAATAAATTTCATCTGATGAGGAGAACCGAACAGGGAAACTTGGGCTCCACAGGCGAGTGCCCTAACCACTCCCCCAAACAGGGATATGTGTCATTACTGAGTTAATTATAGTGCTGTCGTTTTATTTCCGGTCGTTGTTACGCGTTGTTTTAAATGGTATTTAAAATAAACACCACAAACGTACAGACTGGCTCTGCAAATGGCTTTTGACTGCACTACACCCCTAGTTTGTGACACACGCATGTTTGACGAAAATTCCTTTATTGAATTCAAGCAAAGAGAACACAGACATTAAAGGGAGCCGCGGGTCGACCTGTACGATTCCATAGTAAAAACACAATATTCAAACCGAAACAGTAAAATTCTTCTTCGTTTGTTGATCAATTTCCTGTTAATTCCGGTGGAAAAAATGCGCCCTCTGCTGGATAAATATTTGTTAGGCGTTTACAATGCCGTAGCGTATACACGACCGATGGGACGACTAGGTAGGTGGTGGCGACCTACTGGTCGTGATACACACATGACGCGTAAGTAACTGTGTTGTGTGTATCACACACTGAGGGTGGTCACCTCCCAATGGAAGCGTGTATCACTACATAACAGACAACAGGAGCTTTAATTTTGTCCTAGTTCACCCCCCATACCACGCACACACACATATAATTGTTGGTATTAACTAATGTTATTCCGCAATGACATTGTTGCATGTTTGACCTTTGTGTTTGAGCTTCAGTGCTGCGTCCACGTCAATCCCTCCACCGGTTTGTCATGTCAGCAGCTAATTGGAATAGACTAAACATTTCCTGACACTAAGGGACAAATTGGGTCGGTAATCAGAAATCAGAGATGACTCGTGTCACCAAAAACACTGAAATGGGAAAATTAATCAAGGATCAAATTCAGAGCATGACATTTTGGAAGTTACACGGTTTTACCCGCAGTCCCACCACTGTTCAGCATATCACAATGATTTAAGGTTTTGCATGGATTGTGTGTTAATTATTTAAGAACTAAACATCTACCCAAATACAGTAGCCACGTGGTTGTAAATACATTCACAATGCAGAGTTTTTGTATTTGACAATGTTGCCAGTGTGACTCAACAGTCATCCATGCTTTTAAACCCATCATCAGAAATAGGTTTCATAAAGTCCACACTTGTACACCTGGTCTCCTCAGCCATGGAGCAGCTTCACAAACCAGATGCTTGTACACCTGGTCTCCTCAGCCATGGAGCAGCTTCACAAACCAGATGCTTGTACACCTGGTCTCCTCAGCCATGGAGCAGCTTCACAAACCAGATGCTTGTACACCTGGTTCCAGCAGCAATGGAGCAGCTTCACAAACCAGATGCTTGTACACCTGGTTCCAGCAGCAATGGAGCAGCTTCACAAACCAGATGCTTGTACACCTGGTCTCCTCAGCCATGGAGCAGCTTCACAAACCAGATGCTTGTACACCTGGTTCCAGCAGCAATGGAGCAGCTTCACAAACCAGATGCTTGTACACCTGGTCTCCTCAGCCATGGAGCAGCTTCACAAACCAGATGCTTGTACACCTGGTCTCCTCAGCCATGGAACAGCTTCACAAACCAGATGCTTGTACACCTGGTCTCCTCAGCCATGGAGCGGCTTCAAAAACCAGATGCTTGTACACCTGGTCTCCTCAGCCATGGAGCGGCTTCAAAAACCAGATGCTTGTACACCTGGTCTCCTCAGCCATGGAGCGGCTTCACAAACCAGATGCTTGTACACCTGGTCTCCTCAGCCATGGAGCGGCTTCACAAACCAGATGCTTGTACACCTGGTCTCCTCAGCCATGGAGCGGCTTCACAAACCAGATGCTTGTACACCTGGTCTCCTCAGCCATGGAGCAGCTTCACAAACCAGATTCTTGTACACCTGGTCTCCTCAGCCATGGAGCGGCTTCACAAACCAGATGCTTGTACACCTGGTCTCCTCAGCCATGGAGCGGCTTCACAAACCAGATTCTTGTACACCTGGTCCTTTTCTTAATAAGGGAGCTTAGGTAAATAAGTACATGTACACTGTCACTTAAAAATGTCCTTGTTTTCCATGAAAACCTACCTTTTATTAATTTAAATAAGCGATGTAGCAAAAGGAATTTTGATCAATTAGAATTTTTTATTTTAATTGGAAATGATAATTGTGTCCCTCTGCTTTTGTCAAAGAATCTGCCGTTTGCAGCAATTACAGCCT
This sequence comes from Dallia pectoralis, assembly GCA_029465975.1. Taxonomy (NCBI): domain Eukaryota; kingdom Metazoa; phylum Chordata; class Actinopteri; order Esociformes; family Umbridae; genus Dallia; species Dallia pectoralis. Next base: position 6,656,823 of record CM055733.1, read on the forward strand.
TGCAGACCTTTGGCAATATAGTTGTCAATTTCACCCCATACTTCCTAAAGCACATATCATACGTTGGATTGGCTTGATGGACACTTCCCCAAATGTCAAGCTGCTCCCACAACAGCTCAATAAGGTTAGGATCCAGTGACAGCACTGGCCACTCCATAATAGACTGAATACCAGCTGACTGCTTCTTCCATAAATAGTTCTTGTAAAGTTTAGAGCTGTGCATTGGGTCATTCTCCTGTTGTAGGTGGAATTAGGCTCCAATCAAGTGCCATTCACAGGGTATGACATGGCTTTGTAGAGACCATTGTATTGCCTGCTCCGTGCTTGACAGATGGCGTCAAGTACTCCTACAGTATCTTTTCATTTGGTCACCATCTCACATATGTTCTTCTTTGTCATTCAAACACCTCTTAGATTTTTTTTCTGTCCATAACACTTTTCCAATCTTCCTCTGTTAGGTGCCTGTGTTCTTTTGCCCATCTTAATCTTCTGTGATATGGCTTTTTCTCCACAAATCTGCCGAGAAGTCCAGCATCCTGTCACATCTTCACAGTTGACAAAGAGACCAGTGTTCTGTGGGTACTATTTAATGAAGTTGCCAGTTGAGGACATGTGAGGCATCTGTTTCTCAATCTAGACAATCTAATGTATTTGTCTTCTTGCTCAGTTGTGCATCAGGGCCTCCCACTCTATTCTGGTTATAGCAAGTTGACCAGTTGAACAGAGTAGCACAAGAACAGACTATCACATTTCAGAAGAAACTTTTTTGTTTTTGGCCATTTTGAGCCTGTAATCAACTGAGAATTGCTGATGCTTTGGATACTCGTGTTATAAACTAGTGTTACAAACACTCACAATACGGACATGTAACATATATAACAATTCCACACAAAGAAACGCCCAAACGCAGGGAACTAATATACTGTAATAATCAGGGAAATGGACGCCCGCTGTGCGCAATAACGAGACCAGACAATTATGTGAGAGTGACCACCTAAGCCTGCCCGCAGGTGGCGGTAAACTGGACTCAGAGTTTATATTGCATGCTAGTGGTTTTTCCTAAAATAATTTAATGCTTCAGGTGTTGAGAATTTGCTGAAATAATGGTGGGCAAGATTGGAACCCACCGGCGAGGCTTAAACCGCTGGACAAACAAAGGCTCAAGGAAATTAAAGTGATCATTTTACATTTTTTTGCCCAAAATCAGCAATTTTCCAGAACTATCTTAAAAACATAGTCCTATTTGGTGAAAGGATATTATAACTAAACACATAATGTAGCTCTGCTATTTGTATGAAATCAACAACAGGCCAGAGACAAATCAGAGACGATGCAAGACACCCAAATATTGATAGACTCAAGCATTAAGTGTGACCTTCTGAAGGGGTATCACACACAAAAATAATGTCTTCAGCCTTGATGTTATCTTTGATATTGACTCAGAACGTCCTATTTTGTTATTGTTATATCAAGTATCAAATCTAACCTAATCCAAGTAACAGGAAACTGGTATAGCATTAAATCAACATAATTCAGGAAAAATGTACAGGGCCCCGTTAGAGCTCTTCATTAAACCACATTTAAATGGGTTATTGCAGTACTTTCTCTTGCACTCTAAGTACATTATTGGGCCTAGGGAAAAGTTTCAGGGAAGAGAAGAAGATAAGAATGTACTTATTTGAAAGCCAAAAAATAATGAGTAGTTCACTACATGTTAATTACATTACATTCATCTCCAACTTAAAGCTGTGTTGCCTCACAATTGTGCAGCACAGGCTGTCGCTGCACGTTCTACGCTCGGCATGGATTATATTTCACAAACTGAATTCAAAAACGGCTTGAGGGAAAAAGTACCAACTGGTGAAATGTTGGACAGCTGTTGCGCACATACCCAGAGGATGCCCGGATGCAATATTGCAGAATTCTGCTGGGCGGTTGATAAAGCTTCAGCATTTTTATGTCAATTTGTGGCGAGGATCCTAAACTCAGCCTGGACGTCAGGTAGTGAGACACCTTTCCAAACATACATTATTAATAACAGCTGTGTTACACAGTGCTTCAATATAGCACCTAGCATGTGTCTGGTACAGATAGGAATCTAGTGTGTGTGGATATTAAGGTCAGCTGGGTGACTTTACAGGTGAGAGTCAACGCATGTCAATGGTTTGTAAAGACAGAGTCTCAGAGCAGGAGTACTGATCTTGGATCAGTATTTCTTGTCATGGTTCCCTCCCTCTGTCCCTCTCTATGCGGGAGTTGGCACTCCCCCGACCAGCAGAGAGAGGGAGTAATCACAGACATTCTAGACACCTGAGTTTTTCCCACACCTGGGTTCAGGTTTTCATTAGTGTCCCTATTTAGTTCTGTGCTTATCAGTTGTTTAGTGTCGGGACATTAATTCAAGGTATGTGGTGTTTAGGATTTTAGTTGTGCTGTTATGATTTAATGCAGGAGTGTTTGCATGTTGTTTAGACCAAGTTAGAGTTGGTAATGTGAACATTCAGTTTTGTTGTTGATGGGTTGGGTTTTATGTATACCGGGTTATTTGCACGTTCTGGTTTATGTTCCTTGTGTATGAGTTTCCTCTGTCTGATTTTGTGTTTTGTTAATTCAAGTTCCCAGTTCTTGTGCCTGTCCTGGATGAATAAAACCCATTGTAAAAAACAAGTTCTCTGCGCTTGTGTCCTCTGTCGGCTTGAGAGCCGAACCCTGACAGTTCTACTTGGCTCATGAGAAATAAAACATTACGGACAAAGAAGGACCTGATCCTAGATATACAATGCTACTCCAGGATCTATTCAAAGTTGATGTAAAAACGATAACGAGTTGTGTTAAGTTAAAGTTCTCTTGTTAACTGGATGAAGCAGGCACAGTAACAGTCAAACGTTTGGACACACCTAGTAACTGATCTTATAACTGACCTTGTAACTGACCTTGTAACTGACCTAGTAACTGAAGGGTATTTGTCACTACGTATTAAAAAATGACTCAAATTAACCCACGAGCAAGGCACACACGTGAATTGAAATGCCTTCGGTGCTGACTACCTAGTGAGGCTGGTTGAGAGAATGAAAATAGTGTGCAAAGCAGTCATCAAGGGAAAGACTTGAATATCAGATGTATTTGGATCTATTAAACACTTTTTTTTTGGTTGATATAGTTTTTATGTATGTCATGAGTGTATTGTATTCATTATTATTCTACAATGTGGGTAATAGTAAAAACTAAGAAATACCTAAAAAAAAAACGTTTGACTGGTACTGTATATGTTCTGCTGTTACTGAACTGAGGGCATTCACAATGCAACGAAAGAAAGTGTGCAACTCAATCCTAAGGCAGGACACAAACAGTAGTTAGATACTGGGGCGATCACAGAGTCTAAATAGAATAGAGAAGTGAAATGCTAACATTCTCAAAATGCTGGTGGTGTGTGGTGTGTGTGTGTGTGTGTGTGTGTGTGTGTATGCGTGTCTGCCTCGTGATGCGCGAGTCCCTTTGAGCAATGCCCGGACTGACAGGTGACGATGAAACGGTAGAGAGAACTACACACACTCTGCCATCGGCGCTGATGGAGAGTTGGAGACTTTGATCACCACACAGAGGCTACTCATCCGGAGAGGGCAGTCGTCGCCGAGAAAAGAGAAAGTGAACGAAGCGCGAACGAGAGAAACCGAGACGTAGGTGTACTCTCTGACCTCCATGCTCATTGATACAGATGTTAAAGCATGACCACACAGGGAATCAGACACACGACTGTGGGAGCGAGAAACAACAACGTTTTCCCAACATGCTGTGACCCATACAGCCGACGACATTGAATGAAAAACTACTTTCAGAGTCATCAACAGACCATAATGACGTGCAAGTTGTTTTACATAAAAATCTCTTAAAGAGACACTTTTTCCATCATGTAAAGGGTTGTAGGCGGTGTGGAAAAAAGGGTGAGGAATTAATGTCAACCTATATTTGTTCGGTTTTAAAACAAATTACATTGCTTGTTTTTCATGAATTCATATAACATATTATATTGATAGAACATATGTTGACTTTGAACACCTCTACAAAGCTACACACACGTCAATAAATTTACAAAATTATCTATAAATCTAGCATTCAGCTTTTGAAAGTTATCATTAACCGAATGTGTATGGAACTTTTTTAATTTAAAACTAAATAGGTTGGAGTCAAAAAGAGATTTCATTAATATGATGATAATATTTCCTATTGATGCTGATCCAGGAATTTCATTTCTAACTTAAGATGCTTTTTACATCTTAGTTGTTCCAAGCATCTCAAAACCACATTATTTGAGTAATGTGTACATTTAGACACACTTTGAGTGGTAGTGTACAAAGATATGTAATCTTCACTTCATCACTGTTGACAAAATGGGTAAACTAGACACTGAAAGAGTATACTTTGCTCTTGAGTGTATATTTATTCCTGAAAAATCTACAGAAATGGCAAAAAGAAGAAGAAAATAGTACACATTTAAATAACTGGTGTTGCCCCCTGTGGCTGATATGACTTCCTGAAGCTGTTTCCAGTAAGTGCCATCATTCTCTTACATTAACAGAGAGGAATTGTTGCACGCTCTCTCTCAGAATGCTTCAACAATGACATGATCGAGGGGTTTTGTGCATGCACAGTCAACATGTTTCCCCTAGAAGCTCGGGCCCCTAGAAGCATGGGTTCCCTAGAAGCTCAGACTCCCTAGAAGCATGGGCTCCCTAGAAGCATGGACTCCCTAGAAGCGTGGGCCCCCTAGAAGCGTGGACTCCCTAGAAGTGTGGGCCCCCTAGAAGCATGGACTCCCTAGAAGCATGGGCTTATGTTCAGTACTTTTCTTTTTACAGATGGGACTCAATGATGGCAAGTTAGCCAGGCCCAGCAAGGCAGCTCCGAAGCATAATTTCATTGCCTTCATGCTTAAGCATAAGCATGAAGTTCTTTATGAGATGGATTTTTGCCGAACATGTGGCATTGAGCCCAAATAACCTTTGATTTATTCCTGACCTCTCATTAAGGTGTACAATTGCTTTGTGCTGTTGATGTTATGTTCATCGTTCAGTCAGCTGTTAGGATTGATGGCTTGACTTATCTGATGTAGGTCGCCAGCGGTCTGGAATTGTCTCCATTTGTTGAAGGACAGTGGAATAATGTACTTGGAATTGCCTGGAAATAGCTTTGTAACCCATCAGCGAGTCCTGGGCATCAAGAATCCTACTTCAGATGGTGAGTGTACTGATGTTTTCTGCAGTTTATTTGGATGAATTCAAATGTAGTTTTTTGTGATTTCTTAGTGGGTTATCGGCATCTGTAAATTTAGTTGGTATTGAAAATACCCATGTATCAAAAAAAGTTTTCAAAGAAGTAAGGCCCAAGAAACATTTCACCAAGTCTCGTGCAGCCATAGGAAGGGGCAACCCAATCCAAAATTAGCCCCTCTCATTAGACTCCGCCCACAACGGCAATATTGGTCAAGCTAAACAACACGTTATCGTCACCACGACTCCGATAACACTGAGAGTGGTCAGTGCGATTCAGAGCATCACATTCCACATGCAGCCTGAGGAAAGTCTTGTTACACGGTAGCCAGACCTCTGTCTGATTCTGACACACACACACATTATATTTCCAAATGTAACTGTGAGTACGTGGGTGAGGTATAGAGGGAGTCGCCTAGATAAAGCCCATTAGCTTGCGCGAAGAGCCCAGGTAATTCTGTTTGGCATTTTGACAAGTGTTTGTCGGACTGAAGGTCAGCTCTGTCTGCGTGGGAGATCTATGCTAATCTGCTCAACTGGCGAGAGGAGGGAGACCTGAGCTGTTATAAAACCCATATAAACCCATCGCTATAACCCATATTCTTTATGCTTCCTATCATTGGGACGGCAGCATCGCATTCATTTCTTCAGTTTTTTTGATAAATTCAGAGATAGATCAATAAATGGGGTAGGTTCAAACCCCTGGTCATGGCGGTTGTCTCAGAATCGCCTTGATTTTCACATAGAACATATACCGACAGAATGCACAAAAACTACATAGAGACTTTCTTTATTTGTTTATATCTTGTCAAAGTCAACTGAAACAAAAAATAAAAAACTATAATAATAAAATAAAACCAACTCTCCACAAAATAATATTTGACTTTTGATTAGTTTGCTTGGAAAAACAGTCAAAACAAAACTTTTGCCTTTGCTGCTCATGTTGCGTCAAATTTTTATCCAACGTAGGTTATGTTTTTGAATGGCTCATGCATTCATTCTTTTAAATGAGAATATGGAAGAAAAAGCGGATTTTGTCAGACTGGGTGCCAGCTGGAACGTAACCATGATTCCCTAAACTGTTCAATACTAGTTTTCTCAGATGAACAGAAATCAGTGTAATGTGTTATTAACCAGCCCCTGTCTACCGCTGTTTTAGAGTAGAGGTGACTCTAGTGTGACCTCTGTTGACCAATAGGAATTCTGCATTTTAGGATGCAATTTTGTATGCATCAATATTGAGACACCATCATTCAACAATTACTGCACATATTATAGACATTTTCTGAAGTGTCACTTTAAAAACTCATATACACATATTGCAAATTCTGAGTACGCGGTATGATAAAAACAGGTATGAGATATGATTAAATCAGGTATGAAATATGATTAAATCAGGTATGAGCTATAATTAAACCAAGTATGAGGTATAATTAAATCAGGTATGAGATATGATTAAATCAGATATAAGATATAAATAAACCAGGTGTGAGGTATAATTAAACCAGGTATTAGGTATAATTAAACCTGGTATGAGGTATGATTAAACCAGGTATGAGGTATAATTAAACCAGGTATTAGGTATGATTAAACCAGGTATTAGGTATAATTAAACCAGGTATGAGGTATGATTAAACCAGGTTTGAGGTATGATTAAACCAGGTATGAGGTATGATTAAACCAGGTATTAGATATAATTAAACCAGGTATGAGGTATGATTAAACCAGGTATGAGGTATGATTAAACCAGGTATGAGGTATGATTAAACCTGGTATGAGGTATGATTAAACCAGGTATGAGGTATGATTAAACCTGGTATGAGGTGTGATTAAACCAGGTATGAGGTATGATTAAACCAGGTATGAGGTATGATTAAACCTGGTATGAGGTGTGATTAAACCAGGTATGAGGTATGATTAAACCAGGTATGAGGTGTGATTAAACCAGGTATGAGGTATGATTAAACCAGGTGTGAGGTATTATTAAACCAGGTATTAGGTATAATTAAACCAGGTATGAGGTATGATTAAACCAGGTATGAGGTATGATTAAACCAGGTATTAGGTATGATTAAACCTGGTATGAGGTATGATTAAACCAGGTATGAGGTATGATTAAACCTGGTATGAGGTGTGATTAAACCTGGTATGAGGTATGATTAAACCTGGTATGAGGTATGATTAAACCAGGTATGAGGTATGATTAAACCAGGTATGAGGTATAATTAAACCAGGTGTGAGGTATGATTAAACCAGGTATTAGGTATGATTAAACCTGGTATGAGGTATGATTAAACCAGGTATGAGGTATGATTAAACCTGGTATGAGGTGTGATTAAACCTGGTATGAGGTATGATTAAACCAGGTGTGAGGTATGATTAAACCAGGTATTAGGTATAATTAAACCAGGTATGAGGTATGATTAAACCAGGTATGAGGTATGATTAAACCAGGTATGAGGTATAATTAAACCAGGTATTAGGTATGATTAAACCAGGTATGAGGTTTGATTAAACCAGGTATGAGGTATAATTAAACCAGGTATGAGGTATGATTAAACCAGGTATGAGGTATGATTAAACCAGGTATGAGGTATGATTAAACCAGGTATGAGGTATAATTAAACCAGGTATGAGGTATGATTAAACCAGGTATGAGGTATGATTAAACCAGGTATGAGGTATGATTAAACCTGATATGAGGTATAATTAAACCAGGTATGAGGTTTGATTAAACCAGGTATGAGGTATAATTAAACCAGGTATGAGGTATGATTAAACCAGGTATGAGGTATGATTAAACCAGGTATGAGGTATGATTAAACCAGGTATGAGGTATGATTAAACCAGGTATGAGGTATGATTAAACCAGGTATGAGGTATGATTAAACCAGGTATGAGGTATGATTAAACCTGGTATGAGGTATAATTAAACCAGGTATGAGGTGTGATTAAACCAGGTATGATGTATGTTTCAACCAGGTATGGTGTATGGTTTAACTAGGCCACAACCAGTATATGCTAAAAACACAGTTCCTTTGTTTCCAATGACGCATCTGTATATCTTACTCTGTCTGTGAACGAGTGTGTTAGCAGGTAGGGCTTTTTAAAATATTTCACACCTACTAGTGTGTATTATACGCATGTGTGAATTGGAAATGTGTTTTTTTTGCATTTGCAGAGTGAGGTCGAGGCTAGTGTGTGTGTGTGTGTGTGTGTGTGTGTGTGTGTGTGTGTGTGTGTATATTTTTCCCCTGACTGAGGGCAAGGCAGCGTCTCAGTCGCTCTACATTCAAATTAGATCTCTACTTTCTCCATTGTCTGTCTCCTTCCTCATGGCTGCATCTGCAGGAAGATAACAGGACGTACAAGGCATTATTCGACGTTCGTCCCCAGGAGCTCGGGTTATGACTTGAATACAGGGTTGGCGATAAGCATCTCCATCATGTAGGCTCGTCGATTGCTAGGACGCTTGGACAAGTATGATGAAGGGACATTACACTAGCTGAGGCTCCGACGAATACAGGTTCAATGTCAACGCTAGTCATTTAGCAAGTTCATTTCTTTTTCACCCCAACCCTTCATCTATCTTTGAGATTAGCCCTTAGAAGTTGTTGTTAATTCTCTGCTCTAAACAATCAGGGTTCAACGTATATAAGTGAGAGCGCAAGGGCTCCCAAGCACCTCTGTGACGTTCTCACCAACTTCTCTATCCCACCAGCTCTCTGTCTGTCCCAGGGGTGACAGCAGCGCGTCCTCACTGCTCCAGATGGCCCTGGCTGTTGGCCCCCGTCATTTCAGTGGCAAACAGCTCATTGCGGTTCTCACGGCCTGGGGGACCGGGGGCACACCGCTCAGTGTGGCCCCTGGGTTCTTCAGGGTCGAGCAGCCGTGACAGCCTAGACAAAGGGTAGTGGTGACCCCGACGCCCACCAGCCTACATGTTCTCGACACGACCGGCCATCCTTGACCGGAGTGTGGACAGAGCATCCTGTTAACCTCTTAAGCTTCCTACGGGGCAGATGACCAGGCGGTGTGATTCTGATGAATGTGTGAATACATGCGCCTGTTTAACAAGGCAAGAAAGTAGTCCTGCAACAACAGGAAATTTGATTTATTGATTTTTATTTCTTAGGGACGAATGTGAAGCTAACATTTTTAAGATAATTTATATTACAAGAGAGAAAACATTGGTAGATGAACGTATCCTAGTTTACGTAATTTTTTCCGTAGCACTTGAATCTACAGAGGCATGTTCAAGACGTACCACACAGGATTGCGGCTGTCATTTGTGGGAAAATCGAGCAATGCTTGCACGCGCAAAGCACAAAAACGTCCAGGGCACTTTTCTATGTAAAAAGTTTCATGTAAGAAATGCCTTCTTCAACTGTATCCCTGTAAATCATTTAATCCTGTACTATACATGAGGTAATTGGCCAAATCAGGTCTTGAGCACATTTGTCAACTGAACGCTGTGGAGCAATACAGCACCAAAGTGCACATTTTGAATTACAAACAGCATGACATTTCCCCTCTTATGAATTTTTTTTATTTTTATAAATTGTAGTGTTGGCTAATGATAGTTATTCATTTTTAACATACGTTTCCTTAATATTTATTTATTTTGTTCAAAATAATAATACCAATGGTTAATACTACTGTATGAAGGACATTGGTTTGTATCTAGCATTTTTTTTTAAAAAGACACAAAACTACCAACGCGTTTTTCTGCCTACCCGGTACTGTACATGGACGAAAAAACAAAGCAGGGAAAATGAGACGGGCATTGCATTTCTCATGGCTAAAGAAACGTTGGTTAGCAGTGAGCGTAACCAATTTTGACAGAACCAATTTCCCAAGTGAAGGTGATTTACATATTTGCAGAGCAGTCTGATGTACGCAGCTTTTCACCACATTCAGAACCTCCTATTAGAGAGCAAAGGAAAAAGAAAGAGAGAAAGAATGAAAGAGGAGAGATATGAAAAAAAACAGAAAGAGACAGACATAGGGGGGTGAGAGAAAAAGGAAAAGAATGAAGAAAAGACAGACGACCAGACAGAAAGGAGCGAAAAAGCAGAGTCTAATGACACTGCAACATTGTTTTCTTTACAGCTTGGTCATCACTATATCAGAAACGTCCCTCTCAAATCATTAAATCACACACACTAATGCGCACACACGTATGTGAACACACACACACACGGTAGCCTCATCGTTTTGATAAAGCAGCCACCTTCCCTTTTGTTTTCCCAGCCGTGTGCGGGATTAGTAAGCACAGGTCTTTGTCCACCGGTTTTCCAGTTGAGCAGAACACAAGGGCTTCTACCTAACACTGATACAGTGAGACCTCCCATCATGCTTTTCTCTCTTCATTCTAGCAGTACGAACCCACAGTCAAAAGATGGCTATGCTTTCATTGAGATGTCAAATCTCCACTGCTTTATAGTCCGTCTGCATCCCAAGTGGCGCCCCTCGTTGACGTATAGTGCATTACTTCTGACCAGAGGATAGGGTGGCATTGGGGACGTACTCTATGATTTCCAATGGGATCTTATTTTTTTCTCCATGAAGGATTTTCAATGGGACCTTTTTTGCCCAAACAGTTTAATGGGTTTCCAATGACAGTCATAGAATGCATATCAAAACAGCATTCAGATATCTTCACTAACGCCAACGGAAAATGGAGCGTCTTATAGTGACTGCACATTGGAATTACATACCTTACTAAAACTAAATGAATGGATTACGTTATAAGATACAAAGCCGTACTAATGAAACAGAAAAAAGGTATTTCATCTACTTCCCAGAAGCCACAGTCAATTGTCATGACACAATACTGCCAAGGCTTTGTGTGTGTCAAACGTACATACACGATTTATAAATCCGGCAGACATTCTCATTCAGAGCGACTTACACGTTGGCGCGTTCTTTTTGAGGTAGGAAAACCACATAAGCCAGTAATTGTACAAGTAGAGTGTATTTTACACCATTATAGGCAATGGTAACAATAGGATTTGACTTGACTAGTCATTTTCCAAAAATGTAAAAATTCTAACACATGCGATTCATTCACTGTTTACTGGATGTGAATTGAGAACCAGTTCAAATTATCAATGACAAACTGATCATAGAGAATCAATTGCAGGAGGTCAGGATCACAAAAATTCATATAATTAAATGCAACAAATGAGTGTTTAAAAAACAAAATGAGCAAATGACATACTACACACAGAAGTATAAATAGCACAATAAATGGTGGGTGAAAAAAAGGAGTACAGGCAAATAAATGAAGGCCAGTGAATGTGTGGCTTCATCCGTGTATTAGACTCATAACATTATGTGCACAACTAGTAAGAAACGTGAGAGTCTGACATATTTCATTGCTTCTGTACATTCTGTATAGATCTAACATTGTCAAGGAGGACGATCACATAAGGCCTAGTGGTTACATCCAAATTAACATAGGATTCTAAAACAGTCATGTTCTGTTTTCACATTCCACCCAGCGCACGTTTATTATGGGATGAGAGACTGCTTTCAATTCATGACAAATAATTTTATTACCATGTGGGTTCCACCAAAGATGTCTTTCAGCTTAAAATGTTTACATTTCTATGCAATTTCATTTCTTTCACAAAACAATTATATGATCATGCAGAATGCTATAACTATGTCTTCATCTTCGTCATACAGACTTGCGTATATATCATGCTGTTATTATATGAGGGAAATATATGTATATAGCGCTATATATGATAACGTAGATATAATAGAAATACATCCAAAAACATGTCACTCAGATCTTTGTTAAATCTATAGATTTGTACTGGTAAATCCGGCATGGCGGTTCTATATTATTCATTGGTTGCATTAGGGGGGTAAATATTCCTCCTGCCAGGCACCACTCAGTCAGGCATTGGTATTCCAGTGAGCAGGATACATAATTCATCAATGGCGGTCAGGCGGCTGATCATGTTGACTTAACATTTGGTCTGACATTTCAGCCCGACTCTGCCGCTGTCATTAGCTCTCTCCCTCATCGTGCCTCATCAACAGTCAAATCGCTCTACGTAAACCGCCCGTGTGTGTGTGTGTGGGTGTGTGAATCTACACACAGAAATAAGCATCTATTCACACACACACTTACACACCAACATACATATCTAAATATACACATAGAAGTCTCTACACAGACGGCAAACACCCACACGGACAGAGAAATACACTCAAAGAAGTATCGTAGTCCTGATTGATGAAACCACAGGGGTCCAGAACACTAGAACCGATGGGAAAACCGTCCAACCAATCCGGTGACGGCACAAGCCGGGCTTCAATACCCTGGTTTCACCAGCCACCTTCTCACAATACTGAGACATAATCTGGCTCAAATCGCACACTCTGACAGACCTCATTGCAACATTTTCAAGTATTATCGTTCTTTGCATCTCTCTGAAATTTGATAGGCCAAAAACAAACCACTATTGACCACCCGGAAATACAAAAGAGGACAGGTGCCAAATTCCACTAAATGGAACAGCAGCCAATAACTACGGTTTCAGTGCAGTTGTTGTCACTGTTTTAACTCTTGTTGTTCCAGTCCCCTGCCTTATTGACCGTAGCAGAGCAGCCCACTGCTTAAGTCAATTGGGAACTGAAGCAAGGACGCCATGTTCCCATGTTGATCCAAGTTCAGACGGCGCCATGGGGTTGGGCTGTGTGGGGCTGTGCATACTGAAATATGAAATCCTCTTTTTCTTACTCTCATCACAGCACATTTCCGGTCTATCGGACCACATCAAACTGTCTGGCTGTAGGGTGACGGACTCGTCTTTGCTTGCCCATCAGGCTTGTGGACACAGAGAAAGTTAACTAAGTCAGCCCAGTGTCGCTTTCTGTGTTCTAACTGGCACCCTAAGGTCAATGTAGTGAACACATTTGGTCCAGGGGTCTACAAGTACTTCACAAAGTAGGGAGTAAGCTAGGATTTGTCCCTCAGATGGAACAGCAGTGTGTCTGACATGTTATCCAGTGTGTAATTGATCTTCATTTGATATTACACCATGTTAATCTCATAGGGCTTGCCTGGACTAGAATGACACTGTAGGATCTAAGCGTCCTTGGAGTGGTGGATCTGAGATTCTTATTCAAACTGAAAGAATGTGAGAAAACAGTGTGTGCCATGTAAGAATGAAATGCAATGGAGTAAATGTCAATGGTGTTAATGCGTTTGTTCAATTATTATGCACTGGATAAGTTATATGGTATCTAGAAAAGATAATTACTAGATGCACTGTAAAAAGGGAAATGCAACCATGAAAAGTAGCACTTCAAAACACAGATCTGGTGTAAACCCTAATGGAAGTGCAATGATGAACAAAAAGAGGCTTGACATTTTTTTTTCTGAAGGTTTTTTTGGAGTGTTGTTAAAAACCTGTTGGAGATTTCAGCACACATACCGGTAAAGGCACCATTAAACAACAAATAGTGTACCTCATTCAGATCCATCTTATATAGATGTATCTCATACTGATGTATCTCATATCGATGTATCTCGTATAGATGTATTTCATATAGATCTATCTCATATCGATGTATCTCATTCAGACGTATCTCATACAGATGTGGCTCATATAGATCTATCTCATATAGATGTATCTCAAATCAATGTATCTCATTCAGATGTAGCTCATATAGATCTATCTCAGATAGATCTATCTCATATCGATGTATCTGATATAGGTGTTTCTCATATAGATGTTTCTCATATAAATCTATCTCATGTCAATGTATCTCATATAGATGTATCTCATATAGATCTATCTCATATAGATCAATCTCATATAGAACTATCTCATATCGATGTAATGCCTAGTTCAGCCAATTTGCAACAAAATGAAGCAGAGACTGTATAAAAGCATTACAAATTGTCAGATGTCCATGACACATATCCTGTAATAACTTAAACTGTCTCAAGCTTAGACCACAAAAATAAAAGTAGGACAACTTAACAAAATCTACTGGGTTTTATAATATATTTAAAAAAATATGTGTTAAAATGTTGTTAAAATTATGACAAAGATGGGGGATTGTTATTAGTTAAACTAATTGTAAGTCTGTTTTTTTATATCCTTGCAAACGGACAAATGACCAGATACATACAAGTAGGTTAAACAAACTCCAAATGATAGGATGTGAATTTGCAATAAATTTAAAACAAAGCAAGTGCTTTGTTTTCGATGTTCTCCAGGAACGCACACAGTCTCTGGCATGTAGCACACCATCTGACTAAGTAGTGTGCAATCATGTAAGGGTTTAAAACACTTCGGGGTCATGTGTTTTAATACTAGAAAACAAAGTTGTTTTTTCACATGATTTAAGTTAGTGGCAGCTTAATTGCTCATGTTTCGACATAACAACTAACAAGATAACAGCAATCTAGCACACAAATGTGACTCAAAATTTCATCTGAATTATTGCAGCTCACTTTTCAGTTCAATATCAGACCCATTATTCCGCATTTTCTTGAAAGTGCGGTCTATATTTATGTGAGTTGACTCCAGAGCTTAATCAAAAATTATTTGAAACTCTACACAATGACTGGAACAAAATGAACAAGAGAAAATCATTGTGAAGACAACGAACCTGTGTGCATGTATATGCGGACAATAACCATTAGTGGAGTACTCTATAATTATCGTTTTTCTCCATTATTATGGTGGAAATCTGACAAATGTCTCCATAATCATGCCCCCTGGCTTTGTGTGCACCGTGAATACAAACCAACTGGGTCCTATTTTGGATCTGGAGGAGCGTGTGGGTGCACGCACATACCGTCTGTGAATTAAAACGTTTCATTGAATTTCGCTATACTCTTAGTGTCGAACCGGATACATTTTGAGCGGGATATCGGTAAAGATGTGGTGGTCGGTTCCTGGGTATTGGTTGGTGTAAAAATCAGAAGTCCTACCTGCAATTCGGATCAGATCCGCAGCACTGACATTATTAGCGTTGGAGCCCACCCTGAAGGTCACAGCTGGGCCAAGCACACTGAGAGATAAAGATACAAGATAGAAGGACTAAATTAGCGAGATCCTCCAACACAATTCCTATAGATCAACCAAAGCTATAATAAACAGGCACAATATGAAAGAACAGCAGCCATTTTAGATGGCTAAGTTGAGGAGTGACCTATAGATTCAGATACACAAAATCTATACACTGATGGGACATGTGAGATCAATTGACTTACATTATTCGTAGACAAAAAGGTACGCGTAAAACAGAGAGGTTCGCGTAAAACAGCGATGTTCGCGTAAAACAGAGAGGTTCGCGTAAAACAGCGAGGTTCGCGTAAAACAGAGAGGTTCGCGTAAAACAGCGATGTTCGCGTAAAACAGAGAGGTTCGCGTAAAACAGCAAGGTTCGCGTAAAACAGAGAGGTTCGCGTTAAACAGAGAGGTTCGCGTAAAACAGCGAGGTTCGCGTTAAACAGAGAGGATCGCTTAAAACAGTGAGGTTCGCGTAAAACAGAGAGGTTCGCGTAAAACAGCGAGGTTCGCGTAAAACAGAGAGGTTCGCGTTAAACAGAGAGGTTCGCGTAAAACAGCGAGGTTCGCGTTAAACAGAGAGGTTCGCTTAAAACAGTGAGGTTCGCGTTAAACAGAGAGGTTCGCTTAAAACAGAGAGGTTCGCGTAAAACAGAGAGGTTCGCATAAAACAGCGAGGTTCGCGTAAAACAGAGAGGTTCGCATAAAACAGCGAGGTTCGCGTAAAACAGAGAGGTTTGCGTAAAACTGAGAGGTTCGCGTAAAACAGAGAGGTTCACGTGAGTTGAATAGTGTAGCCTGTTGTTACATAGAAAATGCCAGACGATGGAAGGACTCAGCTATACTGGTTGTGCTGATCTTCGTAAAGACGGAATCCAGCATCGTAAAGATCCCGGCAGCGCAGTACTAGTTCAGAAACGTGTGTTCTCAACCTGACACTTTGAAAATGTTCACGTTTCCCTGGAAAAGATATGCGGAAGAGGCTCTGGTCATTCGTCCAATGGATCAATCACAGACTAAAGGACCAATGACAGTGAGCGGCCTGCTGTGCGACACGGGAAAACGTCTTTGTGTTCGTAAACTTCTAAAAATGTCTCCTCTCTGCGCACAACCCCACTTAAAAAAAAATTCTGCAATGCAATTCATCCATCTACACCTTAACATGGAATTATAAATGAACCTTAACGCAGGTGAATGTTGAGATACCCAACAGATTACTCCCCTGCTACAAAACTGCACTTGCTTTGTGGGCCCTTCTCAACAGTTAACTACTTACTAGGAAATTGGGCACCATTTTGATCGGGCCTCAAGTCATTTTTCATCGGTTGTGTTTGGCCCGGGAAGTTGAGTTCATTCCAGCCTCCGTTTATGAGCTGCGGGGAGATCCATCAGCCCAATGCCAGCTTACTGTGTCCTATCCTGAGAGAAAACCATCCGTCACGGCACCATCGATGGCGTCAGTCACGTTCCAAATGGTACCCCCAGAACCGTATGAAGTAAGCAAGCTTAGCGCCCAGATAGGGTTGCCATTATGGCCGCGCCCACGAAACGCTGCTCTGAATGGGCTTTACAATGAGCCACATTCCTCGCTGTCCCCTTCTGTTCTCAAAGAGAAACATTCCTGCCTTAGACCTGTTTGCTCTCTCAAATGTCAATAGTACCAGAATCTCTGCCACATTCCCCCTGGTGCCCACGGCCTGCCAGGAATCTTGAGGCAACAATCGTCTGCTTTGGCC
Organism: Dallia pectoralis; assembly: GCA_029465975.1. Taxonomy (NCBI): domain Eukaryota; kingdom Metazoa; phylum Chordata; class Actinopteri; order Esociformes; family Umbridae; genus Dallia; species Dallia pectoralis. The sequence goes on from CM055733.1 coordinate 6,673,872, forward strand.
CAACAGTTTCCTTCTAAATATACTCAAAAGAAAAACAAGTTCTCTGGGTCGATTGAGTTGGATAAGTTATTTACCAAACTCAGCTAGTGCTACTCATCTTATGGAATTTATAAGGTTGCTGCTCATTTTAAGTGTGTGTGTGTGTGTGTGTGTGTGTGTGTGTGTGTGTGTGTGTGTGTGTGTGTTTGTATGCCAGCCTTCTTTCTGCATGGACGTCTGCATGTCGGTATGTTTGTAGGTCTAGTGAATGGGTATTCATGCTTGTGCATGCATTGGTGTGTGTGTGTGTCCATCAGTTCACTGGGTTCAGTTCAGTTGAGTGCACTTTAGCATCTGGGGAGGCCACACCCCCTAGTGTCTTACATCAGTAAATGCTCACACATCACTAAAGTGCAAAGAAATGGGCTGTTTGATACGCTCAACTGGCACGTTTTATTCCACTCATATAGCAGTCAAAACGAATTGAAATCCATGAGCAGAGAAAATGTAATTACAAATACAAAGTCATTTAAACAGCAACTATTTGCAAAGTGTCAGGATGCTGGAGTTGATGGATTGACAGTTCCGTATTAAGTGGTGGGAAAATGGTGATGAGCGAATCCTTCGGCATTGCAGAGAAGGCGCCCGGAGAACAACTGAAATTCACTTGAACATGCACCCTGAAGAAAACACCAAATTTTTTATTCGAGATAACATTTTATTTCTCTTGTATACACAAACCGATATATCCAGAAACTGAACACTCTTCTGGTGGGTCGACAGATCAGAGCTTTCTTGTGTTGCCATATGAACACTTTAAGTCTTAACGAAAAAAAGAAAACTTTTCAAACCCTACCAAGTGTTTACACCAATGATTAAATACAATTATTCTTTAACACAATAGTGTTTTTGCATAGAACCCTCCCATTCTATCGAATACGAAATTGCACGTAATACCTTACAACACAATGAAAAATAAATCAGCATTTTAACTAAGAACATTTAGGGAGCCTATTGACTCATCTCTTTTTAGGGAACGTCGACACCAGCGTTGGTTTAACTTCCCAGAACCTCATTATCCTAAACATGTACTATATCATCATGTTGGACAAACTTTATCTACCTGCAACCTGTATTCAGAATGACAGTCAAGACTGGACACAACTCTCTCGGTAACAGGCAGAAAAATTTGATGGGATTAGTGAAAAATAAGGATTGTATTGATCGGTTAGCAGCGTTACATTATTGAGTGTAAAATTGATGTGCAAGTAGAGCGTCCTTAGGAAATACCATGAATCAACACTAGAAAATGTACACCAAAAAATCCACACAATAGGTATCGTCGGCCATTTTGCTGTTTATATCTCTTGTCAGCACATTCAGTCTAATCCTGCACACAGACAGAGACAGAAGAGACGGCACTCAATCCTAAATCGCCCTCCACTCCGTTCAGTCAGCGTGCTGCTCAGAAATAGCGCACTATAAAGAAGAATCGAGCTGTTTGGGACGAAAAAGTGTATTATATGAATTCACAACAAGATTAATGGAACTAAGCAACTGAACGGCGGTCGTTGTTTTTGGTAATAGAAACAAAGGATAGCTGCCTGCCCCCTCTAGAACGTTGACGATGCCTCTGTCATGAGAGGAGCACTCAGACATCCTTTTCTCTTGGAGCGGAGGCTTGAAAGGCTTGTCAAACCAAGTTATTACCCGTCTCCTCTGCCTCCTACGTTCTGGTTCCGGCAGCTCATACACAGCGGAACCGTGAAACGCTAGCACAGTTCAAGGATAGTTCACCTAATCATTAATGCATTAACACTGCTGTTATCTCTCCGCAGCTGGAACCGGCGGGTGTGCGCGCACGTTTCTGAGTCTACGTGCCGGCTTATGTATCCCGCAATTGTGTTCCACGCGTGACGAAGAGAGGTAAAGGGTCTAATAAAGCTCTAGACATTTAATGCAGGCATTGACATCCTTTCTGTTGACTGCGTCGTTTCCTCGTTGTTTTTCTACGCCATGAATACATTTACAGCCGATGACCTCGGGGTAAACAGGAAGGAATTGACATCGGGTTCTGCGTCGCATTGTTTGAGTACCAAATGAGCAACGGCCTGTGTGTGTGTGTGTGTGTGTGTGTGTGTGGTTCTCAGCGGGGATCGATACGTTGGCACTTCCAATACGCTGGCAAGTTGTTGCACTGACTACTCTCAAAGGAGTGCAAAACGAATGTACTCAAATACTTGTGTGCATCGGAACGGAATCCTGGCGCCTCTAGCCTCATGGGCGAACCGGGTCCAAGAGGGTCGGGTTTAAGCCGGTGGTGCTGTTTACTTTCAGTATGCGACAATAAACAACAAACAAAACCATTACTGTAATAATGTCCTGTAATACATACGAGAGGTGTAGAAAGTTGGCAGCACGGAGGTCGACCCACCGACCCAGGCGTTCCATCAAGTCCAAGCCCTGGTGCGAGGTGAGGGAGCTGGGTGGGTTGACAGAGAGAGCAGGGTATCAGGACAACAAACAACCAGCAGAGGAACAGACAACAACCTTATTAATATGACTGGGTTTACACATCTCATCAACATGTACATAAAATAACGATCATTACCCTGACACACACACACACACACACACATACACACACACAAACACACACACACACATACATACATACACACACACACACACATACACACACACACGTGTGCACACACACACACACACGCGCCCATACACACACATACACACACACACACACACACAGGAGATGGGAAATAGGGATCAGGTGCCTCTTCAGTCTTGGTAAATCACCTGCATTTTCCAGCAAGGAGACAAACAAGAAGGTGCAAATGGAACTGGCGTGAGGTGTAATGAGTGTATCATACGGGCGTGGTTTGCTCACACTCGCTCTGTCTCTCACTCTCTCACACACACACACACACACACACACACACACACGCACAGATGAATGATAATATAAAAATAGAATGGGATGTGGGAAAGGGTATGGCTGTATGATGAAGCCCATCTAGGCACAGTGGAGTGGCTGCTCTCACACTTAAGACACAGAATCGACCAAGGAAACACTGAAGGAAACAGTGAAGGAAACACTGAAGGAAACACTGAAGAAAACACTGTGCATTCCACATTTTACTCTATGCAGGCAGCACATTAACCTAAATGGCCTTTAAATATATCGCCGCCCCCCCAATAAAGATAAACGTTCTGCCTTTAAGTCATTATAGACTTAATAAACCCGGCCACATCTTTCTATTTTGGCCCCAAAAATATACTGAGTGAAATATTTGAGTGCATGCTGAGTGATCTGTGGTTTCCAGACAGCTACTGATGTAATGTACCAGCAATGATATGTACCCTGTAGATGTAACAATAAACATACTATTGTTTCACATTCAAATTGTTTACAAACCTTTGAAAATAACCTGAGTATATTTCTCGTTCTGATTCACAAAACTATGAACTCTAGCTTCAAAGGGGGAAAAAAAGATCCTCGGAAGACTTGGCCAATATTTGTCTGAGATAGGCTGTAATCAAACAAAATCAATCCAGACAATTGTCAATCATGTTTTATCTGTAGTAAGGAGAGTCTCATTCACTCTCTATCTTAAAGACAGTCAGGTTCTCTGTGTTTTCTGCTCGTCTCTGAGCTTTTGAAAGTTGAGACACGTTCGACACCCTGCGCGGTAATTTAAACAACTGGAGAGCTACGGGAGTGACTTGGTTGTTGATGCTAGCACTTTTCCCCTTGGGTCTCTCACTCTCTGTCTGTCTGTCTCCCACCCCCACGTCTCCATGCCCCTCCATACCTCGCCCTCCCCCACCACAATGTCAGGAGCTGGGAGATAAGCAGGTTAGCGTGGTCCCACTGCGAGTGGGAAAGAAGGTGAGGATAAAAACTGTGTAATCATCGGGTCTGCAGCAACCTATGGCGGGCGGACTCCGGCAAGCTGCGGCGGCTCCAGGACACGATGAAGATGAGGGGGTAGCGGAGGAGGAAGAGAAGAAGAACAAAATTTCCCAAAAGTCTATCGGGAATGTAACCTGTTTCGCTCGTCTCCCATGAGAGTGTGCATGCGTGTGTGTGCGTGTGTGTGTGCACGTTCCTGTCTGAGTGGCACGATTGTGTACGCACGCCAAGGTATCTGAAATGTGGCCCGTCAAACCCAGACGGCCGGAAGCTCGCGCCACCAAAATGTCGAGCGTTGTGCTGCTGAACAGGTGAAGGACAGCGCTCCGGCACTTTGTCCCGATAACGCCATAAAGGGATTTGAGAATGTGCCACGGGCGAAACACAGTCGATAGAAACCTATCTGTCAGGGTGTTCCAGTACGCCGAGTGATGATTGAGCCTGACTGAGTCCTGTGCCCTCGTTGGTACCTTATCATCATTACAACAGTAATACATTGCACTAATGCCTACACCTAGTGACTATGCGCCTGTTGTGCTCAAGTGCACCGGCAATGATTTCAGGCTACAATTGGCTATCGAAAGGATTATCTACTGAGGAGTGCACAGCCAGGCTGTTTTGGAAAGATTGCTGGTTCTTATAGAGCCTAAATTTAGACAAGATGGCTTACTGTGTAAAATGTTTACAACGCTGCCACTAAGATAATATAATATTCGATGCTTGTAGAAAAACAGAGTGAAACGTTAAGTTGGAGATACAGTAAATAACTGGCTGTTATAATGTGTGTATAGACAAATACACCGTGTTCCAAATTATTATGCAAATTATATTTTACACAGATTTTCCTAAATAGTCGATGCAAATGACTCATAGTGTGGCCCCCATCCTTCTCTGACCTCAACCATATTGAGAACCTTTGGAGCATCCTCAAGCAAAAGATCTATGAGGGGGGAAGCAGTTCATATCCAAACAGCAGCTCTGGGAGGCTATTCTGACATCCTGGAATGAAATTCAAGCAGAAACTCTCCATAAACTCACAAGTTTAATGGATGCAAGAATTGTGAAGGTGATATCAAAAGGGCTCCTATGTTAACATGTAACTTGCTCTATTAAGATGTGTTTGATTGGAATAGCTTTGGATTTCAGTATATATGACCTTCTAATGCTGCAAATTCAACATTTCACCAACAAATTATCATTTCCAGTTCTTTACAACCTAAATAATGTTTTGAAGCTCTGTTGTGCATAATAATTTGGAACAGTGGATTCTGAGTTTTTTATTTTTTAAAAGAAATACTGTTTTCATTGGGTGGTTCGTTGAATGATATTCAAATTATACCCTAACGGTTGGTGACTTGACAATTATACTGACTGTCATTTGCATCGACTATTTAGGAAAATCTGTGTAAAATAGAATTTGCATAATCATTTGGATATTATTCATATCATCATATATTTTATATAATCCATATTAAAGTAGAAAACTGTGTATAAAATGTGTTGAAATATAGGTGTGTCAATTATTGGCACCCATTCATGTAATACTTTGTGCAACCTAACTTGGCAAGATGACAGCTCTGAGTCTTCTCAAATAATGCATAATGTGGTTGGAGAACAGATGGCAAGGTATCTGAGATCATTCCTCCAAACAGAATCTGTCCAGATCCTTCATATTCCGAGGACAACACTTGTGGACTTGACAACCCCTTCAGTTTTTATTTCGTTTAGGTCAGGGGACTGAGATGTCCATGGCAAAACCTTGGTTTTGTTGTGACAATTTTTGTGTCAATTTGGATTTGTGCTTTCGATAAGAGGCAGTCAGGTAATGATTTTAATATCTTCCCGTACTTGATGGAGTGCATGATTCCATGTATCCTAACAAGTTGTCCAGAGCGTTTAAAAGAAAAACAGCCCCCCCACATGAAATATCCTCCACCACACTTTACAGTGGTTTTATTCAGCATGGTCATCCTTCTGTCTACACCAAACCCACCTTTGGTGTTTACAGAGATGTGTAGGTGGGGTCTGATCGAAATATTGGACACTTTCTGACCCCAAGACCCAGCTTACGTCTACTATTCTCCAGCTATGATTGTTGGAGACTGTTTGGCCACTTAACCACCCTCCTCACAGTGAGACACACTTCCTCTTCCAGGCCAATTGATAATATCTCCAGTTGCTTTAAACTTCTTACGTATGGCCGTGATAGTGGAAATGTTCAACTGTTGAGCATTTTTCTGACGTGGAAATTTGGCCTGTGTGTATTTTGTGAATGTTATGAATGAACAAAAAACAACAAGATAAACAGCAACAAAAAAAACAGAGCCTGTTTTGCTCATATTTACCAAGTGTACACATACTAGTTAAGATTTGGATTTCGATCTTGTTACTAGCAGCATAATCTTTCCCATACTTACTCGGTGTCTGTAATGATGTAGCCAAAGTCTCCGGGGTGGTCTTTCGCATTCGGTGGGTGGTCTTTCGCATTCGGTGGGTGGTCTTTCCCATTCGGTGGGTGGTCTTTCCCATGTGGTGACTTAGAGAACGCTTTGACCCCCACGTGCAGCAACTCCTCCTGCTGTAGTCGCATGTCCTTCTTCTGTGGTTCTGTCAGGTGATTCTTCTGTGTATTATCTTTCAGGGGGGCTGACTCAACCTCTGGAGGAGGAGCTTCAGTGCCGTGGATCCACCTCTCCAGCTCAGTGTCCACTAGAAATTCAGAACCCTGGACATCAATCGGTTGGTCAGGAGAGGAGTTATCAGGTTCGTATGGACCTCCATCAACTGCATCCACTTTCCTCTCCTCCCATGGGTGTGGTACAAGCACTTGGCCCTGGGTGGTCCTGCTCTTCACGTCTTCCAGACCCACTGTTCTCAGGTTCTCCATTGAGTGGTTGCCAGTAGAACCACCAATATTCATCTTGCCATTTGGGGAACCACTGAAGGGGTCCATGTTGAGGTACTCCAACAGCTTATTGATGAAGACTGGTTCCTGTGGAAGGATATTGCAACCATCGACATAGAATAAGTGCCGGAACACCAGTTATAGACCAATTGGATCTAATGGTAATTTTTGTTCTAGTGATTGTATTTCTGGAAAGCAGCACACTATTTGGACACTGATGACTTATTACGAGTCTATAAAAAGTCAATTCGCATCAAAAGACTTTCTTCTGAGGGTGATGGATAAGCCTTTTGAATTTGGCACCACACACCCATATGGTTAACATCTGACAAAGTTTAAAAAACATTTATTCAAATTGTGTGCACCTGATTAACATTTTTGCCATTTCATTTGATTGTAAGTTAGAGGTGTAACTTTTTCTGAATAAGAAAGTCACATTTCTGTTCAATTGCATCAACAGTTCTAAAGGTGTAATTCTTTGTGTAAATTGTTAAATTGGGCTACTTTGTCAACGAATAGTGTTGGATTTAGCTCAAATATCCATGTCTCAAAATACGTAAAAAAAGACAATTATTTTGTTATTTAACTTAATTTTTCAAATGACTGAAAATGTAAAAAATCTGTGTTTCTATTAGGTGCAAGGGTTTATAGAAATAATTTGATAAAAGTTCAATGTCAATTCTTTCATTTCTTTTCAGACATCATGAAGTAACTTGATTTTTCTGCAAACTCCGATGAAATTGCCAATCATTGATGAAAGGACTATAATAAAACTAGACCTCAAATGAAAGATATTTGAAGGTAAATTACCACTTTCCGCTAAAGCAATATTAATCTATTCACCGGTGTTTCAAAGAGATTCTTATGAAAATGTCAGTCTGCAAATGTTCAAAAAGGTTTGTCTAAGAGCTTTGCAAGTGTATGACACGTTTTGTATTCTTGTCTGTTTCATATTGAATATCTGCTTACAGAAGTTTGAAAATAACCCCTCTTTAAACGTTTTAGGCAACAATGGGACTAACACTATCATTTAAATAAACGTTTGCTTCGACATTTTAGTCGCCAAATTGAAACCACTGTACCTATTGAATAGAATGATGTGCAAAAGGCTTACGTTGTTATGTTGTTCTGAGTGTGCATCCTTCATTTGATCACCTGTAAACAATCACAATGTGTAGAAAACAGTGATGAGATACACATAAGACAAACAGACAACATCTATTCTTGCTTAAGGAAAGGGTTTATCTGAAAGAATTAATATGGAAAACACCAAATGTTAACTTACACAGCAATGTACATACAATGTCTGGGCACCACATGTTAACGTGCACAGCAATGTACATACAATGTCTGGGCACCACATGTTAACGTGCACAGCAATGTACATACAATGTCTGGGCACCACATGTTAACGTGCACAGCAATGTACATACAATGTCTGGGCACCACATGTTAACGTGCACAGCAATGTACATACAATGTCTGGGCACCACATAGTAATGTGCACAGAAATGTACATACAATGTCTGGGCACCACATAGTAATGTGCACAGAAATGTACATACAATGTCTGGGCCGGGGTGGTGTGTGGATTTGCCTCTGCAGGCTTGTAAGTCCACCACACAACAGACTGAGTAACCTGACAATTTAATAAACAGGTATAAAACCTGATATTGTGATAGGACGGATCTGAAATCAGATGACGCATCCATGGCTGGCCAATGAGCACTCAGGTTCCCATGTTGAACTGGCTTACGCTAAATAAAATTCCTAACAGGCTTTATATCAACCTTGGAGATAAATGCAACTGTACCATAACTTTCATCCTTCTAAAACCTCTTGCAGACAGACTCTGTCACGCACATTCGAATTGTCTGTCGACAAATACACAAGCAACAATTATTCTGGTTCATTCGGTTATTTAGCACTGGTCATTTGGACAAACTGCAAACTACTTTTCAAAAAGGAAGTGGATATTTGGCCTGTACACTTGACTAGCACTTAAATATAGAGCCAGTAGTGCTGGAAACACCCTGCTTGCGCTTCTCTCATTGTAGTTAATAATATTCTTGTCATGGTTATTTTCTGTATAATAATTTAGTCAACCTCTTTTTCTAAGAATTTTTCTTCACAGAAGTAAAATGCTAACATTTGTATTCCAAAATTGAAAAGGCTTCTAACATATTTTTTTTCTTTGTAAAACAGGCTCACATGAAGACAAGGAATTTAGAGTAAATGTGATGCGTAGTATGGAATGGTACTGTTGTAAAGTAAATATGTCTATGAGACAATTATGTATTCATTACTTTAAATAATGAATCAGTAAATTATTATTTTATTCATACCATTATCTTTAGTTAGAACTGTTGCGTCTTGGTCCTCCATATCCTGGTAGTTGGTCAGTAGGGGTCCTCGCTTCATCTGCCTCTCCCGAATGAGTCCCCTAAGCCTGGGCAGAGCTTTGGCCCTGGGCCCCTCACCATCAACCACCTGGAGGGCATCAAAGATGATGCCAGACAGCTGGTCCAGGTCTTTACCCATCAGACCATCCACGTTTACTCTCTGCCTCCCGAGCTGGTTGACCACATTCTGGATGAATCGCTCTGAGGGAGAGGATTGTCACGACAAAGAAAGACAGAAGAATATGAGTCCCAAATATGAGTCTACATGAAAAACAGCATTGAATAATGCTCTATGTAAATATACACATATATATATATATATATATATATTTTAAATGTGCATGTCTTCAAAATAAACCAGATTATTTGTTCATTTAATCCCACAGACAGAATAGCACGAAGACAAACCATTGCTGGAGCTCACCGTCTACCATACTGAGGGGCTCCTTGGGGACCGGATGGTTGGACGCAACCTCATAGAGAAACATGTCCAGGTTGGGCCGTGGAGGTTTTGAACTGTTGTCATCAAGTCTGGTCTGGGCTTTATTCTGACCACCAGGGTGCACAGGGCTGACGTAGCTGAGGTAGTGGAGTTTCCCTTTGGGCCCCACCACAGATCCCACCACAGCGCCGGGAACCGGGCGGCTCTGGGTGTGTGTTGCCCCAGCCAGGTAGTGCTCCAGCTGGGCCGCCAGCCCGTTCCCCTTGATACTCTCTGGCTCCTGGCTAGACCAGGCAGTCTCCACTGGAGGTCTCCAGCTCCCAACAGCACCCTGGGTGTAGACCGTACCCTCTTTGGGAAGTCCGGAAGACTGCAGATTGTACAGCGATGTCTTTTCATTCTTTGTCTGGAAGCCTTGATTCTGTAATGCAACAGTGTAAAATGCTAGGATTGCAAAACGCCTGGAACTCAAAGTTACACAGGAATGTCAGGAAATCCTGGGAATAAAGTTTAACATTATTTTGGGGGGGTTATTCAATCCCTAATAAATTCATTACAGTTATTCGTATCCACTTACTATCCAGGGGTTCTACACTTCAGCTCCACTCAGATACTTGTATTAACAGTACACAGTTTTGAAAGCTTTATTACTAAAGCATTATTTGGGAGGGAGTCTTGTTGAGACTTAGGTCCCTTTTTTCAAAACTTTGTACTGTTGCTGTAACACAAGTGTCAGAGTGGAGCTGAAGTGTAGAACAGACCTCGCTCTGCAAACCAGTATAGAGGAGCATTAGTCATGAGCTCTGTGCTAACTATGTTCAGCCGTTAATTATTCCTTTCATGACTCTTTGCTTAAGATTAAACATAAAGCCTAGTGTTGATAAAGTGCATCTGGAATATATTCACAGCGCTTCACCTTTCCTACATTTTGTTACGTTACAGCCTAACTGCAAAATGGATTGAATAATTTTTTTCCCTCAAATGTCTACACACTTCTACAACTTGATTGTGGAATACCCCATAGTGATAACGTGGAAAAAATTGTTTTTTAAATCCTTGCAAATCTTTTGACTATTTAAGGTCCCTGGTTAGGTTCACGGGTGCTTTGAATTGATTTACGTTACGTTTCGTTATGTTGGTGTGTGTCATTGTTTTTGCTGTGCACTTTAATGTTTAAGAAGTTTTAAGTCGCTTTGTGTAAGCGCGCTTTTGTTTGAAGTTAGAGTGTTTAATGTAGGTTTCTGTACAGTGTTTTGTGTTTTCTTATGGATGTGAAGAAACACCATGAACAGAAATATACACTCTGCATCTCTCTCCCTTACGCACTTCACCCAAGAAGCCGTGACAGAATATCAAGACCAAGAAATGAGCGAGCAGAGCCTGGCGGTGGGAGGTCTCCCCGGAGATTATTGCTACAGCTCTGGGGAGAATTTCTCCCACAGTTGCCCCACAGAGCAGTGGGACTGGTTTATGCCGGAGACTCCTGAAGAGGAGTACAGGCGTCTCAGCGCTTATTTTGGCTATGAACCACCAATGCGGCTATCAAGGCCGATTACATCGAGTCTGCAGTCCATCCATTTAGAAAAGGCAAGAGGGCACCCAGGAAGCATTATTTGGGAGGAGCTAACAGGGTGTTCAAGGAGGTCTGCAGGGAGAACACAAATGGCCCTGGTGCCGCAACAACAGCTACCCGCTGTATCGGGGCTTCAGCCAAGGGGAGACAAAGCCCTGGAGCGACAGCCACAACCCACAGTTCCTGCTGTGCCACGACGCTTCCTAGCCCACAACCTCGAGGACAAAGAGGATTAATCGACCAGCCAGAGGTGGTTGGGAGGTGGTGGAGGGCATGGCTGGAGCTGCCTGTCGTCTCTGCCTACAGCGTGTCAGAGCTGGTTCCCGTCTACAGCGTATTAGAGCTGGTCCCCGCCTACAGAGCTGGTCCCTGCCTACAGCGTGTCAGAGCTGGTCCCTGCCTACAGCGTGTCAGAGCTGGTCCCCGCCTACAGCGTGTCAGAGCTGGTCCCCGCCTACAGCAAGTCAGAGCTGGTCCCCGTCTACAGAGCTGGTCCCGTCTAGAGCGTGTCAGAGCTGGTCCCCGCCTACAGCGTATCAGAGCTGGTCCCTGCCTACAGCGTATCAGAGCTGGTCCCTGCCTACAGCGTATCAGAGCTGGTCCCTGTCTACAGCATGTAGCCTCTTTCCTTACTGAGGAGTTGGCACCAGTGACTGTAGTTTGGTTTGCACTTCGTCAGTTATTATTTCATTTGTGTCAGCAGATGTTGGTTGTGATTTGGACTGTTTGTATATTTGTTATTAAGACGCTACGTTTGCACATTTTAATTTACATTCAGTTTAGTTTAGTATACTGTTTGTTGTCGGTCTTGCTTTATTTGATAATAAAACCCACAAATGAGAAAATTTGCTCTGCTTATTCATGACAGAATAAACTGAGCCTGATGGTGGGAGGCTTCCCTGGAGATGATGGCTACAGTCCCACGGAGCAGTGGGAGTGGCGCTACACCTGGCAGGGCGATTGGGGGTTCGACTCCCTCTCAATGGATGATGACGAGACAGTTTACGAGAGCGTGGAGCAGGACACCCTAGAAGACGCCCTGCTATGGGATCCCGCCTTATGCTGACTTGTCCCAGCTACAACTTACGTCGGCTGGGGCTGGCTAATGAGGCTACCAGGGCTAGCTAGAACGGGTCCACGGCCCCCCAAAGGACTGTGCACAGGAGCACCCCTAAAGCACCCCAAAGAAATAAGCTAAAGGGGTGTTCTATGGGGGCCGCGGAGGAGGACCTAGACGCTGGACCCAGCCAGCAGGTGGTGGCAAAGGAGCATCCACGCTCTGTGCCAGCACCAAGACGCCGAGTAAAGCCATTATTCTATTTTTGTATACAAAGCACTACTCCACAGGCTTCTGGTATACTTGACATCACTGTTGACACATAGATTGTCTGGTTTCAATACTAGATCCCAGAGTTGGATTGTATTGGAGAACACCTTTTGTCAAGTTGGCCTGTTCTACCTTCTCATTCAAAGCACCTCATCCTTGGAATAGTATCTAATCAAGAGTTTTATTTGGGTGCCTTGGTGTGCATGAGTCAGTTTAAGAAAATTATGTTAGATTTTTAAAGTGAAAATGTAGTTTGTTTTAATTGACTGTGACACCTATTGTCAGTATGTCTGCTAATTGTATGTATCTGTCTATAAGTGTTATTGTATTTCTGAGTTGATGTTCCCAGAGCACGCTTGGAAATGAATCTCAATGTGTCTCACTGGTTAAATAAATGCTGTGGGGATGTCTGTCAGGGCAGAAACTGGGAGACTAATCAGGAAAGATGAATGCATCAATGTACGGAGACATCGTTGATGAAAAACTGCACCAGAGCGCTCTGGACCTCTGAACTGGGGCGAAGGTTCATCTTTCTACAGGACAACAACACAAAGCTCACAGCGAAGATAACAAAGGAGTGGCTTCGGGACAACTCTGTGAATGTCCTTGATTGGCCCAGCCAGAGACCAGACTTGAATGTGATAGAACATCTCTGGAGAGACCTGAACTTGGCTGAGCAACGGCGCTGCCCATCCAACCTGATGAAGCTTGAGAGGTCCTGCCAAGAAGAATGGGAGAAACTGCCCAAAGTATGAAGTACAAAGTATCGAGCATAGGCTGAGTTATATTTTTCTTCTTAATTTTTTCTAACTTTTTTCACTTTGGCATTATGGTGTATTGTGTGTAGAATTGAGTCAAGAAAATGTATTGATTCCATTAAGAAATAAGGCTGCAACTTAACAATGTAGAAAAAGTGAAGCGCTGTGAATACTTTCCGGATACACTGTATGTTGAGAGCTTATTTCTAAACAAAATGGTTGCCTGTGTATTCTCAAAGGTAGCCGTGGCGTTTGCTCAATTATTTGGATTGCTTTGTGTGCTCCACGGAAACGACCCCTGACTTCCACCTTAATTCATGACTATTCCTGCATCCCCAGAGGGGGGCAGTACAGGTCGATTAGGATGCAACAAATCCGGCCACCTGAAATGTAGCCAACTCCAATCTGTCGTTTAAAAATCTCTTAATTTCTTGTGAGCATAAAGAAATGATTTGAGGATCGGGAAAACGGACGCTGAGAACTCGGAACGTTGTGCTAGGACCTCATCAGGGATAGATGCGTGAGATTTCTGACGGCTCACCACCTATAGGGAACGTTAACTATATTATTTTGGTTAGCATATTTAGCTTTCATGCATTTCAAACATGAGTTTTATTGTCAAGCTTCTTAGATCCCTTATTTTTGTAAAGACAAAAGGCAACTGTCAATCCAATGGCCTTGAATTTATAAGCAAGGATCTGGCTGCGTGGAGTCAGTCCTACTATCACATAATACACTGTAAGAAGCGAACCACATCGTATCCCACTGCTAGCTCGCTAGTGATGAGAAGCGCTGTCAGTCTTGGTTCGTTACAGAGAGGACCTACAGGATGACTTGGTTGTGTGGCTGTATGGAAATCTCTTCTATTTGGACTAGAGGTATAAACTGAAGCGTTTAATCTGCATACGTCACCTTGCACAATACCACCTTAAAGATTAGGTGGGAGGGGTTTGGGAACAGATAAAAACATGTTTACAGATAAACACATATTAATTTTCACATTAATTACAGACACTATAATCTAGTGTCCCCAGACGAAATCATAAAGATACACTTTGAGGTATTTACAGGAAACCTGCTTTTATACCATAACAATGCCTGGTCCAAGTGTAGTCCTTATTTTAATCATAGTATCATAGTCAATTAGGTAACTGCAGGGTTATTTTTTTAATTTTCCAATTGCATGAAATGTTATCACATTTCCGAACCCTGCTTCCCTGTTGCACCAAGATGAAAGGTCTTGACAACTAACTGAACAGGCAAATAATTTTAGCACGCCCCATATTGCCCTGGGCAAGTATGTTATTGGCCATGATGAGACCAACCAGGGGCGCCTCTACATGTGAAACAACCCCCCCATATGCTTCAGTCCAGACTATTCACATTACCGAAGCATGCAATTTGGAGTTAAATGGCTTCAGACGCATTTTGTTTCATGGTTGCCATTAGATAGATCAAGTATTGATTCAGGTAGGTAGGTAGCTTAAATTACAAGTGAGAAAGATGAATCCCATTTTAATGGAATTACACCACGTCAGCAGTCAGACAAATGTCTTCCTCAAGAGGTAATGTTGTTTCGTTTGAACACCAAAACTGTACACTTCTGTCATGCCTAACCTGTGTTGTCTGCTGTAAAAGCCCTTCGCCACTTTAACAAATTTATAACAAGTGAAATATGACACACTTTTGTTGCTGTTTGTTTTGTTGCTGTTGTGTACTGTGCCTTAACAACTAATACTGTAAGTACATTCATGTGTCCATTGAATATTACCGACATCGTCTTGACAGGTTTAATGTCAGATGCTTGCAAAACACTTTAGCTACCCAGGCTACAGTCAGTTCACACTGCTGCGGTCTGGTAGAAGTTACCGGAGCATTAGGGCACACTCTACCAGACTCACAAACAGTATTTACTCCAATAAGACTTCTCAATCAGCAACATATTGATCAATGGATATTTTCATGCTCTGGACACATTTTCCATGTGAATTCAATGCACACTAGTATGTTTTAATGTGCCCATTTATAAACACTATTACACTTATACTAATAGAATGTATATTAATTGTGTCTATATACGCATTTCTACCCTTGCACAATTGCTACGATTCTTTAAAGTATATTGCTGATATTATATTTGCTTTCTTAAATGATTACTATGCTGTATCCATATTACAAGAATTTCCTCTTTGCATTATATGACAAATAACAGACTTTGAATCTGATTTTGTTGATTAAGTGCCAATTTGTTTTATTGTTCATACAGGAACTGCAAATGATAATTACCTGTTGGCAAAGTCTGGTATAACTCCTCTTTTCCTAGGTTTGCTGAGACTAATGATTTGTTGAACATATTCATGTCACAAATTAATAAATATAAAAAATTAGCAATTAGCAGTATTAAACGCCTTCAGCAAAATGTTGTGTTAAAATATCCACAATATCCACAAATATCCACATTAGTAAGTAATAACATTTAGCGGATGCTCTCATTCATAGAAAGCTACAGTAGTGACACATACATATATATAATATTTTGTAGCGTACATGTTATCATTGTAACATAATGATTGGGAGATATGATGTGGCATCATCAGAGTTGACAGGTTTTGAATATAAAAACAAGGCCTTGTTGGCTCAAAGGCCAGGATATAAAAAGGTTCAGATAAACTGTCCTTGAAAATTGCACTTGGAACTTATAAACCTGATGTCACTCAACCACCATTTCCTGCATTTCCAATCAAACCTAGCTTCTCACAATCTATCGCCGCATCAAATAAAATGAAACGGTAAGTCGTTTGAAAATGTAAAGCCTTCACATTGTCATGGACCTAAACAGATAAAATCAACAGGGCCATAGACCCCCCAAGGCTCTGATCATTTCTGTGAATCTCGGTCTATTTTACTAATGTGACTTTGTTTTAAATTGTCATTACTCTATTTCTCATGTTAGTTTATTGTATTGTTCAGCACCTCGGTCAGCACTGCTGTGTTTGAGTGTGCTTTATAAATACATTTACTTACTTACTTACTTACTATTTTTGTTCGCTCACCAAAAACTTAAGAGAGAACTGAGAGACTTTAACGCACTTTAACCCAGGTGGGGCGGAGTCGGCGGACCTCAACCACTCTGTCCCACGATACGACAAAAGACCCCGCCTCGTCCTGAATGAGGGTCCTTCGTAACTCTGCACGCCATTATTAGTACAGCTGATAACAGAATGCAGTGGGTGTGCCGGGTTCATATAAATATATGTGTTTTTATTTATTTATCTTTATATAAGCAGGTTGACCGACTGAGAACAAATTCATTTGCAACGACAACCTGGGGAGAAGCTGGTGATTGAACCCAGGACATCATAGATACTAAGCATGCTCTCTACCATTTAGCAACCAACTCCTGGGTTCAATCCCCAAGATTCCTGGGATGCACGCTGTTATTCATGCCGAAAATAAATTGGGTGGTAAATTTCGTGATGCAATATAGTATAAATATGTACAGTATATATATACTGATATATGCACATTCAAGCATTGATGTGACTCCTTTTTGAAACAGAAATCATTCGTGCTGAGCAAAATAGTTTAGAGAAAAAAGGTTGAAACCAAAACTCCCTGCATGGACTCTTCCAAAGCTCCTCTCTAGCTACCAAACAAGTCGTTTGGACAAGTTCCCCTTCAACAGAATGGCTTCTCTATCCTGACCTTACCTTAGTAAGGGGCCTCTTTTCTTGGGTCCCAGGGCGGCCTGCGCCAAAGGTCTGAGGACGGACACCAAGCTCTTGCAGGTACTTCTGGACTCTCCCGCTAAGCACTGCCTCTCCAGGTTTTAGCTTCCTGTCTCCTCCGTGGTGTGTAATGGATGAGATTGAGGGATCGGGTCTTCGAATGGGAACCTTGCGTAGCTTGGACAGCTCTCTGGAGATGACCTGCTGGGTGGCGTCATCTTGCCAGGTCAACCCTGAAGAGATGGGGTCAAAGGGAAAGACGTTACGTTATATTGGTTCACATCATAGCCATATATTTGGCAATGATAAACCAAACCTTAATGGATGAAGGGAAAACAGTAGCTCCCTGTTTTTTCTGTGTGTGTTATGCTTAATATATTGTGCGTATGCCACAATTAGTGCTTAGCACACATTGCTATGCTGGATCGATGGATCTTATGCATGGGACATCTCAGTATTCAAGGTCAAAAGGCCTTTTGAAACACATTATAAAAACTAGGACTGCACATATATGGTAATATTTAGGGTTAGTGTTTACAATATGTCCCATAACCCCCAGTCAAATGTCTTCTGGGAGCATGAAGAACGTTTGAAATTCAAGCATCAATTTTACCTTTGAGGCAATCATTCTCATCTTTTCCGCCCCTCAGCCTCCTCAAGAACATGATTCAGCAGAATAACACTAAACTGCCTTCTTGATTTCTAAGCATAAAATGTGATGCAATAAAAGTTGCATAAAAAGTGCACAAAAATACACAGGGAAAATACTCCTTTTCCTATTTGTCTATGTAATTAATGACGTCATATAGCCAAAGTCTGGATAGATCGCAGTGGAGAAAATGAGCCTCGTTGACAGGGAACCTGTGGGGAGAAGCGGAGCGATGCGTGGCGCCCTACCAGCTAGTCAACAAGCCCTGTGAGAATGTCACACAGCGGCCAATCGCCACGCCAACATCTACACTAATTGCCAACACATACTCAGAACAAGACAAGGCTCCCGGGCAGGGTCACAGATGGAGCTAACCAGGCAAGAAGAGACCCCGAAACAACATGGCCTCGTTCCCGCAAACACAACCGACCGGGACGGGTGCATTCCGTCGCGGAAAAGCACACAGGAAATCCACGCTATGTGAACTGACACCGTGTCCGTTTGCATGAGCCGACATGGTCAGCCGTACAAACCGGGCTTTGTGAGCTCCTCTTGACAGACAAACAAGATGGATGGCAGAGGTGAACACAGCAGGCCAGCTAGCGGAGCAATGTCTCACCCAAAGTGCCTGCATATGGCTTCATTAGCCCGGCCTCTCGCCCATAACGGAGTGTGGTCTAATGTTCATCACTATTCATGGCCATTAGATGAAGATTGGTAGTAGCAACATTGATCCACCCCCGATGGATCCCGTGACGCCGTTAAACAGAACCCAGAGTTTCAGGGTCGCGCTTCTGAAATCGCTACACGCCCTCTCATTTACAGTACGGCCGCGAGACAAAATAAAATGTCTCTCTTTTATCCCCAGTCAAGTCCTGAAAGGATTTATAAAGCATCCTCTTTTTAATTGCTTCTAGCTAATGGCGTCAGTGGGGAGAGATTGTCTACTGGAGGGAAACAGAAGGCGAATGGGACATGTGATTGACTGTGTCCCCTTTAGCCACTAGACTCATAGTGTGGGACCGACCAGAACATTTACTGTAAACCGGTTCAGTAAACTGTCTACCAGGTATGGTGGTGTCACGTAGCTACAAATAAAATCAAAGCACCTCTGTCTTTATACACAGAAAAGGACACACTGTAAGTGCTTCTGAGGTTTACAGCAGCTTGTTAAAAACATGATGCACTCTGAGGCATATTTTCTTTGTTAATTAGCGCCTAGCCATGCACTGCTATGACAAAATAAAAGAGTAGGTGTATCACTGGACCTTTCTACAGCCCAAGAAAGAAGCTGGTACGTCAGTTTCTGTTCGTTTTCTCTGGTTCGTTTTAAATGCAGATTCCTGTTCCATTTTTTGTCCCCCAAATGATGGTCAACTTTTAACTCAACGCAATGTTCCAAGCAAATGTATTGCGAAAATTATTGTCAATGAACTTGTTTTAAATTATTTAAAAGAATAAATAAAAAATAATCTACCTCAATCATGTTTTATGGCATTTTTATTCAAATAAGTTGGCAGTTCCCCAGAGTTACGTTTTCAAATCCAATATTTTGTTATTAATGTGAATACTGACAACAAGCATGTGTATTTTAAGACCCCCTCCCCTCCTCCAATACGGGATATTTGTCCAGAGGTAAAATTCCACTTGTGTGAGCACTACAAAAGCAGTTCAGATTCAAATTTTCAGAAGCCCACTGTCACGAGTGGTTAGGGGGCGTTGCTGCACTGTTTGTATTTCATTGAAGCACTTCCTGGGTTTTGGTTTATTAGTCACGGCTGTTTTCATTTAGTCATTAGTCCGGGCTATAAAGGGGATCTAGGATTATTCACAGTTGCTGAGCATTGTTTGTTGTTTCATGTCACGGAGTGAGTAGGGTGAGTGTTTGGTGGATAACTGTGTTTCGAACGGTATTGTTTAAGACGCTCTGTGCGCACTTTACTTTCGTTTAGCCAGTTAGCTTTTGTTCGCCGTTATCGGTTTGTTTTGAGTTCCTGTCCTTATTTAATAAACCTGATTGTTAAAACGGATCAACGACTCTGCACATGGCTTTGACAACACTACGCCGGTCGATTCATGACAGAATGCTCAGCCACCCAAGAAGCCCGCAGAGCCGGACGGTGAGTGGATTCCTCGGAGGGGCAAGCTATAGCGCTCCGAGGTATGAAGCTCACCGTCAACCCACGGAGCAGCAGGAGCGGCGCTACACCTGGCAGGGTGATTGGGGGTCCGACTCCCTCTCCTCGGATGATGAGGAAGCGTTCTACGAGCGAGTGGAGGAGGACTCCTGGAAGACGCCCTGCTATGGGACCCCGTCCTCAGTCGACTAGTCCCCGCAACATCGGACGTCGGCTGGGGCGGGCAGAAGACACCGCCCACTGTTCCGGGGCTGCAGACAGGGGGAGGAAAACCCCTGGAGCTACAGCCACTACCCCCGCCGGGGGAAGACCCTTTCAGACCACCTACATCCGGGACAGAGAAATCCCCGGAGGGGTTACATAAGCAGCCCCCGGCTGTCATTAGGGCGTGGTGGCAGGCATGGCTGGACTTTCAAGATCTGACGCCAGAGATCGCCTCCGCCACGCCAGCGCCCGAGATGGCCGCTACGCCTGCGCCCGAGATGGCTTCAGCTACGCCTGCGCCCGAGATGGCCTCAGCTACGCCTGCGCCCGAGATGGCCTCAGCTACGCCTGTGCCCGAGATGGCCTCAGCTACGCCTGTGCCCGAGATGGCCTCAGCTACGCCTGCGCCCGAGATGGCCTCCGCTACGCCTGCGCCCGAGATGGCTGTTGCCGTCGTCACGCCGGCGCTCAAGATGGCTGCCGTCGTCCCGCCAGCGCCCAAGATGGCTGCCGCCGTCTCGCCAGCGTCCACGATGGCTCCCGCCATCACGCCAGCGCCCACGATGGCTGTTGCCGTCACGCCAGCGCCCACGATGGCTGTTGCCGTCACGCCAGCGCTCAAGATGGCTGCCGTCGCCACGCCAGCGCCCAAGATGGCTGCCGCCGTCACGCCGGCGTCCACGATGGTCCCCGCCGTCACGCCAGCGCCCAGGATGGCTCCCGCCGTTCCGCCAGCGCTCAAGATGGCTGTTGTCGTCACGCCAGCGCCCAAGATGGCTGCCGCCGTCTCGCCAGCGTCCACGATGGCTCCCGCCGTCCCGCCAGCGCTCAAGATGGCTGTTGTCGTCACGCCAGCGCCCAAGATGGCTGCCGTCGCCACGCCAGCGCCCAAGATGGCTGCCGCCGTCACGCCAGCGTCCACGATGGTCCCCGCCGTCACGCCAGCGCCCAAGATGGCTGTTGTCGTCACGCCAGCGCCCAAGATGGCTGCCGCCGTCTCGCCAGCGTCCACGATGGCTGCCGCCGTCACGCCAGCGTCCACTATGGTCCGCGCCGTCACGCCAGCGCCCAAGATGGCTGTTGCCGTCACGCCAGCGCCCAAGATGGCTGTTGCCGTCTTCACGCCAGCGCCCAAGATGGCTGCCGCCGTCACGCCAGCGTCCACGATGGCCCCGCTGTCACGCCAGCGCCCAAGATGGCTGCCACCGTCCCGCCAGCGTCCACGATGGCTCCCGCCGTCACGCCAGCGCTCAAGATGGCTGTTGTCGTCACGCCAGCGCTCAAGGTGGTTGCCGTCGTCACGCCAGCGCCCAAGATGGCTGTTGCCGTCACGCCGCCGCCCACAATGGCTGCCGCATCGCCGCCCACAATGGCTGCCGCATCGCCACCCACAATGGCTGCCGCATCGCCGCCCACAATGGCTGCCGCATCGCCGCCCACAATGGCTGCCGCATCGCCGCCCACTATGGCTGCCGCATCGCCGCCCACAATGGCTGCCGCATCGCCGCCCACGAGGGCCGCGCCACGACGACGCTCACGATGGCCGCCGCCACGCTGGCGCTCACGATGGCCGCCGCCACGGACGCTCACGATGGCCGCCGCCACGACGACGCTCACGATGGCGCCGCCACGACGACGCTCACGATGGCGCCGCCACGACGACGCTCACGATGGCGCCGCCACGCTGGCGCTCACGATGGCCGCCGCCACGCTGGCGCTCACGATTGCCGCCGCCACGACTACGCTCACGATGGCCGCCGCCACGACTACGCTCACGATGGCCGCCGCCCGACTCGCTCACGATGGCCGCCGCCACGACTACGCTCACGATGGCCGCCGTCACGACTACGCTCCACGATGGCCGCCGCCACGACTACGCTCACGATGGCCGCCGCCCGACTACGCTCACGATGGCCGCCGCCCGACTACGCTCACGATGGCCGCCGCCACGACTACGCTCACGATGGCCGCCGCCACGACTCCGCTCACGATGGCCGCCGCCACGACTACGCTCACGATGGCCGCCGCCACGACTACGCTCACGATGGCCGCCGCCACGACTACGCTCACGATGGCCGCCGCCACGTCGCCCACGAGGCCGCCGCCACGTCGCCCACGATGGCCGCCGCCACAACGCACTCTCAGCCGCACTAGATGGCGGCCTCTCAGGCCACCGAGGCCTATTCAGGGCTGGACCTGCGGTCCTGGACTGACCCTTTTGGGGGTGGACTGTTGGTTCTCTCCTGTTGCTCCCGTGTTGTTTTTTTCTTGTTATCTTTCGGCTATCTGGGGAGCTAGCCTTTTGGTGGGGGATACTGTCACGAGTGGTTAGGGGGCGTTGCTGCACTGTTTGTATTTCATTGAAGCACTTCCTGGGTTTTGGTTTATTAGTCACGGCTGTTTTCATTTAGTCATTAGTCCGGGCTATAAAGGGGATCTAGGATTATTCACAGTTGCTGAGCATTGTTTGTTGTTTCATGTCACGGAGTGAGTAGGGTGAGTGTTTGGTGGATAACTGTGTTTCGAACGGTATTGTTTAAGACGCTCTGTGCGCACTTTACTTTCGTTTAGCCAGTTAGCTTTTGTTCGCCGTTATCGGTTTGTTTTGAGTTCCTGTCCTTATTTAATAAACCTGATTGTTAAAACGGATCAACGACTCTGCACATAGCTTTGACAACACTACGCCGGTCGATTCATGACACCCACGCAATGTACTCAAATCAACCGTAGATTGAACATAATCCAACCCACACATGTTGCCTCAAGAGTTATTCAACAATAATACTCAACTGTTCTTCGCAAGATACCCATCTTCAAGGTAGTGAAAAGGTCTATGTATCTACCAGATCTTTAATGACAAACACCGCCGGTTGGGTTTGATTGAGCTTGCCCAATGGTACAAACTATACCCAAAACAAACAACCCAAACCTTTGGTTCTTTAAACATTCTAGGAACCAAAATCTTTTAAGCTGGTTGCAGCGTGAAAGCAACATCAGGAGCGATAGTTTCCTTCTAGTTCTTTCTAGTTTCTAGTGGTTGTGTTCAGACGTATCAAATGTCACGTGTGTAACTCTGAAAGACGCAGCTGAACACAAGAACACACTCAGTCGACACACAGAACCTGTGGAGCCGAGGACGACCAGTGGCGCTGGAATGATCCGGTGTCAGTTTTCAGACTGGTCAGACGAGCACTGATGTAAATGTCAGGACGCATTATCTCAATTCACTTGTTTTGAGAGTGAGGATACAGTCTGTTGCGCACGGATCAAGGTACCGCTGGAGGGTCACCCACACTGTGGAGCAGCGAGCCTATTCAGAACAGAGCCAGTGTAGCGGGAACTCTCCCAGTCTACAACCCAGTATGGGGTTCTTGCCATCAGGGACAAGGGTTCAATCCCTGCGTCTTCGTTCTGCTTCGCCCACCAACCCTGCTCTGACAGAAGAAGCCGGGAGCTTCCAGAGTCTTCTGTGAGCATCCACCTGGGCCTGCCCGTTAGGTGCAGACACCACTGATCATATGACCATCTGCACACAGTTCCCCCAAACCCCACTTGACTGCCGCCAAGTCGACTCCGTCTGACCAGACATTTTTTCAGACCTTTGACGGTTGACTAGAGGTGAGCTGACAATTGACAAGAGGTGAACTGACGATTGACAAGAGGTGAGCTGACGATTGACAAGAGGTGAGCTGACGATTGACAAGAGGTGAGCTGACGATTGACAAGAGGTGAGCTGACGATTGACAAGAGGTGAGCAGACGATTGACAAGAGGTGAGCAGACGATTGACAAGAGGTGAGCTGACGATTGACAAGAGGTGAACTGACGATTGACAAGAGGTGAACTGACGATTGACAAGAGGTGAACTGACAATTGACAAGAGGAGGACTTGAAGCTTAAACAGGTGATGTTTGAGATGGGGCGAGCTGATGCTTGACCAAGCGAGGGGTGACGTTTGACTAGAGGAGGGATGATGTCTGAGGAGGAGGGAGGACGGAGTTGCTGTGGAGGAAGGATAATGTTCCTAATATGGATGCTGTAGTCTTGCACTGAAAGGCAACGTTTGGTAAATGTAATAGCAGAAGGCTCTCCCTATTGGTGGGGATGGATGGCCAAACAAAGCGAGGAGCATGAAGACCAGAGCAGACCTTTTGTGCGGGGTCAATTTCTATTGATCTAATGACATTGGATGTTGTGCGCACAGGCCAAATTGCATGATTCCTTCTACAGCGACTCTGATGCTAGATAAAGAGAATGGCAAATCAATGACATTGATGTTCCCCCTTGTCCTCTTTTCTTCTCCTCCATTTAGGTTAGAGTACAATAGTCTCAATCATCCCGTCTGCACAGGGACCCGAACGCCTAAGAAATGACAGACACTTCCGTAGGGAACGACGCAAAGCCGAAAAGATACAAAGGCTATGGAGCGTAGACAGTCTACTGATGTGTGTGAAGAGGACACTTCTCGGTCTTAAAATATGGTTCTACGAGATACATTTCAAGCTAAACTGAGCACGGATGAAATGCTGAAAGCCTGTGATGGGAGACGTGACGTCATGGCTCTTTCTTCAGTGTGTATCTGAACACAAGGTCAGACAAAAACGAACGCCGTGGAACAAAATAACGCAGCTAATCTCTTCCCCTCTTATTCGCAATCCCATTTGTTTATTTGGGGTATGTAATTAGAAGAAATGGTGAGATCAATTACTATAACGAATTATCATTACTGCATTTGTGATTTTCTATGAAGGCACGCTGATTTTTTTAAAGTGTTATCAACACTCATTTACGCCTGTTTTAAAATGTTATGCTTTGAGTAGCCTGTAAAGGTAATTATCAGGGGTGATGTTTGTGTTTGGTCGCAATGATTTGTGCTATAGGTATCTGCTGCCCTCTGGCTGTGGCTGCTTGAAAGTGCAGACGTTTCTCATGGTCAAGAAGACAGACAAAAACAGAGCACAACGATAATATTGAAGGTTATATTGCCTGTGTTAATGACACACGGACATTATGTATATTTTTTCATTTGAAGTATTTCTTTTGGTAATGCACTTTATCACATATTGTTCAAACTAACTTGAGCAGTACAATCAAATAACACCAGCCTTTATTTAGTTCATTTGTATTCACTTCTACTAGAGAGCGTGAACTGACTGGTACAGATATTTCATTGCTTTCTTTACACAATGTCAGTTCAAAAGCTTTAAATGTCTGGTCCCGACTGGAGGCTCCAAATGATTTTTCGCTTTCATCTGCCATCCTGGACAAACAACACAAGAACATAAAAAATAGTTGGAAAAAGACAGAAGGAAACGAGACCGAGAGAGACAGATATGGAGGGTTAAAAGGACAAGGACAGTGTGAGAAAAACACAGACAGAGGGAGAGAAATCACTAGACATATGGCACAAATGTTTTGAGCCATGAACGGAATCATGCAGAGGTCTGGCAAAGGCAAATCGTTTATTTTGTGAGATTATCGTGGCGATCATAAATGATATTGATCAGTTCCAGATGTGTCCTCCGTCCTGTTGTTTGAGGGCATCCTTAAGATTGTCTTGTTCTCAGTATATACCCCGTTTAACAAGCACATTAGCTTCCGTGCTACCGTCAGCGAAGCAGGGGAGGCCTCCTAACGCAATTACGCTGCGTGCCGCGTGCTCGCTCATCCACAAAATTAGCACTAAATGTCCTGCAATCATACGAGCCAATTAGATTCCTGTCGGCGTTAAAGTCTCAAAGCATAAAAAACACGGGCCAGCTTTTACGCGGTCAGACGAGAATGAACCCCCGTTTTAAAATGAATCACCCACGCCCAGCAGGGGCCGGGACTAGAAAGTGGAATCAAAAGCAGGGCGAAAATAACGTAGCCGCCCCCTGTGAGGATGGCTAGTTTCTTCCTTATGTCCATTACGGCTTAACGACTAGTGAACGGGCGTAAAGAAAATAACATAAAAGAACCCCTAATTAACCGTGGACTTTTAAATGATCCGCTACAGCTGCCAAACAAGTGGTTCTGATCCCATCCAATTGAACGGCTTCTCTACGGGCCTTAAGTGAGACAGACGGACCGGAACACAGACGGAGAGAAACGGAGGCAAACACACGGAGGGTGACAGACACTGACAGACATACAGTACCTCTGTGGGCCAGCTTCTGGAGGACGGTCCTCAGGTTCTGTTGAGCGGCGGCTGACACTTCATAGGTGTACCGGTCCGACCCGAGCCAGTCCAGACACCTTCCAAAGACTCTGTCTACAAGAGGACACACACAGTCACAATGTCAATGGAGCACCGGGAAGGTTTACCTGACTTCTGAATGACATTGGGATGGCGCTTTAGAGGGTAGGTGCTCCACGGGAGGAACATAATCTTCCACAATGTTTCGTGAAAAAAAGCCAAACTTGTGTGTTCCTTGCAGTTTCCTGTAAGCCTAAGTTCCTGTTTAGCAGCAAATAATGGCCAGTTTTTTGACAGAAGCGTGATAAGCACCCGGTCATCATCGAGACGTTATCAGGGACCCTGTCATCTGTCTATCAACCGGCCTACTGCGCTTGGCCCTACACAGGTTGCTAGGCAACCCACGGCGAAGCTCCTGTCAGGCCGATAATTCAATGGTTATCTGGACTGGAGAAAGAGGATGGGTTGGCAGGGAAACCGGGGGTCAGGACACAGTGTGAGGAATATAAATGACCCAGTCACATGCAAGTGTGTGTGTGTGTGTGTGTGTGTGTGTGTGTGTGTGTGTGTGTGTGTGTGTGTGTGTGTGTGTGTGTGTGTGTGTGTGTGTGTGTGTGTGTGTGTGTGTGTGTGTGTGTGTGTGTGTGTGTGTGTGTGTGTGTGTGTGTGTGTGTGTGTGTGTGTGACTTTGAGACTAGTCATTTTGATTTCATACTGAACCTCAAATTTACAGTTAATTTCCTTTCAGCTGAGACTAATGATGTCATGGCATAGCTGACATCCTTCAGTAGTATTATTTTATTTATTCTATTCTATTTTTATTCTATTTACTTACGATATGAATTTGATATTAAATATTAAATAGTTGCTTGCTTGCTAGGGTTTCCTGTATTAAAGCTGTTTGTAGGTAGGCCTACTCTGAATATTGAATAGGGTTAACTATATTACTGTTAATTGTAAGTACTCTGAATATTGACTAGGGTTAACTGTATTACTGTTATTTGTACGTACTATGAATAATGACTAGGGTTTCCTGTATTACTGTTATTTGTAAGTACTCTGAATATTGACTAGGGTTAACTGTATTACTGTTATTTGTAAGTACTCTGAATATTAACTAGGGTTAAATGTATTACTGTTATTTGTAAGTACTCTGAATATTGACTAGGGTTAACTGTATTACTGTTATTTGTAAGTACTCTGAATATTGACTAGGGTTAACTGTATTACTGTTATTTGTACGTACTATGAATAGTTACTTGGTTTATCTTGCATTACTGGTAAACAACAGTAGCATATATAATAAAGAAGTCACTGCATTTTAGCCTCTGCTAATTTGAAATTACATTTCTGTGTTCAGTGTGACATTGAGTGCCTCATGATTACCAAGATTATAATATAAATAAAATATGAATCTCCAATTTTAATTGAATTTGTCTTCAAATGATAAGGCAGTGTTTCCATGTTACAATCACCCATGTAATAATACCTATCTGTGGAAGAAATCCTTTGGAAGGGAAATTAACATAAAACAAACTACTAGTTTCGCATTAACAAATAAAAGCAAACTGACTTTACATCTCACTGTAGAGTAAACAGAAATCTTAATCCTAAACAGGAGCAAATAAATATGGAAACAGAGTATGTGCAACTGTTTTCAAATGAATGATCAAGTTAGGACCGTGTTGAGACCTGGTCGTGAAAATTAGAAGCCATTAAGTCAACGTTAACAGATATTTTCCCTTTCCTTTTGCAGATCGCGCTCATGGCAGTGTAATTGGGATGACATAACAGTTGACAGACACAGCAGACATTGACACAACAAGCCACAGTCGTGTTCTATTTCATGTGTTGTCTTCCCCCACCAGTTTCCATGACAACTGCAACTGTTAAGGCGCCGCTTGCTCGGTGGTTGACAGGATATTCCCACCAGACATCACACAGACTGTGCCAGCACACACAGACACACATGCGCAGTGAAACACACACTCACACACATACTGCCAAACTGTAGTTACACATTAAACCACATTTAGCAATTTATATTTTTTGGAAACAGCCAATTAACAGCGCAGAGAAACATATTATTTAGTCAAGTCACATCCCACAGCTGGAATGACGATATGCAAAGATCATTTTTATGAAATGCAAAGATCAGTTCCTCAGCTACATGATGTGAATAAAATGGACCACATCAAGCAGAGGTTTTCACGTGTTTCCAAGGACTTGCGCTACCCAAATATAATTCCCAAATGTACATTTAATTTATATTAAACGTATTACTATCTTTTTTTGCATAAAGATCAGGGCTCATATTGAGAAAGTGACCTGCATGGGTTCTAGACTGAGGAGCTGTCACGTCCTGGTTCTGCAGGACCACAGTCAGATCCAACATCCTCTCACCCTTATTTTCAGCACGGACACCTGTTTGTAGGTATTACCCTCACCTGTGTCTTAATCACAATCCCTATTTATGTTCCTTCTTCCCTGTTGTGTGTTTTCGGTCATTATTTGGTCCCGGTGTCACTGTAATGTCGCTTGTGTGAGTCATTTGCGTTCTTTTATTGAAAGTCACTCGTTCTCCGCTTATGTCCTTCTAACTTAAGGAAGCATTGAGGCTCAGGTATGTAAAGAAACTGGGTTTAACTGGGTTTTAAATGTATGCTTGAACGAGCAGCACAACTTGTTAGTCACATGGAGAGTTGAATCTACTCAAATAATATAAGAGTTATCAAACGTTGTCTTTTAGAAATAAAAATGTCCAGATCACTTAGGAAACATGGCACAAGTTACAATAACATGTGGAATTTGAACAAAGCTTTTGTGTACAATTTAAACAGTGATAGACAGTAGGGCATGACATTTTGCTCATGCTACTTTGTCAACGCCACAGGAGCTTTCAGTTGACAACAAATCAATTATGCGTATGTCCTCATTGCACACCAGGAAAACGTACAATGTTTTTTTTTACAGCAAAGTAACTGTAATCCATCAAACTAACTCTCAATCAATCACAGTGAAAAATGAAATGGCGTTAGACATACAAAAATAAAAAAATATTTTAATTATAATGGAATATCAGGGGGTGGAAGAACAGAGGGTAAGGTTGAATATAGATCTCTGTAGCACTTTATTGCATAAGTCATTGTCTTTCTGTCACAAATGGGGTCCCTATAAAGCCATTGCGTTCGACCAAATGAATACGCTGATTTTAAAACAAGCTGTAACTCGGGAAAGATCCAAGGAGGTGTTTTGCATGTGTGTGTGAGGCCTTGGAAAGCACCAGAATTTTGACTGACAGATGTAAGAAGCTTTTCCGCTAAAGGTAAATAATTCTCAATCCAAACATTCCTTCCTTTCCCATTATGACAGACAAAATCCCACTGCCGTTAAAGCCATTTAACTGTGAGTACTAATGCTTAAGGATAACACATTAAAGCACTAAAGCTGACAGGAAGTCAAGGAGGGCAAACGTTTCAGGGGGAAACCTGTCAATCAGAAAGTTGGAGAAACAAGCTCTGGAAGCTATTGAAAAGGCCTCGATATTCCCTGTATCCGGGCAACTTGAAAAGTAAACAAATACACATTCTCTAGATGGCAATAGTCCGTTGGATACTGTTAGACATCCCAACTCTCCCATACAATATACAGATAATATTTTTTTTACAGCGAGCAAAGGGTTTAATGGTTATTTTTAATGCAGGACGGCTCTGAAGAGCGAGAGAGCAAGTGACCGTCGTGGTGAGAGAGTGACACAGCGCCCTGATTGGTCCCTATTTGTGCTAACAAACATAGCACTTTTTTCAATAGGCATCCTTTCAGTTGACCTCACTCCAATTCATGCATCAGTTGAGTTCGGTTTAGTGTCTGTATCGCCATGACAGAGTGTCCAAATACATAAAGATGCACAAAACACATGATGTAAAAGACATGTTGAGATGAGTTTATAGGTGTCATGCCTCCATTAGCATAGCTAACCTTATATACTGTATATAAGGCTATAAGCTGCTATATATTTCACAATTGTTTTGAGCAGAAACCCAAAGTCTGACAAATAAATAGTTGTGCTATGTCATACAGTTTTTTTTTATTCGCTTTGGTACTATTTTCACAAGTATGTGGTAAAACCTCACAACTGTTAGTACAAAACCCAAAGCAGATCATTAAAAAGTCAGTTTTTTCAAATATGTAATCACATGTTCAATTGACTAAGTACAATGCACAAAATGATACAATCACTTTTTCACAACACCTAATCAGTGTGTCATCAAAGAAATATCTTTCATTTGAAGTAATTATATTTCACAATGCAATGCTCTAAATACTTTTGATATGCTTCTCATCTCATTTGTGTAAATACATTTGACCAACACTTAATCCAACTGATCTTAATGGTTAATCACTGAACTGTTTGGTAAACCTATATATTTTAGTTTCAGCAATAAACAGTATAGATTTTGAGAACTACAGAAATAAAATGTGTTTTTGAACGTTTTGTACGTATTTTACAAACGTAAATGAACCACACATGTTGAATACTCGTTATGATTAATTGATTTCACTGAAATGAGATGTGGATGAGAATCTATGGCCAAATGCTCAAGACAGGCTTGATCCAAATTACATGCAATGTAATGTGTGCACTAAATGTTATGTTTTGTTCTCATTTAGTTACATACGTAATAGAAATTATACCTATGTTACAATTATATCTGAAAAATATATTTTAAAAAATTGCCCAATTGATTGTAGAGGATGTCTTCATTGATCCTTCACTTCATTACACATAGGATGGATATTTTGGAAATTATAGATTATGTAAATGTAAGTAGTGTAATTTGTAGTGTGTATCGCCTAATGTGACACTGTGTAATCTGTCTTTTACAGTATAGTACTGTAGCATATTACTGTAATTTCAGCACTTCTAAGGCCCATTTGAAACATGTATCTTGCATTGATTGCTGTTGGATGAACTGATTGTTAAAAGTACTAAACTGAAAGAAGATCATACTGTTGTGTTTCGGTGATTAAACCAAATGTTCCCATTACATATTACAATAATCTTGTGTTTGAAACAATGATTATGTGGACTGAAAGCATTCAACCAGGTTTTGAAAGAATGACTAGCTGCGCTACAAGTGTGATCAGTTTGGATCTTGGTACTAAGAGTTTTGAAAATGTACACCTTACTTGTGAAAATAGTACCAAAGCGAATAAAAAAACTGTAATAATATTTGTACATAATAATGCACATAAGCTGTCTGTACTGTCCCCCCTCACATATGAAATAGTTTAAACTGTTCACATTTTTTCTATGAGGGACATGTTTGTGTGTTTGTGTTTGTGTGTGTGCGTGTGTGTGTGTGTCTGCGTTTGTGTGTGTGTGTGTGTGTGTGTGTGTGTGTGTGTGTGTGTGTGTGTGTGTGTGTGTGTGTGTGTGTGTGTGTGTGTGTGTGTGTGTGTGTGTGTGTGTGTGTGTGTGTGTGTGTGTGTGTGTGTGTGTGTGTGTGTGTGTGTGTGTGTGTGTGTCTGCGTTTGTGTGTGTGTGTGTGTGTGTGTGTGTGCGCGTGTGCGTGTGTGTGTGTGTGCGTGTGTGTGTGTATATTCACTGTGTTCTGGTCCCGTATTCAGCCCATCATGGTCAGGCAATGTATCCTGGCTCACATGTAAACACTACTTTAAAATTCCCTAAAATGCACTAGAACCATATATGAAACATATAGTGTTATTTGTTCTGAATGACCCCCACTGATTTACTCTACTGACTCCATGAGTTATTAAATCTATATTATAAATCCACATTACCTGGCACTTTTTGTTATATATATTGATCTGATTGGACCAGAGAAAGGTGGTGGGTCATGTGAAGTCTATGGAACGTGTGAAGTTTTTAACAGACCACATGGGAATCCAGATTGAGCTGAAGCTGACCACTAATCAATACTGCAACATCACTTAAAAGTTGTCTAGTAAAAAATGCCCTGGATGGGCAGCTGTGGGCACTTAACCACTACACACAGTTTATCAGACACATGGGGACAATATTTGTTTGATATGAAAGTGCTTACCAAAGACCGAGACAAAGAGGTAATGTTTCTTGAATAAATACAAAATAAATGCACCTATGGAATCCTTTATTTTGTGAGCTGATATATGCTTTTCACAAAAAGGAAAGAAAACTGATGATCAATCTGGATTTGCTAAACACCAATCAAATCAGCCAGGCTAAAGGAAACAACACGTTTGGCCAGGTTACTTCAGTTACACAACCCCACGCTCTTCTCACAGTTTCGTACATTATGCGTGATCAGGTCTACACATAGAGAAACTGAGCATCATCTTGACTGTGGAGAAGAGTGCCCACGCTAACCACTGTGGAGAAGAGTGCCCACGCTAACCACTGTGGAGAAGAGTGCCCACGCTAACCACTGTGGAGAAGAGTGCCCACGCTAACCACTGTGGAGAAGAGTGTCCACGCTAACCACTCGACACTGAGCACTGAACCTTCAGAGACACACTCACTCCCGCCCAACTATTGTCTTTTCATATGCTATTTCATTGACTGAGGAGAGGAGAGGAAGAAAAAACGTCACGCATTCTAACAGGCGGCCACCTTTAGCTGTATTGATTTCACAATGAGCTCATTTTGGCTAAAAGAAGCAAGCGGTGTTCATTCAAAAAACAAACAAAGCCCAGTCGTTAATGTTTTCTACGTAATAATCCAACCTGGGTGGGGGGATGGGGGGTGGGACTCCCAAGTTGGGTGGCACAACATTGTTGTATTGACTACACTACAGGGTGGGTCACAGCGGGTTACGAGTGTCACACTCTTACATTGGCCAACAATATGTAAGAGGGAGACGGGCAGAGCCCTTATCCTCTGTAGCCGGGTTCGGTTAACCTTCTGGTTAAGTGGGCAGAGTGATAAGTATTGGAGAGGCGTGTTATTAAATCCAACAGGCAAACACATGTAGATATTACATATTTGTCGGCAGTAAAGTACCAGTCATGGGTGTGCACACAACCTGCTTTACCAACAGTCTTGCGGGAGTTCACTGGGCAGTTGGCTGATTTTGTCTTCACAATGTGGTCCAATTCATCTCAACTCATCCCAAATCACCTCAGTGGGGTTGATTGTTGAGGCCCGGTCATCCGATGCGGCTCCATTAGTCTCCTCTTACCTGGCCTGGAATTCTTGATAAGTCACTGAAAGTGGCACCAGCAAAGCACCCCCACACCATCACACCTTCTCCATGCTTCTTGGTGGAAAACACATTATCAGGTCACCCACTTCACACAAATGGAACCAAAAATCCAAAAATTGGACTCATCAAACTAAAGAACCGATTTTGACTATTCTAATGTCAATTTCTCATGTTCCTTGGCCAAAGCATGTCTCTTCATCTTGTCCTTCGGTAGTGGTTTCTTTGCAGAAATTTGACAGCAAAGGTCTGATTCATGCAGTGTCCTCCAAACAGTTGAAGTTAGGATGTGCTTGTTACTGAAGCATTTTTCTGGGCTACAAACCAATGGAGTTAATTGCCAATTTGTTTGGCTGGTAACTCTATTGAACTTATCCTCAGCAGCAGAGGGATATTTTTTCCTGTGGCTGTCCTCAAGAGACAGTTTCGGCATAGTTTGATGGTTTTTGCAACTGCAGGTAAAGAAAGTTATTGAAATGTTCCCGGGTTGGCTGACCTCCATGTATTGAGTTAATGACTGACGGTTGTTCATCCTTACTTATTTAAGCTGGTCTGCTTCTAATACAGTAGAGACATAACGATGGTACTCTGGTCAACCATACCATGTCTGTCACTGTAAGCTGTAGCAAGCAAGCAAGTTTATTTATAAAGCACAATTCATACATAGAAGCAATTCCATGTGCTTTACAGAGGAAAATAATAATAACATGATAAAATACATGCATTTTATCAGAATAAAAACAAATAATAACATCAGATGGTCGTTTCAATGAGGAAAATAAAATTAAAATTGACTTAACAGAAAATACATGCATTTAATAACAAGCTGTAATGCTGAAGTGACGGCATATGCAAAAAAAACTGTTTACCACCAGGGTCGCTACATTACCCCCACCAAACGGGAGAGCGTGTCCTCACGCTTCACTTGTCCAGTTGACCTCATGTCTTCACCCTGTGTGACCTGGTTTGACTTGACTACTATGAACGCAGCCCCGGATTCATCGTCTTGTCTTGTTTGACCACTCACACCAGGTTCCAATCATCTATCAGTATGTGTATACGTGTCTCCCCTGCTCCCCTGTCTGGTGCTTTGGTGTTGAATGTCAGTCCTGTGTCTTGGTGAGTGTTATGTGTGTTTAGATATTTATACACCAAATTTGCTCAAACACATTTACAAGGAAATCAATTCTGCAAATTAACTTTGATTGAGGCACAAATGTTAATTTAAATGCATTAACGGTTACTATAAAGTTGGTTAAGAGAAAAAGAGTAGCTGTCATCAAAGAGACATGTAATGAAATGTATTTTT
The DNA here is from genome assembly GCA_029465975.1 of Dallia pectoralis. Taxonomy (NCBI): domain Eukaryota; kingdom Metazoa; phylum Chordata; class Actinopteri; order Esociformes; family Umbridae; genus Dallia; species Dallia pectoralis. The sequence continues at coordinate 6,708,596 of CM055733.1, forward strand.
ATCTTTTTAACACTGTTTTGGTTGCTACTTGATTCCATATGTGTTATTTCATAGTTTTAGTTAGATGTAATCACTATTATTCTATAATGTGGAAATTTGCATAACCAAAAAATACCCATGAAGTCAATGTGTCCGAAATTTTAGGTGGTAATGTATATGACAGAGAACAACCAGGGTTGCAAGCGTCTCATGTAGAGGAGTAGAGGAGCTGATTTCAGATCAGTTTAGCCTCTGCAGTGAATACTAATTACACATACGCCCGATTCATACGTCAGCTGAACCACTACCAGGATTCTAATCCGAGATTTAACAAACGCAGCCTTATTCTCTGAGGATCACTTATTCGTGTTTTATCAGACCTACGCGTCTGTACACAATTCCTCCAAAGGCCAAATAAACAAAGCTTTGACATTTCCCCGGCTCACTCAGGCTGTGACACCTTGTCTGGATATGCTGCGTTACCCTGTCTCTATTCCCAGGGCAGGCCATTTAATGTCTAGTGTTATGAACCTGCATACAGATCTCGAATCTTAATTGGAACGCTGAGTTTGATCTGCCAGTAGGCGTTCAGGATAGCTGGAGGAAAAAGCTACATAAAAGTGCAATAGCCTATATAAAAAAACGGTGTGTTGGTATGTGATGTGAGATTATGTAACTCCTAAAGCTCATCTGCATTGCCTGTTATGTAGCACAATTCTCAAGCAAAACAAATAGGATGAAGATGAACTGTAGCTAGGAAAATACTTGCAGGAAAGCACATATTCGACACAAGCCTGTAGTGCAACAATGAGAGGGTGGTTGACAAATGTTATTTCTGTTCTGGCCCTAAGAACTTTGAGCGTGCCTCCCACTTGACTCATCTGGTATGTGGGAACAGAACATTTTTGAAAGTCTTTGGAATGCGGTCTAAGTTTCTGGTGATGTTAGAAAGAAACTGTACTGAATATTGTGCGTGAGTGAATTCAAGTTGATCCCATCAGGGGAGAGCTATATAGATTGACCCTTCTCAGAAGTCAAACCTTGAAGCAGGCTGGCTTACCGTTAACGCAGAACTCGTAAGGTGTGCAGAGTTCATCCTCAAAGAGGCAGCCTGAAAGAATAAGAGACATAAAACATGTTAACTTATATGTGGCCTGATACATTATTGATTCATCTGTTTTATGTGCATCAGAATGACCCAATTCGGTTGTGTGGACTTTTCTCCTTGAGCTGGATATATTTCTCAATGCCCTTGCTACATTACATTGTTAGGAACTGCACTGCCTAATGGTAGCGCTACCTATCACCAATTAGCCAGCTTAATTTCCCTGTTCTGCATTGTTCTAGTATCCCTGTTGGTCAATCCTCTTTCCCATAAATTAATATTAATGTGCATTAATGAGCATTAAAAGCAGACTGAACCAAGGCCGGGTGTACTTGTTCCAAGGCTGATGACTGAACAGATGGCAGGAGCTTTTGGGTTACAAGTCCTGGTGGTCAAATTTCACGCTGATAACTGACTAGACTCAAGTCGCAGGTCAGTGGCTGCACATGCATTAGAGCATTCACTCACACTTGGTAAAAGATACTATGTGGGAAAAATAATGGTTGTTTTTTATTATTTAACATACAGCACCAATATCATACATATCTCATTGTTTATTATCTGCTACTACAGTTTGTTTTATAAATGTGATGCATTGAAACATTTCAGTTCCATTGAAGTATTTGAAAGAAATGTTATTTCGACAATCCAAAATAAGAATATGTTCACTTAAAAAAGTAAAATAAATGTTATTTTAAGTGTGTCCAGATCACTGGGCCCTTAACGACTCAAGGCTCTAGGCGACTGCAGATACGACACATATGCCCCCCCTCAGACTGCGGTCTGTGTGTTGTGGAGGCCCATGTTGAATGGGCTGAACAGGGGAACAAGCATTTGACAGACAGTACTATAATGAACATAGGCAACTGTGAGCGCTCTGCTAATGACTCAACTGAGATGAGAAGGAAACAGTTCTCAGACATCTCTTGTTCAAATTTCTTTCCGATACATCATTAAACGGGTGATGTTCTCTCTGCCAATTTGATTAGAGATGCACAATGCGCTAACCTTTCTGTGAATGAGAGAGTCTCAGCTGGCCAAATTGGGTCTGAATAGTAAATCATTCTTCGAGTCAGCAGGATAACTAATAGTCACGGTGCCATTGCAAAAAAGAACAAAACTATTATGTAGCTTTGCTTTGAGGGAAAAACACCCACAGACTTTATTTGTTTTTAAGAAGCCATTTTCACATTAAGCAACAGCCTGAGGAATATATACAGGTGACAGGAAGGAGGGAGACAAATGAGCCAACTAGAGGCTCGGATTGAGTTTGTGACTCATATGAGTAATGGAGATGTAGCCAGGCCCAGGACAGTTGGGTCAACACCCCTACCCACAGAATTAAAGATCTTTAGAGACCACGGTAACTAGGTACACCCAAATATGGTGCCATCCAAAAGACTGCACCCCACACAGGGCAACATCCCTAATTACTGCCCTGGGGCATCAATAACAGCAGTCAAGCAGCATCTGGTCTCCCATCCAGGGACTAACCAGGACAGACTGCTTTGCTTCAAAGACCAGCCAGCAGTGGGATGGATTGTAAACACACTCAAACATGCACGACTGCACATACAGAGATTATCTCCAGCTTCCCAGAATAAATGTCCCTTAACTGTAAAATGTGCATGAAGCCTCCCTTAGTCACTCCAAACTCTCCACAATGCTGCAAACTCTTCGGACAGAACCAATGTTTTAGAATAAGAGCAGTGTCTGAGCATCAGGGCCCTGAAGTGTCAGCCCCCTTGTCTATGGGAGGTGAACAGTTAGTTGAGGTATTTTTTGAATGCCATGAGATGCAGCGTTTTAAACGCAAGCCGGTCAGTGTTTCAGTGTGCGGGGACCTTCAAGGCCTGTTTACCACGCTCCTCACTCTCCTGCCATTAACGTCAGTCCACTCAACTTTACCATCTGATCACTCCAACAGAAGTTAATTTATTATAGTGGCTTGTCAGCACTCAATATTAATTACTACCTTCCATTAAATAAAGGGTCCGTTGTGTGTGTGTGTGTGTGTGTGTGTGTGTGTGTGTGTGTGTGTGTGTGTGTGTGTGTGTGTGTGTGTGTGTGTGTGTGTGTGTGTGTGTGTGTGTGTGTGTGTGTGTGTGTGTGTGTGTGTGTGTGTGTGTGTGTGTGTGTGTGTGTGTGTGTGTGTGTGTCAGTTGTTAGTCAGACATAAGACGAGCTGGATGTCCAATTGAAAAATCGTTGTCTCCACTCCCGGACACAGCGCTGGCAGAGATTATTAAATTGGGCTTTTAATTAAAAAGCAATCAGTAAGGATGCTGTTGATTAACCTAGGACCAAAAACAGATAAATGAATGGTGTTTCATCATTAAGGTGTCTGAGGAGAGAGAAACCCTTTAGAGGTCTATCTTAATGAAACATATATATTACAACGCATGTCTCTTTCTGAACTTGTAGAAGAGCACTTAGAGTCCGAATTATCTCAGTTAGCAGTAGGAAATGTTGAATACAACCACATAGCGAAAATGTCTAACACTTGCTTGGATAGAAAAGCCTTGCTCCATCAAAAACAACATAATGTATGACTCACAGAATTTAGGATGTTTGTGTGTGTGTGTGTGTGTGTGTGTGTGTGAATAACAACCAAGGTTAACACTGTCCCTAGTTGGTTACTCTTCATATCTGTTTTTGTAATCTGTTAACATAATGTAAAATCGCTGTCTATCAGTGTATCAGGGTACGGCCAGCCTGAGGACAATATTCAGTGTCTACTTCAGGAGTCCTTCACCGGACTAAATCAATAAAACACATTGATTGGGTTTTGCTGCGGCTCTTATGAATGAGGCAACCCTGACTGACTCATTTCACTTATACTGACTTGGGTGGTGATGAATGAAACACCAGAGGGTTCAGCAGTGAATTTGAAAAATCCTGATGCAAAATTAATTTGGTGACTATAATGTTTAACTACAGCTAGGCTGGATGTAGCTGCTGCTGTGGCTTTATATAGCCTTAGCCAGGTGACCTGATTTTTAGAGATATGTGGAGGCTCTAGAAGAAAAGATGTGATCCTGACTAAAGTGTTGAGGAATTCTTTTAATCTTTATTCTGAGGATGTAGATACAATTAGAAATGTTCTTAAAAAGAAACATGCACCTTTGCAGTGTTTTTGTCATAAAAGCATGAGAAAAACGATTCATTAGATATATAAATATCATTAATAGAACATGTGGTTGCCCTTCAGTGCCTTGCTCAAGGGTACAATAGCAGATTTGTTCAACCTTTGAAACTCGGGGATTCAAACCAGCAGCAATTGGATTCAGGGCCAAATGCTTAAACCGCTTGCAGTGCCACAAAACTCAGACAGAAATGTGTTTACTGAAACAGCCCATTGGCACATGAGAGTGTGATTTCTAAAACCATTATCATTCCTGTATGTAAAAATCTGTGTTCTAGAGAATTCCTCACACTTTGGGCCTGGCAATCTCGGCAGCTGTTTGGCAGGAGATGCGCCCCTGCTTGTCTCATTAAGACCACCTGCTGTGCTGACCACTGCCAACATATTCCGCGCGAGGACACACAGTCACCTTCAGGGAACACCTGTGCGCGCTGCGTGTTCGTAACAAACTGGTAGCCGGTCGCCGCGTTTACGTCGCGTCGAAAAAGAACCCGGATGAGAGGAGATGAAAAGTCAGTACGCTGAATGAGGTGGAAAAATGAAGCTTGTTAATAACCGCAACTCGGCATTTGGCAGAGATGAAAGGAGGAAAGACACCGCAGTCGGCCGTTAATGTATCAGCACAGGTGTGTATTTATTGCGACAACACGAGTTCGGTCCCGGCGTTGTTTTACAGGTGGATGCTGGGCCAGTGCCACATATGAACAGGGACATAAGTGATGTAGTGATACTAGCAGTGATCAGCCACCTCCCCCGGAGCACTGCTACCGAAACGTCTCATTCTGTCCGCGTCCTGACTTTCTATTTCCTTAAAGCGCACTACTTTTTGCCAACGCCCAAATGGCTAAACAATAAAATCTCTCACCATCAAAGATATAGGTTGCAATTTGGGTATGTTTACCCAATCTCTGTAACCGTGGTTGCTGTGGACTTTCTGGATACTATATATTCAGAGGTGGGACAAAGTCATTGTTATGCAAGTCACAAGTAAGTCTCAAGTCTTTGCCCTCGAGTCCCGAGTCAAGTCGAGTCAAAGATGAGGCAAGTCCCGAGTCGAGTCACAAGTCAAAGCCAACAAGTCTCAAGTCGAGTCCAAAGTCCTACCATTTTAGTTTCGAGTCATTTCAAGTCATCTTACCACAGAAGTAAAATGTATACAAATCATGTATGTCTGTAAGATTTGTATTAATTTAAACCTCTTTTTATACAATGACATTAATCAAATACAGTAAAAAACAGAAAATTTAATTTCACAAAAAATGCTTGTATTTCAACAGCATATTGCACTAGAACAATGCACAGCAACTTCAGTCCTGTATTGTATTGACCTTAGGGCTGGACGATATGGCAAAATGTTATATCACGATATATTTCTTAATTTCGGTCGATACGATATAATTCCGATATCGATATGAACAATATAAAAGCCTCAGAAAAAATGCCATGAACACCCACAACGGATGTCTCTATACAATCTTCTGAAAAATACATTTGCCAAGTCTTTTGAGCCTCCTCCTATAAAACTAAATAACATTTTAGAAATAAAACGGTACAAATAAATTAAAGTTCACCTTTTATTTGATTTTAACCTTTATACAAACAAGAAAAGTCAAATAAGCAATTTGACTCTGAGACTGACCTTATTAATATATTTAACTTTAAACAATAACATAGGCTGATTATATTATTCTTTACACAAAACTTCTTGCAACAAAACTTGTTCTTATAAACATATCGTTTAAAGTTAGTGAACATGTTAGGCAATGAAGAGGTGAGTTCATGAGTTCGCTACGTGACCGTGGGTTTAAGAGACACGAGAGAGAAGCTCATGAACGCGCATGTTGCAACATGCTCGGAGAATGAGAGTGCTCAAAAGCGCATGTCCATCATGACGTCATGGGCCAGTCAACGCGGAAGATCCAAGCTCCTATGTTGGCTTTATGCGCTTTTGAGCCTCTCATTCTCCGGCATTTAGCATCACGCTGAAACCTGAAGTTTATCAGATCTCAGAAAGCTGAACCACTTCCATACCACTGAATTAGTCTTTCCTCTCATATCAACTCTCTGTTTTCTCCTCACTTATGGAAGCTCGTTCAGTCACGTTTGAATTGCGGTCATGGGCGCTCATTTTGTAGCTTAAACTTGCCGTGTTGGAGATCAGCAAAAATATTGAAATATCGAAAAGGTGTTTAGAAATCATATCACCGTTATTGATTTTTTTTTACCGCGATATATATATTGATATTGAATTATTGTCCAGCCCTAACCTCATATTGCAAAACAGTTTAACTTTCAAATAGACATGGGTCCTTTTAGCCTGAACTTTTTTAATCATGTCATTAATAAAATCCTCACTCCAATTATCACTTCTGAAAAACTGGACCAACCTGATAATATAATTGGAATGACTCCATAGAGACGTGTGCGCGTGCGCAGCTCCGTCTGTAATCTTCGACCCACATGTTTTGCAAATTGCAACTATTTTTTTGTCGACTACCTCGTAATTTTTATAGCCAAACGAAACTATCTTCGGTATCATTTTGCCAACTGGCGCGTTGTTGCTTGTGCTTCATTAGTTGTCTTGCAATGTGCCTGCTTAGATGCTGTCCAATCAAAACAATGTGGGACTACAGTGATTGGATGTCGAATCAAAACAACGTGGGACTACAGTGATTGGATGTCCAATCAAAACAACGTGGGACTACAGTGATTGGATGTCCAATCAAAACAACGTGGGACTACAGTGATTGGATTTCTTGCAGGCAGCGCGCGTGCTCTCTGCATGCATTTTTTTCACAGATGCAGATAAACTGAGAGCGGTGCGGCCGTGTGAACATGTTCTTCCCCAGTTTTCATGGGAAGTAGCAAGTCGTCTCGAGTCAAAAGGCGCAAGTCCAAGTGAAGTCACGAGTCATTGATGTTCAAGTCCAAGTCGAGTTGCAAGTCTTTGTACATTTTGTCGAGTCGAGTCTGAAGTCATCAAATTCATGACTCGATTCTGACTCGAGTCCAAGTCACATGACTCGAGTCCACACCTCTGCTATATATGTTGGCTTAATATACGATCTTTGTTGGCTTCTTGCGCATATGAGTCATCTTTGTGCTGTTATCTGCCAGAAAGGCCATTTTGAATTACAGAAGGTTTGCTAGGTGACTGCAAGGACACATAATAAAACATGGTGGCTTTGAACCAAGAAGAGTGCTTAAGGGATGAGAATGGGATGAGGACAAGACCCAGAGGCAAATTAGCATCACTTTGACGCGTGACTACTGATTTAACCTTCAGTCAATACACCTCCCTCTGCAACTCAAACAGGCATTAAAGTCATTATCCTTAAAAAGTTTATTTCCAATGAGGGCCCTCTTTAAATAGTTCTTATCATTACTTACTGTCTTCTTTTAATCAGTAGTAACACCATTATATTTTAGGCGTTGGGTAACAAGGTTTACAGGCAACAAGGTTGTTTCTCTACTAAATCATGATAAGATGCCCACCTCAGCCTTGGCAAAAGAAAGCAATTTCTAGTGTAACCATGACAACCATTCTTCCAGGGGACATAGTAAAAAATATTTTATTGTCAACTATAATGACAAACCACAAAATGTGATACAATTGGTCTTCTAGTTAAAGAAAGAAAAACCTTGTTTGCAGTTCTAAAATATAAGCATTAGATCATAATTCAACATGATGATATGATCTGCTAACACCGAGTTGAGAACACTGATTGGCGAGGGGTCAGGACCTTTACCCAATTTACCCAGCTGGCCGTTATGGATGAGTAACAAAATTAAGTCCTCTGAGCTTCCTGAAATCATGGTGATGTAAGGAAATCTCAATCCCTTCAGGCAAGTCATTACGAATTAAATACAGCAGACCGGCAGCCGAGCAACGGGTCCAATGTCTGACCTGTTTCCTGACCTGTTGAATGATTTAGACATTTGATTTTCTCATACTGTGGTATGATTGGGTGCTTATATTAAGAGAGAAAACCTTCAAGGCATTAGACTGACTGAATTCTCTCACCATGAGCACTGTTTAACAGTGATAACCCAAAGTAACTTTCCATCAAAGAAACCTGACCAATGAATGAATCCCTTATAGATAACATTTTATTGTAACTTGTTACTCATTAGGTATATGTAAGAATGTAATCAGATACAATGTAATGAAAAGAAAGCCAGGAGGAAAAAAGCAGTTTTGACAAAATGCTAACATTCTAAACCCTTAGAACTTTAAAAGGGTTATTCAGTTGTCCCCAGCGGAGAACCTATTAAAGAACCCTGATTTTACCAATTACAACCACACAACAAAATGTGAAATATGCAAAATACTAAATTTCCAAACATGTTTTCCCAATGTCATGCTTTAAAATACAAATATAAAAATTTATAAATTGACATTCTTTGGCCACATTTAGCATTATGCTTTCAGCGGGCAAATGGTGAAATGGCTAAGTGTTAATCAATAGCATGAGCATGAGCAACTGATTGCTGTATCACCCCTGTGATGGTAGATATGAATTCCTCAGGCCTGCGTCCATCATATATCAGTTTCCTGAATACTCATTAGCACTATAGTGTCCAATATAGTGTCCTTATTATACATGTGACATTGCCGTAACAGATTCACCTTGTCAGTGTCCTTAGCTTTCTTTCATGTACACTTAAGTCTAGAGCACAATCACCTACCGGCAAGATAGTCCATTAGAATAATGCTGTAATACATGATTAATTAATTTATGAATGTTTTCCCAGGACAAGACTATTCTCTGTTATTTGTGTATTTTTATACAGGGCATTTGGGAGATGGGGATAAAGGCCACTTTGGGATGAAGAATTGCTGCAAATATTTGCGTTGTATTTAAAAGCTGTATTGCAAATTAGCAATGTACGCTACAGCAATGAAGTGAAAATGTTTTGAACAACAGAGTTATTCAGTGTGGCCTGGGGTTGTCCAGGGGTCAGGGGTGGTCCAGGGTCAAGGGTGGTCCAGGGGTCTGGGATGGTCCAGGGTGGTCCTGGGGTCAAGGGTGGTCCAGGGGTCTGGGATGGTCCGGGGGTCAGGTGTGGTCCGGGGGTCTGGGGTGGTTCAGGGGTCCAGCACATCAAAACATTATTGAAAGTAAATAGATTCCTGACAAGTGTTTCAGAAATCTGGTTTAGTAACCTAGCAAGCTCTAACAAACCATAACCAAAGAAAAGTCAAGAGAGCATGAAGTTTAGCCGGATTAGAAATCATATAACAAATGCTTTGTACCAAACCTGCAACCGATTAGGTTAAGTGGATCCAACCAATCCAAGGGGGAAAAAACTGTGCTTATCTACCAACAGTGTGTTTGAGTTATCACTATGGCTTGTCCCTTTGCAAATTATTCTATTGTAATTGGAGCCTGCATTATGCAATCTGCATTACAAATAATTATACCTCAAAAAGATTATTTAAATCATTCAGATTTTTTTTATGTAATCATTTTTCCACAAAATCAATTATTCATTAGTCGAACTTGCGCAACCCAGGAAATGTCCAATGTAACCCAATGGGTTTTTGTATTAAGTACACAAACCTTCTGTATTGCTTTGTTATTTCTCCCAATAATAATTTCAGTTACAAAATAGCTGCTGCAAAAGCAAGATTGGAAGACAGAAAAATAAGCGACAGAGTAAATACATAAGTGACATGGTCTGATTTAAGTATAAAAATCATCATCATCATCATTGAGCGGATTCCCATAATTGTAATAGCTTACAGAACGGCACAATTATGTTTCAATGTTAGGAGCCTTTAGGAGATGGCAACTAAGAAAACGTTGTACATGGTAAAAATATTTATTTTCCAAACTACCACTAAAATGTTTTTCATGTTACATTTTTTGACTCCATGAAGTGAATCATGAGGACCTTTGTTGGATCAACCAATTTGAGCTTCACCCCAAATGATTTAATCAAGAACCCGAAAGATGACATTTTCTTTGCAGCAAATACAACTGAAATAGATACAAAATATAGAAATATAAATAATAACTGATTAAATAGTTTAGCCATAACCTGAGGTTCTATCAGGGCAGACTCAGAACAGAGTGTTCTCTCCATAACTCAGCCAGCTAATGTCTGCAACGACAGATTTCTACCAGAAAGAGACCAATCTGTTTCAGCAGACAGTGAAAATGCAGATACTTTGCCTAGAAAGACACCCACACTGTAATAGGAGAGGAAAAAATAATGGAATTTATCATGACAGGACAAAATTACAGCAATTTAAGTCAGGGAGTTGGTCATTTGTAAACAAAACTACATTAATATACAGTTTCATGGAAAAAAGCCCTGGATATTTTTCATCTTGTCATCATTATATATGGACAGATGAATATGCAAACATCTCTTGAACACTACTGACAAATAAAGGTAACTTCTTCTAACAAATTACCCTGAATATGTATACGTCGCAATCATATGTTTATCCAAAATATATACAAAAATCTGTGTAATTGTAGCTGAGTTTGACCCCTTTGGCTGAAATAACTTTATTCATTCATGTCTTGAAACTGTCCATCCGTCACTTAAAATGACTGGGCCCAGTGTTCTTTACAGGACTGCTTCAACTCTTTCATCTTCAAATCCATTTCTGCATGCACAAACAGCGTGAAATTCCCACTTAGCATACACAATGAGCAGTTCGGCTTCATCTTATTGACGGATTGGCCTCACATTTAAATGGCTGACTAAATGATGGCAAGTTAACCCTGAGCCAGCAAACCAGCCCCAAAATTAAAAGTCATCTCCTCCATGCTTCGTGGTTGGTCCGAGGTTCTGTTCTTCAAAGTCAATGTTTTTTTTCTTTTTACCAAACAAGCATCTGGCATTGCAGCATAACAACTCCAACTTTGACTCATTTGTCCAGAGCTCGTTGTTTCAGTAGTTTCGGTCTTTACCCGAGTGTTGTCAAGGGCAAACGTCAGTCATTTCTTAATAATATTATTTAAGAGTAGAGGCTTCCTCCTTTTTGACCTCGCCAACTTTGTGCCCTCTTTCTGAGAGTTGATTCATGCACACTGATGACACACACTGATCGTAGCTAGAGATGCCTTCAGATCCCTTGACGTCATCCTGGGTTCTTAGTGGCTTATGTGAGCACATTTTGTCCCATGTATGTAGATTACCAGTGGTTTGGATTTGTTTTCGATTTTTAGATCTTAGAAAAGTTAGAATGAAGTTCTTTGAATTGCTAAAAAATTGGGATTTGTGAAGATTGTTTATCTTCATCACAGAAATTGGTGGGAAATTAACTTAGATACACATGACTGTACCCACTGTATTAATCTATATATAATTATGTAGTGGTAGAATATAGAAAATATACAGTGAAGGAAGAAAGTATTTGATCCCCTGCTAATTTTGTATGTTTGCCCACTGACAAAGACATGATCAGTCTATAACTTCAATGGTATGTTTATTTGTACAGTGAACATTTCAAAGAAGTTGATTTAGCATTTTACCCTTTGCACAACATGGCATAGTACTTGGTGGCAAAACCCTTGTTGCCAATCACAGAGGTCAGACTTGTATTGTAGTTGGGGACCAGGTTTGCACACATCTCAGCAGGGACTTTGTCCCACTCCTCCTTTGCAAATCTTCATCAAGTATTGAAGGTTTCGAGGCTGACGTTTGGCAACTTTTTTCTATGGGCTTAAGTTCTGTTGACTGGCAAGGCCACTCCAGGACCTTAATCTGCTTCTTCTTGAGCTACTCCTTTGTTGTCTTGGCCGTGTGTTTTGGATCATTGTGAGGCTGAAATACCCATCCACGAGCCATTTTCAATGCCGTGGATGAGGGAAGTAGGTTCTCACCCATTTGACGGTACACGCTCTACACAGATCAAAAGATGCTGGAATTAAAATTGTACCAAAAATTTCATAACAAACAGCTTTCTCCTATAGAGCTCCTCTATTATGGAATGAGCAGCCAACCCGGGTTAGAAATGCAGACTTAGTTCAAACGTTTAAGTCATTATTAAAAAAGTATCTCTTTAGCAAGGTCTATGGTTAATTCTAGTATGGCCCAGGGAACGAAGGTGAACGAAAGGCTCGGAATTCATTCCGCCCAGTTGTCTGTGCCGGACAGGTTCTCATCTCCCCTGGGATGTCCCCTCTCCCAAATCTTTCCCGGGGGGTGGAGTCACTGGCATGCTATTGTTCTCTTTTGTTCCCTCAATTCAAGTAACTCTGTGAGTAAAACTAAACTTTCCCAGAGCGATTGCGGTTGAATGGTGTCCCTTGGTTCCGGCTTGTTGGGCCCTGTCCAGGGTTTACCCTGTTCAGGGCAACAGTTTCACTGGACCCCCCTGTCTCATTTTTAAGATATGCTGGTTTACTGTTGTGCCGGGGACATAGGGAACTAGGGTGTCTAACCTTTTCCTGTGTCTTGTTTCCGATTCCATTAAGGAGGACCCGTGTCTGCTGGCCACGCTGTGGGACCGATCAGCCCTGGGAACATGTGGCGGAAACCTCATGGGGCCCCCCAGATTGTGTTGCAGGCTGAGCAGCTGATGCTACTTAACAGTTTCGGCCTCCAATCTGCCAAACCCTCAACCCTCCCTGTTGTCTCTTTCTGACTATATTTGATCTGGACTATTCTGTTTTATAAGACTCTTTGCATTAATAATTATTGAACTAAACTATCATAAGTTTACCCTGCACAGCCAGAAGAGGACTGGCCACCCCTCAGAGCCTGGTTCCTCTATATGTTTCTTCCTAAATTCGACCAATGAGGGAGTTTTTCCAAGCCGCCGTGTATCAACTTGTATATACTTCTTGATGTGTGCGCTGTCGGATTGTGTTTGTAAAAGCACTTGGTGAAAATTTTATGGTAAAAAGGGCTTTATAAAATAAATTTGATTGATAGATACATGGCCCCATCCATCGTCCCTTTGATGCAATGAAGTTGTCCTGTCCCCTAAGCAGAAAACCAAAGCATAATATTTCAACATCCATGTTTGACGGTGGGGATGGTGTTCTTGGGGCCATTGGCAACATTTTTCCTCCTCCAAACACAAGTTTAGTTGATGCCAAATATTTAACATGTATTTAACACGTTTTAAGTGTATGTATAATTATAATATGTCATGCACCGAGCGGCGTAGTGTGGAGGAAGCCATTTGCAGAGACGTCTTAATCCATTCACCAAGGTAGTTTTATTGAACACGACAAAGTAAAACAAACCTATACCGGCGAGAAAATGCTAACTGGGCTAACGAAACAAAAGGTGCGCATATAGCGTCTTATAAATACAGTCCGTTACCCAACAGAGCAATAGACACCACACTCACCTCTATACAATGTGACATAGAACAAACAATGCTAAGCAAGGAGTGACTTTATATCCCGTATGATTATAATTACAAACAGCCGTGAGACAAACGTAAACAAGGAAGTGCATCACCGAAATATGTCCGTGTAGCAACGCCACCACACCAATCGTGACAGTATCCCCCACTAAAAGGCTAGCTCCCCAGATAGCCGAACGGAAACACAAAAACAAAACAAGGGAGCAACAGGGAGAGAACCCACAGTCACACCCAAAAGGGTCAGTCCAGGACCGCAGGTCCAGCCCTGAATAGGCCTCGGTGGCCTGAGAGGCCGCCATCTAGTGCGGCTGAGAGACCGCCATCTTGTGCAGCTGAGAGTGCGTTGTAGCGGCGGCCATCGTGGGCGACGTGGCGGCGGCCCATCGTGGCGGCGGCCATCGTGGGCGGCGTGGCGGCGGCCATCGTAGTCGTGGGGCGGCCATCGTGGCGGCGGCCATCGTGAGCGTAGTCGTGGCGGCGGCCATCGTGGCGGCGCCATCGTGAGCGTGGCGGCGGCCATCGTGAGCGTAGTCGTGGCGGCGGCCATCGTGAGCGTAGTCGTGGCGGCGGCCATCGTGAGCGTAGTCGTGGCGGCGGCCATCGTGAGCGTAGTCGTGGCGGCGGCCATCGTGAGCGTAGTCGTGGCGGCGGCCATCGTGAGCGTAGTCGTGGCGGCGGCCATCGTGAGCGTAGTCGTGGCGGCGGCCATCGTGAGCGTAGTCGTGGCGGCGGCCATCGTGAGCGTAGTCGTGGCGGCGGCCATCGTGAGCGTAGTCGTGGCGGCGGCCATCGTGAGCGTAGTCGTGGCGGCGGCCATCGTGAGCGTAGTCGTGGCGGCGGCCATCGTGAGCGTAGTCGTGGCGGCGGCCATCGTGAGCGTAGTCGTGGCGGCGGCCATCGTGAGCGTAGTCGTGGCGGCGGCCATCGTGAGCGTAGTCGTGGCGGCGGCCATCGTGAGCGTAGTCGTGGCGGCGGCCATCGTGAGCGTAGTCGTGGCGGCGGCCATCGTGAGCGTAGTCGTGGCGGCGGCCATCGTGAGCGTAGTCGTGGCGGCGGCCATCGTGAGCGTAGTCGTGGCGGCGGCCATCGTGGCGAGTGGCGGCGGCCATCGTGAGCGTAGCGTGGCGGCGGCCATCGTGAGCGTAGTCGTGGCGGCGGCCATCGTGAGCGTAGTCGTGGCGGCGGCCATCGTGAGCGTAGTCGTGGCGGCGGCCATCGTGAGCGTCGTCGTGGCGGCGGCCATTGTGAGCGTCGTCGTGGCGGCGGCCATCGTGAGCGTCGTCGTGGCGCGGCCCTCGTGGGCGGCGATGCGGCAGCCATTGTGGGCGGCGATGCGGCAGCCATAGTGGGCGGCGATGCGGCAGCCATTGTGGGCGGCGATGCGGCAGCCATTGTGGGTGGCGATGCGGCAGCCATTGTGGGCGGCGATGCGGCAGCCATTGTGGGCGGCGGCGTGACGGCAACAGCCATCTTGGGCGCTGGCGTGACGACGGCAACCACCTTGAGCGCTGGCGTGACGACAACAGCCATCTTGAGCGCTGGCGTGACGGCGGGAGCCATCGTGGACGCTGGCGGGACGGCGGCAGCCATCTTGGGAGCTGGCGTGACAGCGGGGGCCATCGTGGACGCTGGCGTGACGGCGGCAGCCATCTTGGGCGCTGGCGTGACGGCGGGAGCCATCGTGGACGCTGGCGAGACGGCGGCAGCCATCTTGGGCGCTGGCGGGACGACGGCAGCCATCTTGAGCGCCGGCGTGACGACGGCAACAGCCATCTTGGGCGCTGGCGTGACGGCGGGGACCATCGTGGACGCCGGCGTGACGGCGGCAGCCATCTTGGGCGCTGGCGTGGCGACGGCAGCCATCTTGAGCGCTGGCGTGACGGCAACAGCCATCGTGGGCGCTGGCGTGACGGCAACAGCCATCTTGAGCGCTGGCGGGACGGCGGGAGCCATCGTGGACGCTGGCGAGACGGCGGCAGCCATCTTGGGCGCTGGCGTGACGGCGGGGACCATCGTGGACGCCGGCGTGACGGCGGCAGCCATCTTGGGCGCTGGCGTGGCGACGGCAGCCATCTTGAGCGCTGGCGTGACGGCAACAGCCATCGTGGGCGCTGGCGTGCCGGCAACAGCCATCGTGGGCGCTGGCGTGATGGCGGGAGCCATCGTGGACGCTGGCGAGACGGCGGCAGCCATCTTGGGCGCTGGCGGGACGACGGCAGCCATCTTGAGCGCCGGCGTGACGACGGCAACAGCCATCTCGGGCGCAGGCGTAGCAGCCATCTCGGGCGCTGGCGTGGCGGAGGCGATCTCTGGCGTCAGATCTTGAAAGTCCAGCCATGCCTTCCACCACGCCCTAATGACAGCCGGGGGCTGCTTATGTAACCCCTCCGGGGATTTCTCTGTACCGGAGGTAGGTGGTCGGAAAGGGTCTTCCCTCGGCGGGGGTAGTGGCTGTAGCTCCAGGGGTTTTCCTCCCCCTGTCTGCAGCCCCGGAACAGTGGGCGGTGTCTTCTGCCCGCCCCAGCCGACGTCCGATGTTGCGGGGACTAGTCGACTGAGGACGGGATCCCATAGCAGGGCGTCTTCCAGGGAGTCCTCCTCCACTCGCTCGTAGAACGCCTCCTCATCATCCGAGGAGAGGGAGTCGGACCCCCAATCACCCTGCCAGGTGTAGCGCCGCTCCTGCTGCTCCGTGGGTTGACGGTGAGCTTCATACCTCGGAGCGCTATAGCTTGCCCCTCCGAGGAATCCACTCACCGTCCGGCTCTGCGGGCTTCTTGGGTGGCTTAGCATTCTGTCATGCACCGAGCGGCGTAGTGTGGAGGAAGCCATTTGCAGAGACGTCTTAATCCATTCACCAAGGTAGTTTTATTGAAAACGACAAAGTAAAACAAACCTATACCGGCGAGAAAATGCTAACTGGGCTAACGAAACAAAAGGTGCGCATATAGCGTCTTATAAATACAGTCCGTTACCCAACAGAGCAATAGACACCACACTCACCTCTATACAATGTGACATAGAACAAACAATGCTAAGCAAGGAGTGACTTGCTAGCGACCCCTTTATATCCCGTATGATTATAATTACAAACAGCCGTGAGACAAACGTAAACAAGGAAGTGCATCACCGAAATATGTCCGTGTAGCAACGCCACCACACCAATCGTGACATAATAAGAATGTTTTGGTCTGGTTTGGTTGACAAATCATTGTTTAGGATTAATAAGTAATTGAACAGAATAGTAACCCTTCTCTGGATCTAAGGGGTGTACGTACCCCAAACCCTGAAACACCAGATCATTTTCCCCCTAACCAAACAAACTTTACAGTAGGTACAAGGTATTCCAGTAGGTTGCGTTCTCCTGGCATCCCCAACACCCACATGCATTCATCTGACTGAGAGTCCAGTGGTGGTATGCGTTACACCACTCTAGCCAACGTTTGGCATGTTGATGTGAAGCTTGTGTTCAGCTGCTCAGCCATGAAAAACTATTTTCTGATGTTTTTGATGCACAGTTCTTCCCCTGATGATGCTGCTTCTAGTGTTGTAGTACTCGAGTCTCGAGACCGATTTCTGCTTTCTGGACTCGTCTCGGACTTGTTCCTTCAAAGACTCGGTCTCGACCCTTTAAAGATTTGTTCTTGACTCGGACTCGGCATCGGAGGTCTCGTCCCCATCACTAGCTGCTTCTAGAGGCAGTTTAGAACTCTGTGGTGAGGGAAGCAACAGGTGATTGGTGGCACTCACATGCTATGTGCTTTAGCACCTGACGGCCCCAGTCTGTGACCGTTGTTGCTCTTAGATGCTTCCACTTCACAATTATAGCACTTCCAATTGACTGAGGCAGATCTAGTAGTATTGCAGAAATGTCACAAATCGACCTGTGACGGTGCAACATTTCAGGTCACTTATATCTCCAGTATAACCCGTTGCTCTGTCTTTCTCTATGAGGCTACGTGCTGGATTTGAAAATGTGGAAATGCATCACCTATGCCATCCATTCCCATAAATGGGTTTGTATTTTCCCATGATCAAAACCCCCTTATATTTCGTTCCTCTCTGGGACTTGGAGATCTTGAGGGATTGTGATACCCCATCCAGTAATTAAATAAGATCTCCACGCGAGCCGCAGCCACTTCGGTCTCTCGCCTCGTCTCAGTAACCACTCAATGTCAATATAGGCCTCAGAGCATCTGCTTGGTTTTCTAGCACCAGCTCTGCTTCGTTCACCACAACATCATCGATGGCAGCCAACCAAATGTCTGGTCGATGCAGCCAGCGTTGGAGCTGTTACTGAAATGCAATCAAAATGTATTACACCTCAAAGGCAGAACTTTGGATTAAGTTCAAACTTAGACACTGGTTGAAGTTTTTTTTATGATAATAGAAAAACATATTAAGCAGCGCCAGGACTTGAGTAGAGAATTGCGTAGGGATTTGAAAAGGAGAGCAACAACATCTGAACTATTCACAAGGGAAGGCCACAACAGCTGTATCTGGGGTTAGTAGTTAAATATAGTTTACATTTTTATGCTCCTTGTTAGCTGGAATCGATAGCCATTTATTTCACTGGAGAACAGGAGCAAGCTGAAATATTAGAACATGATGTTAGATCAATTAAACTCCAATTGAACGTGGCAGCTGTCTGCATTACAAATCCATAAAAAAAGGCGTTGCAAAGGACAGACCAACTGCTCAGTGATCATCGTTAAGCCATACAGCTTGAGAGTTCTTGATTGCGTGTACAAAGAGAGATAAAACTGATGAACAACAGCTCATGGGGTTTGTACCATTAACATTGGTTGATTTCACACACTTAACTACTAACCAGATAGCTCATTTGGGACACATTCCCAATTGATATGTCAAAAAGGCTGATGGAAAATTAAAGATTAAGGAGTCTCGTGCAACTTACAAATAACTTACAAATAACCAGTAGCAGGAAATTTCTAACCTATATTAGATGACCCCAGCTATTCAGTGAGTTTGACCTTTGCCACAACTATCACACCTGTTTAAACAGGTCAAAACATGAACGTAAATCGACAAGCCTCTGAATCATGTGAGCTAGTTTAGGGCCTCAACTCAACTCTGAAATTACTTGGGGTCACGGAGTAGAGGACAGTCTCCCTACAAACTGTGCCGGGAACAGTCTCAGTTGGGACAGAGGATTCCTGAACAAACATGTTTATTTTTCCCTATATCGCTACGCCGGTCACGGCAAATATCTATCCACAGAGATGATTTATAAGGGATGCAACTTAACGTTGCCACGCGCTGACGAGATCTTTGGGATGACAGATGACCAGGGCTTGAGGAGATGCCAATGAATCAAAGAGAAAGTTGCCTGGATGTATTAGGAGATAAGCGTGACAACAGCGGAGCACATTAAACAGATAGGCGGCAGGCTTTGAAGACAGCTTTTGGTATTAGAGAAACCAGCTACAGCGTCTGAGATGCCATTATTCATCTCAGTCAGGATGTCTTGATCATAGATCAGGCAGGAAAAGTCCACCCGTTCCTTTGTTATAAATCGAAACCGTAGCCAGACCTGTTTTGCTATGCATCTTCTATGTCTAATCCTTGACGAAATTGTTTTCTTGCCCGTGTGAAATGCTACCTTTCTGTCTCCCTAAATGAACGTTTGTTCTCTTTCCAGGGTGCCGAGAGAGACAGAAAACCAATAATAAAGAGATTAAATACGATCAAGCGGGTTATAGGCCTTGAGAATTTCACAGGCCACGTTTGAGCCATTCACGGCTGCATGACGGCTCAATGGGAAATTGCCTTGAAAAAGCTGCAATGCTTCTGACCAGCCATTACATTGATCCCATTGGTTTGGATTCAAAGCAATGTCTTATATGAAGAATATGATTCCCTCTACGCCGCATCAAGACTTGTAATGCACTTTGCATAACAACGTGATCTGAATAGTCCAGAGGTCAAGTCTAGTTTGTTAGATTTAGGCCGATTGCCCTTTGAGACAGGCGAAGTACAGACAGTATATTTAATAAAGGCAATTATAGCAAGTAACACATTACATAGCGACTCGGGTGACATGATGAACACAGGGCCTGCTATAACCGTTATAACAGAATTCAAATGACAACTTCCTCAGCTCCAGTCAACAAGCTGCTTCTCTGTTCTCCTGCCTTTCATCCAGCGTTGTTCATTCCTCCCTCAGCCTTCCGTCCTCATCCTCTTCAAGTAAGGGATATTTATAGCAGAGCGGATATCAATTCTAACGCGTTTTGCATTTCTTTTCTCAGAGCTTCCCTGAGCTGTTCAGTGTTTTAGCATACAGACAGTGCACTACGCCCACTGAGATCCAGAGCAGGCAACACAACACAGAGTCTTTATTAAAACCAATCAGGGAGCTTCACGGAAAGACACAGCACAAGGCTCACTGGGACTCATTAAAACAATAACGGTCTCGAACAACCAGCCGTTTTCTCAGACTCCGCAATCGTTGACGATAGAGACCACCCCCGGAAATGTGGTCTGGTTTATTTTGATACACAAGCATGCATTTTAACAATGAGAGGGATTATCTACCGGTTGTGTTGAAATTCTCTGAGGAAACATGGCTGACTCAATCAGGATTAACACAGACAAACACTGTGGCCAAAATCGCACCCTACGTACTAGTGCATTTATCTTTGACCAGGGTTGGAATGCTGATGAGCTGGCTCTTAAACTGAAAAGACTGAAACATTTCCGTTACAGTCCATTTGAATGCTGTAATCTCCTCCCCACCATTCATTGATAACATTTTATCAACAATTTGAATTCAGTAAGGAGCAGAACCGAGAGCATTGTGGGAAATTGCATATTTGTCGGACTGGCAGAGTTAGAGATAATGTGAGAGATCAACAGTCAGAGAAAATGAGACAGGAGAGAGATGCATCTGTCTCCTGTCTCATTGGGTCTGACTGTTGGCTCTGTCAAAGTGTCTGAGAGAGAGAGTGGCTCACACAGGAAGGAGTGGGAAGATAGAGCCAGACGGTGACAAAACTGAGAAGAGTAAAAAATTATCCTAATAAAATACCTTTATATAAAGACTGCAACTGACTACCACTGATCCGGGTTTAGAGAGAGGACGATAACTCTGCTTGCCACTCACAGATGGATAGTACACAAACTGATTCAGAATCAGTTGAAGGATGGCCTCCCTGCTTATCAGGCTGACAGTGACAGCAGAAGCACTTACCCCTTAAATCGGGCTGTTTGCCATCTGGTAATCACCCTACTGTCCCTGTACTGCAAAGCCACCATAACAGAAGGGCCCATTACACCACAATGGCTTGCAAATGGTACACATCAGCATTTAGGCCACTGGGTGTTTAACCACGTCTCCAGGCAATTGAGAACAGCACATATGAGCTGGAAAAGATGGCCTTTAGGAAGAGCCTATATCGCTTTATGGGAGTGACCTTAATGACATAAGTATTTGCCATCTTATTATGTGAGCATATCTAAAATACTGCAAGGAGCGGCTCCAAATGGCATTGCGTTTATTTAAAGGAACACTTATATCCAGTTCCAACTTGGGCCAGACACATTGTAATACAAAACCAGTCAACGGCCTAAAACATGTTTTTTCAAAATTGATTGCTACTGTAGTTACACCATTTCCGTACAATTGACATGTTTTAAATAGACAAAAAAGTATTGTTCCATCTAGTTTATATTGACACAGCCCATCTGTTCTTTACACTCAGATATCCCACAACGGCATCACATCATAGTGATTGGTGTTTGGGGTACAAGAAATATGGGGAAGATTATGTGACAAATGAGTTGGTTGTCGAGCCAATTAAAACAGTTCCTATTGCACCAGAAATGTATTGGCAAATACTGGCAGGTTTAATTTGATCCAACCTTCAGTGAATTTAGAATAAAGTTTCTGGGAACACGATTTCTGCAGGGGCAAACCATTACATGGATGTAATATACTGATTTCAAAGGTGTATAAACAATCACATTATCACATTGTATGTTAATAGAATACGATGTTAGTAACCTGTGGCACAGTTTCCAAAAATGACATTAAGATTTGGTACATGAATTCTGGACTTAAAAACAGTCAAATCCCATCAACCAAAAGATAAATTAAGTGTAATTTCTACACAACATGGTTTTAATCACAAACGTGGGAGTACTTGACTAACAGACTATTCAGTTAATATAATTAATTAATCCTTAATCAGACAGCATTTAAGGCTACAGGTAAGCACATATTATGGCAGTATATATCATTAAACACAGAGGATACTCCTGAAGATAAACCATATTCGTGGAATAGTTAGGTGGAAATGAAATAAACATTAATAAACGTAAAATATCTTGTCTTTGTTTCTAGTTCTTTTGCCACACAGCCTTAATTACCATGAGCATATCAAGGTCCAACATCTGTATACAGTGCAACACCTGGCCATGCATAGTTTTAATCATTATAGAGATCTACATTTGAGCATCTGTAAACTTACCAAATTTGTTGTTCGCGGACGTAGTTGGAAGTGTCAGACAAATAGCAAAAACGGCCAAGATGATTGAGCACGGCGAATCCATTATGGTTACTTATCCATGATACACCTTAGCTAAAACGTCATAGACTCGGTTTTAGTTATAGGGTGTTCAGAAATGCGTTAATGACTGCGATTGAAAGTGAATATGAGGTATTTGTCTCCAGTCGCCCAGCTTCAGCACCGCGAACAGCAACCTTCTGAAGGCGCCCCTCCTAGGGTGTGACGTCAGACACACGTGGCGCCCCGCCTATGTTGTGACGTCAGACACACGTGGTGCACAGCCACTGTATGGTCTGGGTGCGTGGAGCTCATGCAACACTGGACTATAATTATTGGTCTAAGCACGAATATTGCACAACCTCACTAAAATGGCAAGCAGAAAAATAACGACTGAAGAAAAGGTTAGGATATGCAATAAATAAAACTAGTAAGATATGAAGAAGTGAGTAATTGTGCACTAGTACACTTACACTCATACATAGAAAATATTTTTATGGAAATTTCATGGAACCATGAATTGTCAATTGCACCAAGAAAAGACTTGTTTAACACATTTAGCAGAAATAGCACATTTAGAGGGGACAAACTGCTTATGTTTCTGTCATAATATTTCTTGTTGCATAAAGTGTAATGTAAATTATTCTGTTTACGTTTGTTTTAATATAATTTACATTCATACAATAAGTACATAGCTGTCCTGTCTTTAGGCATTGTCCAGGACAATCAACATTAAAAAAATGGTTCAGAATTGACCCTTGAAATAAACATCAAATTGTTACAAACTGCATAATAACATTAATTATTACCTTTCTGCCTATAATCTATTATTCTGTGCTGTTATAAACATGCATGCCCATACCGTCTCATTACATTTGCTAGACAACATGTACTACCAGGGGGTTATCAGGTTTGTTACAAACTCTAGAGCTCACCCATCACTGTACTCATTTCAGAGTGGGCTGACCTTCACAGAGATAAAGGCTTTGATACATCCTCTTTTTCCATGTCTTTGTTAGGAAGCTTCCACTCTTCCAGGTGAATAATAATAAATATGGCAAGCACTCACCAAAACATATACAAAAAAGCATGTGAGACATTTTATTAAATCAATTATACAATCTATGATGAAGGAATGTAAATGTTTTTAACCCTTGACTGGCCCTGAAAAATTAGGTACTGTGGAAACCTGTATTTCTATGTTGTAATTGAATGTAACTTCTTGTGTGCTGCTATTTATGGCCAGGTCCATCAAACAAAATATTTTTAAATCTCAGTGAAGCCAAACCTGGTTTGAAGGTTAAAAAGAAAAGATAGGTCATGCAAGTTGGTAATTTACAATCTACATTGCCAGAGTGTAAAATCACACATACATTTGTTTTTAAACTGTACATTGTTACACAAAGTTCCGTTGATACAGCATACAATGTACTGTGGCAAAATGCATCCATCCACCCATCCATCCATAGCACAAACAACAAGACAGACAGCTTACACTGTAACCAATCACATAGAATAAAAAAGCATAATACAATAGCAGGTGGCACTACCAAAAGACACAATTGGAAAACGGCAAATACGACTTTGTGTTTGTTCTCTCAGTTTTGCCACCTCAAACGCATGGCATCAGAATCTCATTCAAAGTGTTGGTAGCGGATTCATAGATCACCCTTGGAAAAAAAAAGAGAAAACAGTTTATAATGTGTTATCAGCATCTAGGTTGTCAATAAAGCATTAACAAGCTAATTGCTCATAAGATTCTAGATTGCAAACAGCTTAACAACGTTACACTACTATAAGTCCTAGATACCTATTCCCGACAGAGTGCACTCTTTTTGACCAAAAAACCCATGAGCCCCTGCAGGGCCGGCTCTAGCCATGTGGGGGCTTAAATGTTGTCCCTGTCGGTCAGGGGCCCTAAGCGACCGCCCCGGGACCTGGTCAGAAATAGTGAGTCACCTTTGGATGTGTCCCTGGTCCTCAGATGTGACGGCATGATGTTTCTGAAGCTGCCATTGGATTGACACGGCTGTCCTTTTCACGTCCGCCTTAAACTTCCCAGCTGGAAATATAACAGGCTCAGGTGTTAAAGGTTTGTGACCCTGGATGCCTGAATCTTTATGAAACCTGCTGGCTGGCTCAGGCCAGAGAACAGTTCATGGTGTTATGTGCTGTGTGCTTGCCGTTTTGCTCCCAGGTCAGACACTGTTAAAGCTAATGACAAAAGCAAGTTTGTTGGATATAATTAATGGCTAAAGCTAGCAATAAAAAACCTCCTAATTAGCAGGCAGCAACAAAAAAATTGATGCACAGCTGCTAGGAAAAACTTGCTTACAGAGTCAAGACCTAAGAAAAAAACAAATGAACCTCTGTGAAAAACTGTAAACCTTGTTATTACCTTGTTTGATATTTTCCCCTTGTTTGTACAAAACTCATACTTTCAGCAACAACCTGTGAGCAATTAGGGTTAACAGTCTTGCTCGAGGAATGAACAACATCTTTATCAATTCATATAAATAATTTACTAATTAAAACCTGGTCGTGTGCACTACACTGAGCCTAGTAATCTTAATAGTAAAATCAAAGCCCTACTGTAGCTCAGTACCAACCATATGAGCCACCCCCCAGAGTAGCTCAGTACCAACCATATGAACCACCCCCCAGTGTAGCTCATTACCAACCATATAAGCCACGCCCCAGTGTAGCTCAGTACCAACCATATGAGCCACGCCCCAGTGTAGCTCAGTACCAACCATATGAGCCACGCCCCAGTATAGCTCAGTACCAACCATATGAGCCTACCCCCAGTGTAGCTCAGTACCAACCATATGAGCCACGCCCCAGTGTAGCTCAGTCCCAACCATATGAGCCACCCCCCAATGTAGCTCAGTCCCAACCAGATGAGCCACGCCCCAGTGTAGCTCAGTACCAACCATATGAGCCACGCCCCAGTGTAGCTCAGCCCCAACCATATGAGCCACCCCCCAGTGTAGCTCAGCACCAACCATATGAGCCACGCCCCAGTGTAGCTCAGTACCAACCATATGAGCCACGCCCCAGTGTAGCTCAGTACCAACCATATGAGCCACGCCCCAGTGAAGCTCAGTACCAACCATATGAGCCACGCCGCAGTGTAGCTCAGTACCAACCATATGAGCCACGCCCCAGTGTAGCTCAGAACCAACCATATGAGCCACACCCCAGTGAAGCTCAGTACCAACCATATGAGCCACGCCCCAGTGTAGCTCAGTACCAACCATATAAGCCACGCCCCAGTGTAGCTCAGTACCAACCATATGAGCCACTCCCCTGTGTAGCTCAGTACCAACCATATGAGCCACACCCCTGTGTAGCTCAGTACCAACCATATGAGCCACGCCCCAGTGTAGCTCAGTACCAACCATATGAGCCACGCCCCAGTGTAGCTCAGTACCAACCATATGAGCCACGCCCCTGTGTAGCTCAGTACCTAGCACATAAGCCACGCCCTAGTGTAGCTTAGTACCTAGCACATAAGCCACGCCCTAGTGTAGCTCAGTACCTAGCACATGAGCAACGTCCTAGTGTAGCTTAGCACCTAGCACATAAGCCACGCCCTAGTGTAGCTTAGTACCGAGCACATAAGCCACGCCCTAATGTTGCTCCTCCATTAAAACCTCTTCACAAATGGAACTTATGTTCAGTGTATCAGTGCTTCATGTATCAGTATTACAGTTTTACTTACTCTGTCTAAAAACCCCCAGTATGTGAAGAACGGCAGCTAATCCGACCAGGCCGTCAATGATCTCAGAGTTGACAGTTGAGTGGATTTCTGCCAAGAAGGCCCTGGAAACAAGAACAAGACGTATAAAAACTGAGAACAAAAGTATACTGCATCACCTTTCTAGTGCGTTTGATGTATCACTGGCTGGAGCTTGTGCCATTACCACGTAGTGAGGTACTGTCTTTGATTAGACAGCAGCTTGTTGTACTAATTTATCAGAAATGAAAGCGATCAACTGAGCCGCTGTGTGTGTGGCGATAAAACAGCACCTTAATAGAGCAGGTCGGTGTTTACCTTGTTGTTGAGGGTGATTGGAGCAGAACATCCAGCAAGATGCTGGCAAGAGCTGGCAAATCCTGGACTGTCTCGGGTGTTGTGACCTCTTGCGGATGTGAAATCTAAAAACAAAACAGCTTTAAGTCGAGCGAAGACTAATTTAAATTGACTGCAGACTAATTATATTCACTCAGTACATGCTCTATATCGTCTAGTCATTAGCGTTGGCTATTACATTGTGTCTATGTAAGTAGGGTTTTTAGTGTATTGGGTATTGGCTATTACATTGTGTCTATGTAAGTAGGGTTTATATAGTGTATTGGGTATTGGCTATTACATTGTGTCTCTATGTAAGTAGGGTTTATATAGTGTATTGGGTATTGGCTATTACATTGTGTCTCTATGTAAGTAGGGTTTATATAGTGTATTGGGTATTGGCTATTACATTGTGTCTCTATGTAAGTAGGGTTTATATAGTGTATTGGGTATTGGCTATTACATTGTGTCTCTATGTAAGTAGGGTTTATATAGTGTATTGGGTATTGGCTATTACATTGTGTCTCTATGTAAGTAGGGTTTATAGTGTATTGGGTATTGGCTATTACATTGTGTCTCTATGTAAGTAGGGTTTATAGTGTATTGGGTATTGGCAATTACATTGTGTCTCTATGTAAGTAGGGTTTATATAGTGTATTGGGTATTGGCTATTACATTGTGTCTCTATGTAAGTAGGGTTTATATAGTGTATTGGGTATTGGCCATTACATTGTGTCTCTATGTAAGTAGGGTTTATATAGTGTATTGGTTATTGGCTATTACATTGTGTCTCTATGTAAGTAGGGTTTATATAGTGTATTGGGTATTGGCTATTACATTGTGTCTCTATGTAAGTAGGGTTTATATAGTGTATTGGGTATTGGCTATTACATTGTGTCTCTATGTAAGTAGGGTTTATATAGTGTATTGGGTATTGTAGTTTCCACTTACTTTACGTAGGGAATGTTGGGTTGCTGCAAGAGTGGCGGCGCAGACCGTAGAAAACACTCCGTTTAAGGGGTTTGAGTCAACCCCCGCCCACGCCTGCACCACCTGGAGAAAGGTACCTAGAGAGGGAACCGCTAGGCGCCAAAGCTACACCCCAGACCAGAGGACAGAGACCAGAGGACAGAGACCAGAGGACAGACACCAGAGGACAGACACCAGAGGACAGAGACCAGAGGACAGACACCAGAGGACAGACACCAGAGGACAGACACCAGAGGACAGAGACCAGAGGACAGAGACCAGAGGACAGAGACCAGAGGACAGACACCAGAGGACAGACACCAGAGGACAGACACCAGAGGACAGACACCAGAGGACAGAGACCAGAGGACAGACACCAGAGGACAGACACCAGAGGACAGACACCAGAGGACAGACACCAGAGGACAGAGACCAGAACTTTAGCACACTATTCACCTTTGTAAGATAAATAAACGGGTAAGTATAAGAGACTCAGGAGAAAATCTGATTCTAGATCCGATTTTGAAAAGCTTTATATGGGCCCAAATATGGATTATTTATGAAATTGGCAGTTTAAAGTGTGATTGAGGATATAACCTTTAATCAACTGTCTTTTTTGATTTCCTTTAAACCAATTAAAGCCCACACACAGATTAGACATTTGCACACAAAGCCATTCCCATTGGAACAATTTCTTCTTTGCATTCTGAATAAAAAGTGTTTATTTATATTTTTAAACATTTGATAATGGCCAGTAGAAAGGCGAGATTTTTCCTCATGGTAGAAAAAAGGATGAATGCATTGTTGCATGTAGCTTGCCAGATGTATTGTGTTCACTCCCACTGAGACGAAAAACTTTTCCAGTTATTGAAGAAACCAGAACGATTGCCAAATATCCTGCACCATTGCTCATCGCTAACATACCAACTAGTATTGGATACCAAAGTATTGCATTGGTGAAAAGGTCCAACGCCATCCTGTCACAGTAGGAAAATTCTGGTGAATGTTCCCTCACAAGATGGAGCAGAAATGTACTTCTCTTACACCCTGTCGCATAACAATGGGCCATATTCTTCAACAGAATCTACGCACAGTGAAAAGCACTCTTACACAGATTTGCGCGCTGACTTTTTCATGACAAATCATTATTGTCCGCGTTTTCATCAATTGTACAGTGATTTAAATATTATGAAGAATAACATTATGAATAATATTCAATTATTTCAAATATATAAGAGAAGGCTCCACTTGGTTCGCCAATACGGTGAACAGCAGCTGAAATTAAAAGAATAATGGCAATATTAGCATATGTACTCTATCTCCAATTTGCATTTAAGATTCAAATAATATTTATTTGAAAACCTATACTCACCAAGATTAGGCTACATGTTTTAGTGTAGGATAAGTATGTAATCCCCAGTATATAGGTTCAGACAGTCCTGCGCTCTAATGGTGCGTCCAGCAGCACTGATTGGCCACTGGCAGGTGTTGACCAGCTTCATGCCTTTACAGCCACGAATTCCCTGTCATTTTGCTGTCATATTTAAAAAGACTGTCAATTTGTTTGCATTTGGCATAACCCACCGCCTAATTTTTTTTTTCATTAAAAGTGAGATTTTAATCTTTTTGCCGGTGCAACCAAATGTATGGGCCACAGTCCTGCCTGCGCGTTTCACCTCCTCAGCATCCATTATTACGCTAAATGAAACGCATCACCTGACCATTTATTCACCGCGCAACCCGGAGCGCAAGAGACCGAGCCCGAACCGAGCCTGAGTCTAATGATATAAATTAAGGCCGAACCCGAACCCAGCCGCCGGGTCCCGACGGGTCGGGTTCGGGCAAAAATATTCAGCTCTAGTGCACCCTTCCCCTGACACAGCGCTCACAGAACGAGTGATTAAATCCCATGCATCCTTTTTGTATTTGATTTTGCAACCACTACTGACGCTGCTAAATATTACATCTTTTTGCCTGTTCACTTCTTGCAGAAGTTTTTCCACTTCTGAACTACTGAAGTTTTTTTTGTCTTTTGGCGTCTGATCCTCTACTGAATTTACATTTTAGTTTCGGCATTTTTGCATTCTCCACATTTTTACGATGAGTTTCCACTCCGCCCTGCAGTTGAATGCCCTTTTATGAGAAATACCGGGGCGTTTACCTATGCTAATTAGGAACAACGGACACGCGCTTTCAATTTACGAACACGTGGTATTCATCATTATAGGAACGTAGATGCGAACTATTATGCACTTTAAGAACACTTTTGTGAATTTGAGTAAGACTTTTCTTAGGACCTTTCTTAGGAACAAATTTAAGAAATAACTTAGGAAAACATTGAAGAATATGGCCCATTGACTCTGCTAACTAAACAGACTGAGTACATAGAAGGGTCTTAGGTATAATGCACAGAGGGTTCTTTAAGGTTACTTAGTGCAGGGCCAAAATCAGTAGCTGGTACCATAACAAAGACGGGAACCAGTGCCTTGAGAGAATGTGGTGTCAGTGACAACACACCCACCCACAGCCCTCCTCCTCACCTCCTGGCCATCCTCTGGTTCCTTTCTCAGACGGCGAGCCATAACCTCCAGGATCTTCTGGAAGACGTTGGTGACCACGCTGAGGATGACGTATGACTGGTCGTTCAAGTCCCGGTGCTCAGGCACGTAGTTCTCTGCCACTTCCGTCAACATGGAGAGTACCAGGGGCACACACAGGTAGCCCTTCTCTGAGAACACACACACATCAAAACCCCTCACACACACACACACATCCAAACCCCTCCCACACACCTTCACCAAACTAAATGACCATTGTGCTATAATGTTTCCAGTCAACAGAAAACCTGTGTCTAACTGTGCCTAATAACAAAATTGATGTATCCACCTGTGTATAGATGTTTAAAGTCTCTACAACTAAAGGCAGATTGAGTCCCTGATACCTGTGTCAGTGTCGCGTCTTTACTCACCAGAGACGAGTACAAGGGAGCACAAATGAAGAACTTGACCTTTGAACTCTTCATCCCCAAGACCCACCCGGATCACATCTCTGCAGACTGTCAATAGACTCTGTCAAACATCGCCAAAAATGAGTCAAGCCACAGACAAGATACAGGCACAAAATTGAATTTTGGATGAATGTATATTCATTCAGAAAACATAAATGGCAAAATCATAGAAACAGAATTTCAAGTTATATTTAGAAGACAATTGAAAGGCAGCATCGCTGGATAAAAACGATTGGTCGACTGCAAATTACCTTGAGTTCTATCACATTCCTCCTGGCAAATTAGGAATCTGTTCTACATGTCATGTTGGAGCGAGCGGTTGTTATAAGAACTAACAGCATCAGATGTGCTTCAGATAACAACTCAATATCAACTATCCAGAGTCGCTGCAATGAGGCAGGAACTTCATTTATTACCACAAGAAATAATAATTTTTCCACCGTCCATACTTGTTATGTAGAACAATTTTTGATTGATACCTTTTGGCGCAACTTTACATGCTGAGAACAATATATTGAATAAATCAACTATATTGGAGTCAATCTTTATAAACTGCCGGTCTTTGATCTGTCAGTATGATACAAAAGCTGCTTATTAAAATATAAATTGAGAGTTTGCTTTCAATATCTGATCACTGATCAGAGCCTCAACCTGTGGTGAACAGACTTGGACGTGTGATGTCAGAAATACCCAGAAGCCCATTTCAACGGCGAAGGAAGTATTTTCTAGTCATCGGGGAGTAGAAGACATCGATCTGAGGGATTGGAGAGTGTGTGAACTAGAGTGGAATTACTACCTAGAAACAAGCTACGGGCGCGTCCCAATTAGTGCACCAAAAATTTTAAAGGCACACGCTTGAATAGGGAGCCATTTGGATTGCAGACTAGATGTACTGAAAGCGTAGGAAAGGTCGAGAAAAATCAATCTGACCGCAGCACCGAACTCCGCTTGTACAAAACCTAACGTTCAGGCGAATAGTGGAACACCGTTACACCGTACAATAGCGTATTCTTCAGCTGCTCCTTTATGTGGTCGTTTGAAAAAAATATAGAATACGCAGGGATGTTACACCATTTCTAGACGGCTCAGTGTCAGCATAATTGTGTGTGTTCCTCCTCTTGTACGAGTTCAGACTCGTACCTCCACCACCTGCCTGGCCAGGTCCTGCTGTTCCTGGGTGACTCCCCCCTCACTGGGAGCGACCAGGAAAGGCATTACCCTCTCTGCTTCCCATGCTGCAATGTTCTCCAGTGACAACAGGAAAACCCTGTCCTCGGAAAACTGGGAAGAGCAAACGCAGCGGCGGTTATAGAAAGACCAAGTGCATGTAACTGATTATGAAAGATGTTTGTAGACCCAAACATATAGAGTAGCCACACTGGTGAAACCATAATACTGAATTATATTACTAGATATGCAAACCAAATTACTCGGTTGTTAAGCGATGAAAACAAAAAGAGAAATTTGAGTTTGAAAAGAAAATGCTGTGCTAATGTGAGTATTTGCTAATAGATGGCTGCAGGTCTGGAACTCACTTTGTGGTGAAGGTGGACACACAGACGGGCGTGGAGGGTGAACGACCTCAGGGCTGTTCCTGCTCCGGGAACATCAGCCAGGGCCTCAGAGGAGCTCAGATGGGAGTACAGCACAGACTGGGAAACACACACACACGATTACAGCCTGTTTACTACGGCTAACCCCATTTAGCCAACCCGTTGACTGTTCTGTCAATAGGATACTGGTAGACAGGTTGTTCTATTTTCTTCACAGAGCCGGTATTATTCAGGCCTGTATCATGGTTCTCACTCATTGCGGAGGCTTCAGAACTGTCACAGTCTATCACCTAAGGTGTATTTGCCAGAACAAGAATACAATATATTATTTTGCCGATCACTTTGATAGTGTTTGGTGAATAATCATACTGCATACTTCAATATTAAGGGATGAAGATAAAAGATACATATTCATATATTTCATTTGTGAGCAAAAACAGAGGTCTGCCCATATTGCAATGAGCATTCATATTTTGTTCTCCAGAGTAGACAGTCATTCCTGAGTAAACCGTTATTTGATTGTTTTCTGGAAGGCTTTAATTAACAGTAGATATCTGAGGGAGACCGGCGAAGTAGAGACAGAGGTGAATGTTAGAGATATAAACCCTGGCCTCTAGTGAAGAGCCATAATAAATGCATTACATCACAATACAAGATACACTGCATTGCATGATTGAAAATAAATTGCAGTTCATGGGAACCTAATCTCGATTTACACTCACGCAGTGATTGTGGGTGTACCGGTATGTTTGTATACGACCAACAGACACTTCAGGAGGGAAATGCAGAATCGGTGATGGGATGCATCTTTCTATCCTTATATTTATTATTTCAGTGAAGTTTTAAATCCAACAGACAAGCACAGTACATTAAGTCTATTTGTATGTAAGAAAAATACATGTTTGAAAATGTCACCCATTACTGAGCACTATCCTATGACGACAACTCTACTTAACACGCTTGTCAGCAAAATGAAAAACTATTATGTACCTTCCAAGACCCAAGGACTTTGTGGAGCTGTTTGAGCTGTCCCTGCCATAAGGGGAAGATGCAGTCCCGTGTAGAGGCATGGCTGATCAGGTACTCCAGATAATCTAGCCCCAGGTCTGGCTTGGCCTCCTGCGTCACCTGAACTCGTACTTTCCGACTGGTGTTGCCTTTGCCCTGGAGCGTAGAAAATAATTGGCCGTGGTGTTCAAAGACACATCTCAGCATTTAAATTGACAGAAATCAGGACGGCTCTCGGAGTACTATAAACGCAATAAACACAATGAGATTTAGACCCGTGCCGACCTATTACACAGCAGTGTGTTCCCACTGAGGCAACACAATTAACCCACAAGTGTCCCAAATGACCTAGAGACCTTGGTAGAGTAGGGCACCTTACCGTGGAGGCTGGTAAGGCCTCGGTCAGCCAGTCTGCAATGAGCTCCAGTAGGTGACTGGCCTGACCCCAGCTACACAGACACTCAATCATCTGACTGTACTGGGATGTCTTGGCCCCAGCCTCCAGCTTCTTGAGCCTAGACAGAACCCCACAGCTGGGCACCGGGAGCACAGAGACAGGGTGACCACATGGGGTGACGGAGGTGGTGGGTGGGACAATGAGGGAGAGAGCAAATGGAGACAAAAGTAGAAATTTAGGAAATTGGTGAGAAAAGACGTGCCCATAATAGCTCAAGATTCCAAATGAATGCTCATAAATAACATGTTTTATTTCCTACCCAAAGTTTTTCAATTTGAATAAATAATATTATTAGTAGCACATTAAGCACATGTATTTCATTAAATCATGACCTTTTCATAATTAGATGGTTTATTTTGACATATAATTATGGGTGGATATATCGACTTAATACCTTTATTGAGATATCACGTTGCGCAATATCAATATCAAAAATGTGTTAAGAAATTTTTATTTGTACATTTATTTTGTGGAGAGACGCGTCCGTTGGCTTTGTGGCTTAGTTGTGTTCGATTTAAGCGCACGCTTGAAAACCATATATAATGATCATGTTTGATTGGTCAGTTCCCCTGTCACATGCAAATGTGAGCGAACGGGTCCACTAAACAAACAGACCCTCATTAAACGTAACGTATGTGTTAACTCCGACAACATGATGAAGAGAAATAAAGACAGTCGGACAAAGAGAGAAAAAGCAAGTTAGAGAAGCTAAAGAAAAGTTTAAGCCAACTAATGTCGCTCAAGCTGTTGTGCAAAACCTGCAGTATGGTGATACACCGGCAAGAGGAAATACAACCAACCTATTTCCCATCTTAAAAACCACCACAAGCCCTTACTATAGGATGAGTGCAATCGTGTTGCAAGTAAATCATCAGAGCTAGCCATACAAACATCGCTAGCGAATGCTTTTGCTAGTGGTTCTTAGTATGATAAGATCTCGAAGAGACATAAAGAAATCACTTATGCTATCACATACTGTTTGGCCAAAGATATGATGCCCATTTTTACCCAGTGGAAAAAAGGGCTTTGGGAAGCTTCTGAATGAACTGGACAAACAATATCAAATCCCATCCAGCACCTAATTATAGGAGGGTTACTAGCTCACCGCTCACGGCTTAAACCAGATATGGTTGACATGCTAGTTTTCTACCTGAGTGGTAACGGAAACTGCCCATGCCCTCTAAAGGCTACACCTGTGTTGATGGGCCCTGTTTCTGATATAATTTTCTTATTAATTATTGTTTTATTCTGTACAACCAGTACAACGTGACATACACTTTATTTATTCATTTGACTGTTAGTTGGTTTATTTCAACTAACAGTCAAATTGGACTGGTAGTTGAAATAAACCATAGTGTTGTAAGAACTTGATTTTGTTTTTATATATTAATCTATTTTGAGGCATTTTACCATAACTTTTGTGTTTTTACATAATTAAAAATATCTAAATGAATATCGATATTGCAATATTCATTATCAATATCACAATATCACATTTTGTCAATATCGTGCAACCCTACATATAATCCCATATTTCCACATTTCATGACACTTTTCCATATTAACAGTTAAAGGTGGGAGGGAGTGTGTAGTTACTGGAGGCTGACCTGAACGTGGGGATGGAGGTAGAGGGCAGCAGAGAGGCCAGCTGGATGAGGGGAACCGTACATCGCTCTTCCTATAGAAACAAAACAACAGTGGTACCCCTTTAACCATGAGGGAGTTATCTGCACTGTGCTCTTATTTACAACTCCCTGATCATTTAAAACAATTGGACTGGGGTAACAACTTACGGGACAGGGGTAAGACTGAGGTAGGATCGGGGTAAAACAGGGGTAAGACTGAGGGTAGAGCGGAGGTAGGACCGGGGTAGGACCGGGGTATGGGTATCAGTCATTTCCTGTCTAACCGATAAGGGGCGCTCTGTTCGGGAATAAAGAGAGGCTATTTGGGTGCACACTACAGGGATAAGGTTATTGGGGTGCTCACTACAGGGATAAGGTTATTGGGGTGCACACTACAGGGATAAGGTTATTGGGGTGCTCACTACAGGGATACGGTTATTGGGGTGCTCACTACAGGGATAAGATTATTGGGGTGCTCACTACAGGGATAAGATTATTGGGGTGCTCACTACAGGGATAAGGATATTGGGGTGCTCACTACAGGGATACGGTTATTGGGGTGCTCACTACAGGGATAAGGTTATTGGGGTGCTCACTACAGGGATAAGGTTATTGGGGTGCTCACTACAGGGATAAGGTTATTGGGGTGCTCACTACAGGGATAAGGTTATTGGGGTGCTCACTACAGGGATAAGGTTATTGGGGTGCACACTACAGGGATAAGGTTATTGGGGTGCTCACTACAGGGATAAGGTTATTGGGGTGCTCACTACAGGGATAAGGTTATTGGGGTGCTCACTACAGGGATAAGGTTATTGGGGTGCTCACTACAGGGATAAGGTTATTGGGGTGCACACTACAGGGATAAGGTTATTGGGGTGCTCACTACAG
The DNA here is from genome assembly GCA_029465975.1 of Dallia pectoralis. Taxonomy (NCBI): domain Eukaryota; kingdom Metazoa; phylum Chordata; class Actinopteri; order Esociformes; family Umbridae; genus Dallia; species Dallia pectoralis. The sequence goes on from CM055733.1 coordinate 6,744,278, forward strand.
GGATAAGGTTATTGGGGTGCTCACTACAGGGATAAGGTTATTGGGGTGCTCACTTCAGGGATAAGATTATTGGGGTGCTCACTACAGGGATAAGGTTATTGGGGTGCTCACTACAGGGATAAGGTTATTGGGGTGCTCACTACAGGGATAAGGTTATTGGGGTGCTCACTACAGGGATAAGGTTATTGGGGTGCTCACTACAGGGATAAGGTTATTGGGGTGCTCGCTACAGGGATAAGGTTATTGGGGTGCTCACTACCGGGATAAGGTTATTGGGGTGCACACTACAGGGATAAGGTTATTGGGGTGCTCACTACAGGGATAAGATTATTGGGGTGCTCACTACAGGGATAAGGTTATTGGGGTGCTCACTACAGGGATAAGGTTATTGGGGTGCTCACTACAGGGATAAGGTTATTGGGGTGCTCACTACAGGGATAAGATTATTGGGGTGCTCACTACAGGGATAAGGATATTGGGGTGCTCACTACAGGGATACGGTTATTGGGGTGCTCACTACAGGGATAAGGTTATTGGGGTGCTCACTACAGGGATAAGGTTATTGGGGTGCTCACTACAGGGATAAGGTTATTGGGGTGCTCACTACAGGGGATAAGGTTATTGGGGTGCACACTACAGGGATAAGGTTATTGGGGTGCTCACTACAGGGATAAGGTTATTGGGGTGCTCACTACAGGGATAAGGTTATTGGGGTGCTCACTTCAGGGATAAGATTATTGGGGTGCTCACTACAGGGATAAGGTTATTGGGGTGCTCACTACAGGGATAAGGTTATTGGGGTGCTCACTACAGGGATAAGGTTATTGGGGTGCTCACTACAGGGATAAGGTTATCGGGGTGCTCGCTACAGGGATAAGGTTATTGGGGTGCTCGCTACAGGGATAAGGTTATTGGGGTGCTCACTACAGGGATAAGGTTATTGGGGTGCTCACTACAGGGGATAAGGTTATTGGGGTGCTCACTACAGGGGATAAGGTTACTGGGGTGCACACTACAGGGATAAGGTTATTGGGGTGCTCACTACAGGGGATAAGGTTATTGGGGTGCACACTACAGGGATAAGGCTATTGGGGTGTATACAACGCGTGCCTGCTGCAGGCTAAGATCCAGCCCAGCTCATACCTGAAACACGCTGAAGTATTTGGGCACGACGGAGCCGAACTTGGCAGTGGTGTACTGGAGGGCGTCCTTGTTGTGTTCCAGGGCTTTCCGGATGCTTCTCCACAGGATTACCACCACCTCCAGGAGACTGGACATTGTCATTGTGTCATTGACTGACAGGACATCAGCCAGAACCTGCGAGAACAAAACGTTTTTGAAAGCGGCTAACTGGGAGATGAAGAAAGGAAGTGCCACTGTTACTTGAGATAAATCTCTGAGTGATGGAGAGTTAAGGTACATGCATTCCAACCATAAAAATAAAAACACAAGACTGTTTTTTCCCTGTATTTTGTTTTAAAAATTGCCATTAACATCTGAGCTTGAGAGATTATTCAAGTCATCTATTCTACGCTGCATTATTAAAACATTTCATGTTCATCTGTTCTTTCATGATCGTCAGTTGTACTAAACCTAGATTGCATAATGGTATTGCAGCATATTGGTTGTAGCACAATGACAACCCTTTGATTTGTGTGAAGGACCATCTGGAGCTTCAAGCGGTCTTACACTGGCGTTCTCCTTGTTGCTGGAGTTTGTCTCGTTCATGTTGTCAGTCTGGATGCAGGCGTTTAGACAGCGGCGGATTGACAGCATCAGCTTGACTAGGACACAAGGGGAGCAGCATTAACCTTCAGCAATTCATGGATTTCTCGACAACTTCAAATAACATCTTCAAGCATAGAAGAAGCTATGACTCATTAGTCTCGATTCACCTCCCTATTGAGAAAAGATCTCAACCACGGTGAACTTCAAAGAATCAACGAGGGATTTGAATCCCACCCATGGCAACAGAAGGTTCCTAGCTGCAGGCCCAACTCACCGATGTTAGTGGGGGCGGTGTAGACGTGGGCGAACTGGTAGAACTTCCTGGCTGCCTTGGGGTTCATCTGAATCAAAGTGACACAGCGTTCGCACCACACCTGCTCCGACTGGTTGACGGGGAAGAAGGAATTGAAGAGGAGGTTGGCGATGCGCTTGGAAACGGGCGGAGAGTCTACTGCCAGACGGGCGAGCAGGTGTTCCATAGAGGACACCTTCCAGAACTGGGAAAAAACATATTTGTGGTGGTGAGGATTACATCACGTCTGACGATATCGCGCCAGATCAAACGAAAGCACTGGAAAACAACAAAGACAACCATTTGAATATATATATTATACCTGGCAGCACAATAAACACATGCACTCTGACTGACACACGGGCGCACACACACACACACACACACACGGTGCACACACACACACGGGCGCAGACACACACACACACACGGTGCACACACACACACGGGCGCGCACACACACACACGGGCGCACACACACACACACGGGCGCACACACACACACGGGCGCACACACACACACGGGTGCACACACACTTACTTTGGCAGCCCGCGCGGCTTTGATCTTGAGCAGCATGTCGAGGAAGGCAACACGCACTTTCTCAGACGTGTCATGGAGGCTGTTCTTAAGAGCTGGCAGAAGCTGTTCCAACAACTGGTGACTGTAGTTGTTATCCAACACAATGGCAAAACACTAGAGAGAAGACATAGTAATGAGCCCTACAGGCCAGGGTTCATGGTCTCACCCGTAAAGAGAGAAAAGGGTATGTGTGCGGGTGTCGACGCCCAGCCACCTGGGTCAAATTACGACCCGCTCTGCCATGTTCTGTAGGCTTCAATCTGAAACAAACCACAGAGGTCTCTGCCATGTTCTGTAGGCTTCAACCTGAAACAAACCACAGAGGTCTCTGCCATGTTCTGTAGGCTTCAACCTGAAACAAACCACAGAGGTCTCTGCCATGTTCTGTAGGCTTCAACCTGAAACAAACCACAGAGGTCTCTGCCATGTTCTGTAGGCTTCAACCTGAAACAAACCACAGAGGTCTCTGCCATGTTCTGTAGGCTTCAACCTGAAACAAACCACAGAGGTCTCTGCCATGTTCTGTAGGCTTCAACCTGAAACAAACCACAGAGGTCTCTGCCATGTTCTGTAGGCTTCAACCTGAAACAAACCACAGAGGTCTCTGCCATGTTCTGTAGGCTTCAACCTGAAACAAACCACAGAGGTCTCTGCCATGTTCTGTAGGCTTCAACCTGAAACAAACCACAGAGGTCTCTGCCATGTTCTGTAGGCTTCAATCTGAAACAAACCACAGAGGTCTCTGCCATGTTCTGTAGGCTTCAATCTGAAACAAACCACAGAGGTCTCTGCCATGTTCTGTAGGCTTCAACCTGAAACAAACCACAGGTCTCTGCCATGTTCTGTAGGCCTCAACCTGAAACAAACCACAGAGCACTCTGCAATGTTCTTTACGGCCGGCCGGTCACCTTGAAGACGGAGCAGCGGACGTCAGGAGAGCTGGTGTCGTTGGCCAGTTCCAGAACCAGCTTCTTGAGAAAGTCAGTGATGACGGAGGGGGGAATGACCTCCCAGCACTTGGCCAGGATCTTACAGACTCCCAGCGTGGCTGTGGAACGCACCAGAGGCTGAGGGTCCTCTAGGAGGCACTGAAGTATCACCAAGAAATGACAAAAAGGACTTGCAATCAACACGTAAGACAGAAAAAGAGTATAGACAGCAGATAGAAAAAAGGTTCACAAAGCCTAGATTAGTTAATCCCTTATTGGTGTGTTTTCACATTCTCCATTAGCTAGCTCTCGTGTTAGCTTTGCTTAGGTCATTTCAAATACATAAAAGGACGTGGCTTTGCTAACGCTGTGACTTACAATCAGGGTGTTGAGCTGTTTCTGAATGGTCTCGTCCATCTTCTCACTGCTCTGACTCGGGTCGTGAACGGGAAAGGCCTCCGTAAAGAGCAGAGTGGCGTTTGCCCGGACCTCAGAGTTAGCAGCCTACGATGACAGGGGCGGTTTCCTCGTTAATTCAACTTACGGGAAAATAAACAGCGATTGAGAGAGAGAGTGCGTGTGTGTGTGTGTGTGTGTGTAGGGAAACTTTAACTGTACACTCAGGGCTCTCCAGAGGATGGGCTTGTAGAGTCGGTGGAGCATCTCGTCCAACCCGTGGCGGCCCTTCCGTTTGTGAAAGTAGCTCAGAATCTAAACGGGACAGTGAAGTGACACACATTTTCATAGCCTTTTCATATGCAGAATAATGATGTGTTATGTTGATAATGGCTTTGGTGAAAGGAAGAAGCTGTGTCACACAAAAACATTATGTCTGAACTCATCAGCATCAAATAGGCTGCTCAGAAATAACATGTGCTTTATTTTGGCATCATAGAGGATTTCCAACGATCTACTCCTGTCAGGTAGCCAGGTCTCAGATGAGTTAGAGGAATTATTAAAGAAGGCTCCCGTTCAAGCTGCCAATAATCACATTATTGTGAGTATGTAACAGAGTCAGTTGTGACCAAGTAAGCCAGAGAATGGTTTGCTGAAATTATGTTAACGCTTTAGCAGTGTTGTAAGGGACGATAAGAAAAGTACAGCAAATGTGCTGTTGAAAGATTAGCATTGGCACACCAGGTGCCACACATTCTTTATAGAGAGACTACATTTAAGTGTTCTATATAGGGAAGATGGAGCCATTTAGGATGCACCCAAAGAGAAAACGAGCTCTTTCACCTGTCTGACTTTTGTGTGAACCGGCGAGGTCCGGTGTAGAAGTACAGTGTGCTGCATGAGATCCTGGATACAAGCGCTCTCAATCTGCTCCAGAAAGACCCCAGTGGCCTTCTTCCAGGCCCGGCAGTAAATCTCAGCTATGTGGTCAATGAGGGAACTGGAAAAATTAACAGGAGATCAACCAAGCGTCACCAAAAGAGGGTAACCGAAAATGTTCCACCGCAGGACTAGTCCGTCAAAGTGCACTGAGACTCTTTAATAAGGTTTGCCGGACATTTGTTAGCCAGATAAGAATAGTGAACTACAAATTCAAACACGTACTTTGCAAAGTAGGGCAGCTGGTTTTTGATGGTCCCATGGATCATTTGGATGAAGTTGACATTCCAGCTAAACAGGAACACAGTGAGACGTTTGCCCTGTAGGACACACACACGCGCGCACCAAATATTTAAAATCTGTTCTAATTCATCGAGCGTTTGCTAGAGTCAGCCAGAAGGCTTAGCAAATGATGGGATTTGCAGGCCTTTCTTTTGGTCTGTCAAAATAGTGCATTCTAATGCCCTTTCCTGGACTTCAAAACCCTGTTCGTACACTGGTACCTCTTCGTTTCTGATGTAATTGATGCTTAGAAAGCACTGGAGCAGCATATTAATTAGCTCCCTGCTCTCCTCGGATGCGAAGTCCACAGTGAGCAGCACCTCATGCAAAGACCACAGCCTCTGGATCTCATGTCCCTGAGAACATGCAGACAATTCAAGAGACAGAGTTACAAGAAAAAGACCATAACATTCATAACAAACACTGAGGCCAATATGACCAAGTAAGACAAACGTTAAATACTATAATAACAGTACTAATAAAAACACAGTCACAAACGCAGAGATTGTCTGGAACAAAAAGGGAATCCATCTACATAGGGTTTAAAGAACAAAATAACACTGTTCATGACATGCATCAACTGCAGGGGTTTTCAAATCAGGCCTGTTTGACATGTTTTCATTTAAACTCTCGTACCTGGATCTAGCTGAATACCCTGGATCTAGCTGAATGCCCTGGATCTAGCAGAATACCCTGGATCAAGCTGAATACCCTGGATCAAGCTGAATGCCCTGGATCAAGCTGAATGCCCTGGATCTAGCTGAATGCCCTGGATCTAGCTGAACGCCCTGGATCTAGCTGAACGCCCTGGATCTAGCTGAACGCCCTGGATCTAGCTGAACGCCCTGGATCTAGATGAACGCCCTGGATCTAGATGAACGCCCTGGATCAAGCTGAATACCCTGGATCAAGCTGAATACCCTGGATCAAGCTGAATACCCTGGATCTAGATGAATACCCTGGATCAAGCTGAATACCCTGGATCTAGCTGAATACCCTGGATCTAGCTGAATACCCTGGATCTAGCTGAATGCCCTGGATCTAGCTGAATGCCATGGATCTAGCTGAATGCCCTGGTCAGTTAGATCCAGGGTATTCAGCTAGATCCAGTGGATCTAGCTGAATACCCTGGATCTAACTGAATACCCTGGATCAAGCTGAATACCCTGGATCAAGCTGAATACCCTGGATCTAACTGAATACCCTGGATCTAACTGAATACCCTGGATCTAACTGAATACCCTGGACCAAGCTGAATACCCTGGATCTAGATGGTTATCCTGGATCTAGCTGGTTATCCTGGATCTAGCTGAATACCCTGGATCTAGCTGAATACCCTGGATCTAGCTGAATACCCTGGATCTAGCTGAATACCCTGGATCTAGATGGTTATCCTGGATCTAGCTGAATACCCTGGATCTAGCTGAATACCCTGGATCTAGCTGAATACCCTGGATCTAGCTGAATACCCTGGATCAAGCTGAATACCCTGGATCTAGCTGAATACCCTGGATCTAGCTGAATACCCTGGATCTAGCTGAATACCCTGGATCTAGCTGAATACCCTGGATCTAGCTGAATACCCTGGATCTAGCTGAATACCCTGGATCTAGCTGGTTATCCTGGATCTAGCTGAATACCCTGGATCTAGCTGAATACCCTGGATCTAGCTGAATACCCTGGATCTAGCTGAATACCCTGGATCTAGATGGTTATCCTGGATCTAGCTGGTTATCCTGGATCTAGCTGAATACCCTGGATCTAGCTGAATACCCTGGATCTAGCTGAATACCCTGGATCAAATGTATTTATAAATGAATACATCATGTTTACTGTAGCAATTACATTAATAACCAGTTTATACTAGCCAAGTCGTAAAAGGTATTATGGCACACAGCCATTATACCAAATCTAAGATCTGTATTAACAACCACTGCATTATGTTGTGCATAGATTTAGCCCTTAGTTGTGGTATTCAGCCCCCCTCATGCATTATTTATATATACATGTCAATTTTAATGCAAATATGCACCTGAATCAGTGACCCATTTGGAAGAAAACATCCTGTGCTGACAGATGAAATGCAGAGCACATAGTCTTTATCAAATCAAATGATTCAACTGATCCTTGAATGAAAGTACATGGTGATTAGCGAGCATTCTCTTATGTTAAAACCAGGGAGCTGAGATAAACCACATTTAATGAGTCTTTTGACTCGTAATGGAGGACGATTAGCAATAGGGGTTTGAAAAAACTGACTGTCAGATATGAGGCAAACGCATTAATACGCCCAATAGGATGGGAGAAATGCAGCCTACCATTCTGTATTTCATTTAATGACACCGACAGTGTCCTACAGATAAAGGAGTGTCCTGTTGTGGCCACATAGAACATACTGGTTTCTTGAGTATGAGGGTCTTCTCCAAGCACATGAGAAAGGCTGTGCGGCCTAGCTGCTCTTTGCCCAGAAGGCTTTTCTTCCACCAGGCTTCACACAGGCCATAGACAGCCTGTCGCAGTGGCATCTCGGAAACGGGAAGGCTGGGCAGGATGTCTGGGGCAGAGAGAAAGGAACGCATTTAGACCTAAAACAGCCATGGACAGTCGTTTTTATCCACACTCTTCAGGGACTTTGAAAAAACTGAAAGCACAATAGCTCTGGAGAGTCACTTTAAATAGAATTTTTAAGATTATACCATTTAATATGTTGGCACATTCCAAGAGAGCGTTGTAGGTGTCGCCATCCTCAATGACCTTCACAGAAGAAGTGACCACTAGAGTCACACCCTCAACGATAGACATGGTGAGTGTCTGAACAAGAACAGAGGAGAAGATTATCATCTCTCAGGTCGAAACATAGCAGACAGCACTTACATCTGTAGTGTCTGGGGATGCAGCGATTAATCCAGTACACGATTAACCACAATTTAAAACGTTCACGGTTTTGTGCCCCTAAAAAAGCGAGTGTCTCTGTTCTCCCTCTCAAAAAAGGACATTATGGTACATCATTTTCTATGAACCAAGGTTGCAGAGTAATGAAATTTAAACAAACATTGCTGGCGCAACCTACAGACAGAATAAAAAACAAAGTTACACCAGCATAAAATGCAGTGCAGCACATACTGGCACGAGACCGACAATGGCAGATGGAGCAACCATGCTCTGCATCCACTGAAAGAACACCTGAAGTCGTCAATGTGAGAGCTGTTTGGATACTTGAAGAATGATCGTGGAGTTGTTCAGGACAACGGATATCAGAACGTGATGACAAACAGTCGGCCAAATCGAAAATACTGAATTATTTTGTAATATAGGCTAGTTGTTGAAAAAGAGCCCTGCCCTTTGACTCCATTTGTTTTGTTTTGCAAAAAATTACATGAATGTTTACAGTGGTAGCTTATGTATAATTCCAAAGAGATATAGACCTTTTGGTTTATTTGTATTTATTTTGGACTGTATTACTTGGTAACTGTATGATTTCTGCTTCAACAGCAGCAACTCTTTTAAACAATAACCCCTAAATAAATATTGTACAGTAAAACCTCTAAAGAATGCTCATGTGATTTTATACATCCATAGTGTTGTGAAATAAATGAATGCCTAATAATCATGAAACCGTGATTCTTCCTCAGACTATAATCGTACTTCCTCAGACTATAATTGTACTATCAAAATATATAATCGATAAGATTTGCCAGGATATAAAATGTCGATTTCCATGTCAAATTAAAGAATACAACAATAAGCACTTAACTCCTCCTTTAAACTGGATTCTAAATAGATATATGACGTGGGTCCACCACTAAAATCTAACATAGGTAACGTTAAATCAAATGTCCTTTGTGTTTGAAAACATTTAAATGGACATAATCAACTATACTTACCAAGTCAGGGGACACTTCCACCTCCATGTCATTCTCCTCCTCATCCACCCCCAAGCCAGTATCCCAACGTTCTGGTGGGAAGGCTGCCAGCTGGTCATAAAGCAGGGCGACTAACCTGGCCCACAGTGCCTCTCTCTGGCCTTTTGGAAGCTCCTGCAGGACTTCTTCCAGGTCAAAAGGCTCAGCTGTGTCCTTCTGTGATAACATAAAAAAACCACACACAGACTTCCTTTAGATCTCAATTATTATTATTATTTTTTTCAACGAATTGGTCCATACAAAAACCACATTGGACCTTTTCACTTTAGGTCGATTCAATCCTGATGTTACCGGCCAATAAGAATAATTAAATTATAATCTGTCTGGCTGTTTAATCAGTCATGCGATGTGGTCGGTGTGGGGGATCAAACAAACTCAGTAAAAATATGATATCTTAAATAAACGTGATATTTCAAAAGGACCACAATTATTAACATCCATTGTAGTTACTGTAACTAGATGAAATAATATATTTCCTAAAGTCTGACAAAAAAATAAAAACAGTTCTTAGCTATATTGTAGTACTATAAAGTCTTATGATCAGCTACCATGTAACCGACCTTAAATGTGGTATTATGAGTAAATATTATGAGACCTTTATGAAATTATTGTAGTTAGCGCAACGGGTGCGAGCAATGTAACTAACTAGTTATATACTTAAACCAAAAGCCGTTTCAGTAGAAAACACAGGAATGCAAACAGAAACAACAGTAAATACATCTGCCTAAACCTACTACAACAGTAAATACATCTGCCTAAACCTACAACAGTAAATACATCTGCCTAAACCTAACAAAAGTAAATACATCTGCCTAAACCTACAACAATAGTAAATACATCTGCCTAAACCTACAACAACAGTAAATACATCTGCCTAAACCTACAACAATAGTAAATACATCTGCCTAAACCTACAACAATAGTAAATACATCTGCCTAAACCTACAACAATAGTAAATACATCTGCCTAAACCTACAACAATAGTAAATACATCTGCCTAAACCTACAACAACAGTAAATACATCTGCCTAAACCTACAACAAGAGCAAATACATCTGCCTAAACCTACAACAATAGTAAATACATCTGCCTAAACCTACAACAAAGTAAATACATCTGCCTAAACCTACAACAATAGTAAATACATCTGCCTAAACCTACAACAATAGTAAATACATCTGCCTAAACCTACAACAATAGTAAATACATCTGCCTAAACCTACAACAAAAGTAAATACATCTGCCTAAACCTACAACAAAAGTAAATACATCTGCCTAAACCTACAACAATAGTAAATACATCTGCCTAAACCTACAACAAAAGTAAATACATCTGCCTAAACCTACAACAATAGTAAATACATCTGCCTAAACCTACAACAATAGTAAATACATCTGCCTAAACCTACAACAATAGTAAATACATCTGCCTAAACCTACAACAAAGTAAATACATCTGCCTAAACCTACAACAAGAGTAAATACATCTGCCTAAACCTACAACAATAGTAAATACATCTGCCTAAACCTACAACAGTAAATACATCTGCCTAAACCTACAACAAGAGCAAATACATCTGCCTAAACCTACTACAACAGTAAATACATCTGCCTAAACCTACAACAAGAGTAAATACATCTGCCTAAACCTACAACAATAGTAAATACATCTGCCTAAACCTACAACAATAGTAAATACATCTGCCTAAACCTACAACAATAGTAAATACATCTGCCTAAACCTACAACAATAGTAAATACATCTGCCTAAACCTACAACAATAGTAAATACATCTGCCTAAACCTACAACAATAGTAAATACATCTGCCTAAACCTACAACAAGAGTAAATACATCTGCCTAAACCTACTACAATAGTAAATACATCTGCCTAAACCTACAACAATAGTAAATACATCTGCCTAAACCTACAACAATAGTAAATACATCTGCCTAAACCTACTACAACAGTAAATACATCTGCCTAAACCTACAACAATAGTAAATACATCTGCCTAAACCTACAACAAAAGTAAATACATCTGCCTAAACCTACAACAATAGTAAATACATCTGCCTAAACCTACTACAATAGTAAATACATCTGCCTAAACCTACAACAATAGTAAATACATCTGCCTAAACCTACAACAATAGTAAATACATCTGCCTAAACCTACAACAATAGTAAATACATCTGCCTAAACCTACAACAATAGTAAATACATCTGCCTAAACCTACAACAATAGTAAATACATCTGCCTAAACCTACAACAAGAGTAAATACATCTGCCTAAACCTACAACAATAGTAAATACATCTGCCTAAACCTACAACAATAGTAAATACATCTGCCTAAACCTACAACAATAGTAAATACATCTGCCTAAACCTACAAAATAGTAAATACATCTGCCTAAACCTACAACAAAAGTAAATACATCTGCCTAAACCTACAACAATAGTAAATACATCTGCCTAAACCTACAACAATAGTAAATACATCTGCCTAAACCTACAACAATAGTAAATACATCTGCCTAAACCTACAACAATAGTAAATACATCTGCCTAAACCTACAACAAAACAGTAAATAGTAAATACATCTGCCAATAGTAAACCTAAACCTACAACAATAGTAAATACATCTGCCTAAACCTACAACAATAGTAAATACATCTGCCTAAACCTACAACAATAGTAAATACATCTGCCTAAACCTACAACAATAGTAAATACATCTGCCTAAACCTACAACAACAGTAAATACATCTGCCTAAACCTACAACAATAGTAAATACATCTGCCTAAACCTACAACAATAGTAAATACATCTGCCTAAACCTACAACAATAGTAAATACATCTGCCTAAACCTACAACAATAGTAAATACATCTGCCCTACAAAAGTAAAAACCTAAACAACAATAGTAAATACATCTGCCTAAACCTACAACAAAAGTAAATACATCTGCCTAAACCTACAACAATAGTAAATACATCTGCCTAAACCTACAACAAGAGTAAATACATCTGCCTAAACCTACAACAATAGTAAATACATCTGCCTAAACCTACAACAATAGTAAATACATCTGCCTAAACCTACAACAATAGTAAATACATCTGCCTAAACCTACAACAATAGTAAATACATCTGCCTAAACCTACAACAATAGTAAATACATCTGCCTAAACCTACAACAATAGTAAATACATCTGCCTAAACCTACAACAATAGTAAATACATCTGCCTAAACCTACAACAATAGTAAATACATCTGCCTAAACCTACAACAATAGTAAATACATCTGCCTAAACCTACAAAAGTAAATACATCTGCCTAAACCTACAACAATAGTAAATACATCTGCCTAAACCTACAACAATAGTAAATACATCTGCCTAAACCTACAACAATAGTAAATACATCTGCCTAAACCTACAACAATAGTAAATACATCTGCCTAAACCTACAACAAGAGTAAATACATCTGCCTAAACCTACAAAAAGTAAATACATCTGCCTAAAACCATCTGCCAACAAAAGTAAATACATCTGCCTAAACCTACAACAAAGTAAATACATCTGCCTAAACCTACAACAATAGTAAATACATCTGCCTAAACCTACAACAATAGTAAATACATCTGCCTAAACCTACAACAATAGTAAATAGTAAATACATCTGCCTAAACCTACAACAAAAGTAAATACATCTGCCTAAACCTACAACAATAGTAAATACATCTGCCTAAACCTACAACAATAGTAAATACATCTGCCTAAAACAACAATAGTAAATACATCTGCCTAAACCTACAACAATAGTAAATACAGTAAATACATCTGCCTAAACCTACAACAATAGTAAATACATCTGCCTAAACCTACAACAATAGTAAATACATCTGCCTAAACCTACAACAATAGTAAATACATCTGCCTAAACCTACAACAATAGTAAATACATCTGCCTAAACCTACAACAATAGTAAATACATCTGCCTAAACCTACAACAATAGTAAATACATCTGCCTAAACCTACTACAACAGTAAATACATCTGCCTAAACCTACAACAATAGTAAATACATCTGCCTAAACCTACAACAATAGTAAATACATCTGCCTAAACCTACAACAAAGAGCAAATACATCTGCCTAAACCTACAACAAGAGCAAATACATCTGCCTAAACCTACAACAAGAGCAAATACATCTGCCTAAACCTACAACAATAGTAAATACATCTGCCTAAACCTACAACAATAGTAAATACATCTGCCTAAACCTACAACAACAGTAAATACATCTGCCTAAACCTACAACAAAGTAAATACATCTGCCTAAACCTACAACAATAGTAAATACATCTGCCTAAACCTACAACAACAGTAAATACATCTGCCTAAACCTACAACAAGAGCAAATACATCTGCCTAAACCTACAACAATAGTAAATACATCTGCCTAAACCTACAACAATAGTAAATACATCTGCCTAAACCTACAACAATAGTAAATACATCTGCCTAAACCTACAACAATAGTAAATACATCTGCCTAAACCTACAACAATAGTAAATACATCTGCCTAAACCTACAACAATAGTAAATACATCTGCCTAAACCTACAACAATAATAAATACATCTGCCTAAACCTACAACAATAGTAAATACATCTGCCTAAACCTACAAAAGTAAATACATCTGCCTAAACCTACAACAATAGTAAATACATCTGCCTAAACCTACAACAATAGTAAATACATCTGCCTAAACCTACAACAAGAGTAAATACATCTGCCTAAACCTACAACAATAGTAAATACATCTGCCTAAACCTACAACAATAGTAAATACATCTGCCTAAACCTACAACAAAAGTAAATACATCTGCCTAAACCTACAACAATAGTAAATACATCTGCCTAAACCTACAACAAAAGTAAATACATCTGCCTAAACCTACAACAATAGTAAATACATCTGCCTAAACCTACAACAATAGTAAATACATCTGCCTAAACCTACAACAAGAGCAAATACATCTGCCTAAACCTACAACAATAGTAAATACATCTGCCTAAACCTACAACAATAGTAAATACATCTGCCTAAACCTACAACAAGAGCAAATACATCTGCCTAAACCTACAACAATAGTAAATACATCTGCCTAAACCTACTACAACAGTAAATACATCTGCCTAAACCTACAAAAGTAAATACATCTGCCTAAACCTACAACAAAAGTAAATACATCTGCCTAAACCTACAAAAGTAAATACATCTGCCTAAACCTACAACAATAGTAAATACATCTGCCTAAACCTACAACAAGAGTAAATACATCTGCCTAAACCTACAAGAGTAAATACATCTGCCTAAACCTACAACAATAGTAAATACATCTGCCTAAACCTACAACAATAGTAAATACATCTGCCTAAACCTACAACAATAGTAAATACATCTGCCTAAACCTACAACAATAGTAAATACATCTGCCTAAACCTACAACAATAGTAAATACATCTGCCTAAACCTACAACAAAGTAAATACATCTGCCTAAACCTACAACAATAGTAAATACATCTGCCTAAACCTACAACAAGAGTAAATACATCTGCCTAAACCTACAACAAGAGTAAATACATCTGCCTAAACCTACAACAAGAGTAAATACATCTGCCTAAACCTACAACAACAGTACTAGTAGTACTTCTACTGACTGTAGCTATTGTGTAGTGGTCAGCCAACGTTACTTACATGGAGTTTAGTGAAGTTGAGAAACTCCCCAACATTTTCTTTGCAGACGGAGTTTAGAAATGCCTGACGTTTAGACATGTTCATCCCAAACAGTGTAAAGCCAGTCAAATCTCTCGTTGTCTGTAAAACTAACATAAAAAACAACAATCAACAACATGCCTGGAGATGATAAGCAACATCAACACAAACAATAAAGTTTGCTATCGTTATTATGTGAAATATTACCATAAATGCAATTACATATAATATAACGTAACCACTAACTGACGCTATATGTCGGCGCTTGTCATTCCCCTATGTTGAAAACTGATTTTTATTTTATTTTTACAATCTAGCTAACTAACAACGTAACGACTCACCCAACTAGCTCCCCGCGCAATTTTGATTTGACAGACAACGTCCCGACTCTTCTTCTTCTTTTCATTTAATGGCAGATCGCAACCAACTTAAGGTGCATATACCGCCACCTACCGCACTGGAGTGTGAGGCCGGTCACAGCCTCCCTGCTATATTCTCCTGTACAGCCCCGTGTTCCTGAGAAAAAGAAATAATGCCTTCATTACTGCCTCCTTCCCTTTTCCACCCCCAAGCACCCCACCTAAGTCCCAACCCCTCTTAGTCTCCCTAACACTACCATACATAACCTCCCTATCCATATCATACCTCCCACAGAAAAACAGCACATGCTCAACCGTTTCCTCCACCTCACACCTATCACACAAACCTGTGTCATGTTTTGCCACAACTCTCAATGTGCCATTCAACCCTGTGTGCCCATACCTTAACTTACTCCACACCACCTCTTCCCTTCTACAACCTATCATGCCCACAACCTCCCACACTGACCTATGTATACCCCGGAAGTGCCTGCCTTTACCACCTTCTCCCCACTGTCTCTCCCATACTGCAATCCCTGCTTCACGAATCAACGCCTTAACCTCCCTGCGCCCCAACGCCACCCTGACATCCACCTCAGTCCTCCTTACAGCACTCTTTGCCACCAGGTCAGCCACCTCGTTACCCTCCACTCCAGCATGAGCGGGCACCCAACAAAACCTCACCACTATACTTTTTTTGTATATTTTGTTTAAGTAAGTTACTTTTTTTGGACAATGTACATTGTTTCTTTCTGTGTCTAAACTGCATTGCATGTTTTATTTTGTGCAAATAAACCTTTAACATTTCTTGATTTTTCAGAACAATAACCAATTATTATTTTTAGGTTATATTTATAGTATTATATATTGGCCATACAAACATTTTCTTGAACACTGTTGTCAGGGCAACACTGATGACGTCACAACAGGCTTGTTTTGCCTAGTCAGTAAAACATTTTGATGACTCGTGAAGATGCCGAGTATAAAAGGAGTGAACATTTCAGAAACTAAATCATTTGTTTATCGGAAGCCTGAAACAATGTTATCCGACAACTCAAATGTGACATGGCCCTTCTGGGAGTACCCCAAGTATGTGCATGTTACATTTGACCTGGACAGCATCTGCGATACCAGTCATGATAGGACCTGGCGCGCAGATTGCAAAACCGTGCTCGCAGATTGCAAAACCGTGCGCACAGTTTATTAAACCGAGGGAACAGTTTATAAAACCGAGGGAACAGTTTACTCTTTTTTTTCTTAGCTGACACCAGGGGGGCTCCGTAGTAATCCAAAAACGACACTTGTCAGGATTTGACTTCGGTGGAGGAGAGATTCCACTGAGTTAGGTTTGGGTCTTGTTGTCTAGTATAATTAGCGCCCCTAGAGCCCGGAATGTCAATCATTCATATCTTAAATTAGCAATTGGCTTAACTGCTACATAGACCCGCCTCCTTGGGGCGCTCTATCGCCCCAGAGCTGTGACGAGGCGTTCAGACAGGAAGAGGAAAGGTTGACAATATGATTAACTATCATATTTTACACATATTACTGGGTGCATTCCATATTTAAAACACACAAATATTGACATACTGATGTTTTTATCATTATTATTATTTTTGTTTTAAAATTGTTAATGTATTTTTATTTTTTGTGGCTTAATATCTTTTAAACAGTATTTGTATTTATTTGGCAGGGACAGCGCAGAATGTAACAAGGGGCACATAAAGCCAGATAGCTTATTCATTTGTTGTTAATAGTTTGTAAAGTGTCAAAGTTACCAAAAACACATATTGCCTGTAGTGCATTTATTAAATGTACAGTTTAATACATACAAAATAGTGTACCTGTAATTTATATTACAATGATAACATGGAATGGATGTGGTTCAAAGTGGCCCTGGGTGGTAGGTGGGGGGGGGAGGTTTGGGTGGCGCAAATCTTAGTATCAGTAATTCGTTTTTGTGTCATTCTGTCGACATCTAAAACATTGAGCAGTTTGGTATGACGATATTAACAAATCAGTTTACATGTTTTCAGGTACTATATTTTAGTCTGCATTTACGAATGTCCGATAACTTGCAAGCAGACAATTCAGTAGTTGTGTTCCAGTTACAGAGCTCGCAAAGGCTCGTCAACGTTAGAAATACTATACCTTTACAATAATAATATAGAGGAGTGCAATATATTTATATTTTATCGTTTATTATTCATTCTTAACATTTCAAGTGCACACATTCGCACACATTCGTTGATACAAGTAAAATAGGTTTTGTTGCAATTTGTGGGAGGTGAAGTATATTATTACTGGACTACTTCTATGGAATTTCATCCCCAGACTTCTGACATCGCTAACCTTTGTTCAGCTAGATGAGAAATTCGTTGCCCTGCAAGCAATGCCCAGTGTGCTTACTGCAATGCCCACGGCTGTAATTGTAACATGGCTATAACATATATGCTCAGTAGCCTAAGTAAGATTGGGCAATATTATTAATCGTACGTATAGGGTATTGAAATCCCAGTGAAACTGGTGTAGCAATAGTTGGTTATCCAATAGAATAGTGTTATTAATAAAAGCTGTGAACATTTGTAGTGTCATAATTAGGCCCACCCACGAAAATGAAATGCCCGTCCATTGATTTGCGGCTGCCGCCGGCTCTTGCTGCTCATGCTTCAGCTCTGAGGTCAAACTCTGCCAGTCTAAAAGAACTGGAGCTGAGCTTCAATCACCCAGGAGATTCTGCAGAAAAGCTGCTCTCTGATGGACAGGAGGATCCCCACTGTTAACTGGAAAACGAGTTAGTACTTTTACTGTGTAAATATGTTCTGTTTGTATGTACATTAAATCTTTAAGGATGTGAACATATCATGCACCATTAAGTTGTGACAAAAACAGATTTAACTGATTGAGATCCATCAGGCCATGATAACAGCTTTTACTTTGTCACTTTCAGTATAAAAATCAAATCGTTTGTTTAATTAGTTTGATGATATTCTGAGGTGTGGCTATCTTTGCCTTCTTATTTGGACTACAGACACACACAGACTCACACAGACTCTCCTCTAACATGTTTTCTCCTCTATAGATTTCTGTCATCTCACTCTGGACCCAAACACAGCATGTCCAGACTTGTTTCTGTCTGAGGGGAACAGACGGGTGGAAGTGTAATTGAGTTACAGCCATATCCTGATCATGCAGAGAGATTTGAATCCTGGGTACAGGTGCTGTGTAGAGAGGGTCTGACAGGTAGCTGTTACAGGGAGGTGGAGATCTAAGAGGGAGCTCAGATTTCAGTGGCATATAAAGGTATCAGGAGAAAGGGAGACAGTGATGCTTGTAGGCTTGGATGGAACGACAAATCCTGGAGTCAGTGCAGCTTGACAGACCATTACCTTACCTTCCACAATCAGGCTGTTATACATGTTCCTTAACTCAGCAACCCTCCTCAACCCAGAGAAACCTGTCCCACTCCATTCAACCCAGTGTAGGAGTGTTCCTGGACTGGCTGGCCGGCACGCTGTCATTCTGAGATCTACGCTGACAAAATGTATCACCTCTACATGTTCCAGACCACATTCACTGAGCCGTAGATTAAAATCCTGTGACATGACAAAAAACACTATGATCACCACGGTAACCCACTGTCACTGTCCTGTTTTAACCAATCACATGACATAATGAATTGTTCAAATGTTCTTCTTGAAACTTACTTGGTTATTAAATCTCGATTTGTAGTTATTACTTTGTTGTAAAATAATCTAATTGAGGCTTTGGAGAAAGATTAATGATTATATTATTGTCAGATCACTACCATTATTGATATTTAGAGGGATGTACTGGAAAGTAATAGAATTTTTTTAGTTTTTACCTTCCAGACAACCAACGAAACAGCCTGGGAAAGTCACAGCAAGTTTGTAAAATAGTTACACCCTGATTTGTGAAGATGGCAGCCAAAATTGCTCTTAATATTTATTCCACTTATTAAGACCTGTTATAATAAGTTATTAGATGGACAATAAGTGCTGTTGCAGAAACACTAATATTTACGTTCTGTTCACTTTCTCCACAGTTCCTATTATGTTTTAGATCTCTTGTGTAATTTCCAATTGACATTTTTTTTAAATGGATTTTTGGTTGTGTGCGCACTCCGTGGCAAAATAGTATATCTGAATTAAACTGCCATTATATGTGATGTCATGACCCGGATACCTAATAGATTGTCAGACACATTTTGAGCAAAGAATACTGAAAAATTACATTTGCCAAATCAATCATTGAAAACCAATTTGTAGTTGGTGGATCATGCAGGTAAGACAATCACGTGATTGGGAACGAGAGGGGAACGAGCATGTATCGCATATGGCCAATCACCAATAGCTTTACGGACAAAGGGAGAATGGCAATGTAACACAGAATCAAGGCATAGTATTATAGCATCCATCCCTACTAGGGAATCATGCAGAATAGAAGTCCCTTTAACAACATCCTTACTAAGATGGTACTGGGCCCTACTAGGGAATCATGCACAATAGAAGTCCCTTTTACAACATCCTTACTAAGATGGTACTGGGCCCTACTAGGTTGGAACGTGGACTTGGGTGCGACTATGAGAGGCTGAACGCTTTCATTTGTCCAATATCAAACTTGTGTTTAGCCCACAGTCCGTCAGGAAGGCCCTTAAGTAGCGTTGAAACCTACTGGCAGTGAGACCATCTGCAATAGAGACATACCTGCACATCAACACCCTGCACCCAGGCACGGATTTAGAAAGCAGAGGCCCCTGGGCACAAAATCTTGGAGGCCCTTAACCTTTAATTGATTAGTAGTTTATAGACAGAAAATATAGATTACTTTGTTGCTGCATTATGACAAGCACTATATTTGACTACAATATCCCTAAAAGCATGTTTGGGGTGTATTTATATTGAATATTGGGGTAATACTCATGTGTCCACTTGTTTATAAATTATATGAAAATGTACCCCACATACAGTAATGCTATGCACCAAACCGAGTGTAACTTTTTTTATGTAAAATGGGAATATTTCAATGCATAAAACTTAGCATAGCCTATAATGTACTATGTGTGTAGCTAATTCTCTGCTTTGGTAGGACAGGCACACACACCACACACACACACACCACACACACACCACACACACACCACACACACACCACACACACACCTCGGGCCGAACCCCGTGTGTCTGCTTCGCCTGTGCCAAAAACCGCAACTAGCGATACTTCTCTGCAGTCAACTGAAGGAAAAAGACAAAAGATATAGGATACTTTTAAAATATTAGGTGAAATATTACTTAACTCAGAGAATGAGTCCCACATATTATGTATTAATAAGCCTAGACCGCGTATCTGATAATAAAAATTAACAGTCAACATTAATACAACAACGTTACATGATTTAAAAAGCAACATATCGTAGTCATACAGACATTGACAGGTCAGAGGAGCTGGGCTCTAGCTAAATCAGAAAAAAATATTTATTAAGGTGGGTTCGTGGACGCAAAATCGGAAGGCTGACGCCGACAGGGGTATCTATAATAACCAGGTGTGACACCGGGGCGGTATCCTAGGGCTATATATTGTAACAACGCCACCTTTTTGTTATACGAGGGGAGGTCCTCGATTAGGACTGAGCAACACAGGTTTATTTAATCAGGGGACAGAGACAGTATTACCGTACAAAAATAATTTACAATTTATTGGAACAGTAGGATGACATCATACAATTATTACACAAAACAACCTGTATTCTCGCCCAGTTCCCTAGCCACGGCGAGGGTAGGGCGACCGTCTGTGTGAGGGCAGCGAATCCCCAGTGAAACCTTTAACCACCCAGTGAAACCTGCACACACACACACACACAGGAACATGCAACACTACAAAAACACACACTGGCACACACACACACACACAGGCACACACACACACACACACACACACACACACACACACACACACACACACACACACACACACACACACACACACACACACACACACACACACACACACACACACACACACACACACAATGACAAAAAGGAGTTAAAAACGGTTCATGCTATTCATAAATATCACACCACATGCATAGTATATTCTAAAGACCTACTATTCCTCCACACAGCGAGCACCCCCCGCTCGAAATCAATGAAATAAAAAGGGGCAAGTACACGAAACAACGAGAACGCATCAAGTTTACAATGTAACAATGTTACATAATCGTTACACGGGATAGCAAAACAGCAGTTGTGCGCCACCTGAACACACACACACGTTAGCACCAGCTAAATAAGTAAGGTTTGCCTGCAATGGTCCTGCAATCAACTCATACCTGGAAAGGCTGAGGTGTTACACCCTCCCCAATGAAGTTCAACGGGACTCCAGCCGGCAAAACCGACAAGCACACTGTTTGTAAGCTGACATTTCCGCAATAATAACAAGCCCCCAAGTGCGCCACCTACCTACCGATCTTCTCTTAGCGGACTGTAAGGGAACAGGAAACAGCCAAGACCAAGTGAGTGTCGCCCGTCCGTTAAAATAGGGCGCACACTGATGACGTCAGTCTAGCCCTTAGTACTACCTGTCACACAGGGTTTTTAATAAGTGGAAAAAGTAATAGATTCGCCTACATTTTGAGGCTGTTAAACCTGTAATGTAGCCTCCTGCCTACGTTTGTTAACCTACCGGGTCTCTGCCGCCTTCAGTGGCTTCCGAAGCACCTGCTTCGGTTTCGTTCTCACGGGGAGTCGGGGACTGTGCTTGTGGGGGGGCACTTGGACAGGTGTCTGTCACTCCAGCCGGGCTGTTGTTCTCTGTCTTCTTGTCGTGCTGGTGCTGATGCTCAAGTAAGTCAGGTTCAGGTTCATCCCAAATAGCAAGGCTGGATGCTGTGATGCTGAACTCCTCGTTGCCAGCATCACAGGCACAGCAGGCGCCGCCAGGCTTTTTATTAGCGTCGACGAGCCGACTTTTAAAAAAAGTGGAGATGGTTGGAATATTTCTGATCATTACACCCTCTCTGCTATCCTTCTCCCATTTGGCCTTTCGTTTTGTGGCTCCACTGTTTTTAATCCATGTTTGTTTGATGTCTCTCTTTTTCCCTCACCATCACTATCTTCTGTCTTGCTTGCCGCTATCAACAGTTTACGCGGTAACTCATTGTCATCATCAGACACAGCCGACAGCCAAAAACTGATCATGATACTTTTTTGTGTGTAAATAAATTATTATTAACACACATACACACAAACACACATTCATTAATTCATTTTAATTTAATAAATAATAATAAAAAGGCCCCACAGTTAGTGGGATCTTGGAGGCCCCTAGTGGTCGGAGGCCCCTGGGCACTGGCCCAATCGGCCCGGTGGTAAATCCGTGCTTGCCTGCACCACTCTATATTGGGGCGAACAATAAAATGGAACACACTAAGAACACACTGAGAATTAACAACCATGGTATTTAAATCATTTACATCCAGCAAAGTTTTCAACCAGGCTCCAGTCTCCCCGCAGCTAACTTGATGTGTCTTTGCAAAAGTAATATGGGGAATTCTATCAGAAAAGTCAAATAATGGTTGCGGTTTGCTTGATAGTTGGACTGCTTACACACAATGTTCTAATCCTTGTCAGACATTCCTGCATATTACAGTCTCAGACCCTGTTTGGATTAACCATGAATTGTCATAGTCTAAATCCCTAACTAATGGGGAAAATGAAATGTGTAATGCAACCCAACCTCAGGCATGAATGTACCGTTTTGTTCTCCAAAGAGAACCCACAATGGAGTAGATTTCCAATCAGAACCTGTCTGTGTGCCGTTATAATTTCACAGTTCCTTTGTGGCTGTGTAATCTCCACCCAGTCCACGAGTAACTTTCATGCCAAATTTGCACATGAGGTCCCTGCCAGCCAGAGTGTGTGACCCTGTGTGACGGTCCCGTCTGCCGTCGGCTCTGCAGCTCAGGGCTCTGTCTATAAAAGTGACTATAAGTGAATATGAGCTTAGCAGCCTGAAGTCTTTTCTGTGAGTTGGGTTATGGAATGCCACTAACAGAGCCAGAAGAAAAACCTGGTCAGCGTCTGGATCTGGTGGTCATTCAGGGTGGCCCGAGCGTCTGGATCTGGTGGTCATTCAGGGTGGCCCGAGCGTCTGGATCTGGTGGTCATTCAGGGTGGCCTGAGCGTCTGGATCTGGTGGTCATGGGAGCAGGTTCAAGAGAAAGGATGACAACCGGGTGGGGAGAGAGAGGAGTCTGATGGAGGGTAAAACACCGTAGGCCTGGTACAGGAGCTATGGGGAACACAGACAAATATGTACCCGGGGTCAGTCCTGGTACAGGAGCTATGGGGAACACAGACAAATATGTACCCGGGGTCAGTCCTGGTACAGGAGCTATGGGGAACACAGACAAATATGTACCCGGGGTCAGTCCTGGTACAGGAGTTATGGGGAACACAGACAAATATGTACCCGGGGTCAGTCCTGGTACAGGAGCTATGGGGAACACAGACAAATATGTACCCGGGGTCAGTCCTGGTACAGGAGCTATGGGGAACACAGACAAATAGGTACCCGGGGCCAGTCCTGGTACAGGAGCTATGGGGAACACAGACAAATATGTACCCGGGGTCAGTCCTGGTACAGGAGCTATGGGGAACACAGACAAATAGGTACCCGGGGTCAGTCCTGGTACAGGAGCTATGGGGAACACAGACAAATAGGTACCCGGGGCCAGTCCTGGTACAGGAGCTATGGGGAACACAGACAAATATGTACCCGGGGTCAGTCCTGGTACAGGAGCTATGGGGAACACAGACAAAAATGTACCCGGGGTCAGTCCTGGTACAGGAGCTATGGGGAACACAGACAAATATGTACCCGGGGCCAGTCCTGGTACAGGAGCTATGGGGAACACAGACAAATATGTACCCGGGGTCAGTCCTGGTACAGGAGCTATACAGGAGCTATGGGGAACACAGACAAATAGGTACCCGGGGCCAGTCCTGGTACAGGAGCTATGGGGAACACAGACAAATAGGTACCCGGGGCCAGTCCTGGTACAGGAGCTATGGGGAACACAGACAAATATGTACCCGGGGTCAGTCCTGGTACAGGAGCTATGGGGAACACAGACAAATATGTACCCGGGGTCAGTCCTGGTACAGGAGCTATGGGGAACACAGACAAATAGGTACCCGGGGTCAGTCCTGGTACAGGAGCTATGGGGAACACAGACAAATATGTACCCGGGGCCAGTCCTGGTACAGGAGCTATGGGGAACACAGACAAATAGGTACCCGGGGCCAGTCCTGGTACAGGAGCTATGGGGAACACAGACAAATAGGTACCCGGGGTCAGTCCTGGTACAGGAGCTATGGGGAACACAGACAAAATGGTTCCCGATGTCAGTCCTGGTACAGGAGCTATGGGGAACACAGACAAATAGGTACCCGGGGTCAGTCCTGGTACAGGAGCTATGGGGAACACAGACAAATATGTACCCGGGGTCGTTCCTGGTACAGGAGATATGGGGAACACAGACAAATAGGTACCCGGGGTCAGTCCTGGTACAGGAGCTATGGGGAACACAGACAAATATGTACCCGGGGTCGTTCCTGGTACAGGAGATATGGGGAACACAGACAAATAGGTACCCGGGGTCAGTCCTGGTACAGGAGCTATGGGGAACACAGACAAATATGTACCCGGGGTCAGTCCTGGTACAGGAGCTATGGGGAACACAGACAAATATGTACCCGGGGTCAGTCCTGGTACAGGAGCTATGGGGAACACAGACAAATATGTACCCGGGGTCAGTCCTGGTACAGGAGCTATGGGGAACACAGACAAATATGTACCCGGGGTCAGTCCTGGTACAGGAGCTATGGGGAACACAGACAAATAGGTACCCGGGGCCAGTCCTGGTACAGGAGCTATGGGGAACACAGACAAATAGGTACCCGGGGTCAGTCCTGGTACAGGAGCTATGGGGAACACAGACAAAATGGTTCCCGATGTCAGTCCTGGTACAGGAGCTATGGGGAACACAGACAAATAGGTACCCGGGGTCAGTCCTGGTACAGGAGCTATGGGGAACACAGACAAATAGGTACCCGGGGTCAGTCCTGGTACAGGAGATATGGGGAACACAGACAAATAGGTACCCGGGGTCAGTCCTGGTACAGGAGCTATGGGGAACACAGACAAATATGTACCCGGGGTCGTTCCTGGTACAGGAGATATGGGGAACACAGACAAATAGGTACCCGGGGTCAGTCCTGGTACAGGAGCTATGGGGAACACAGACAAATATGTACCCGGGGTCAGTCCTGGTACAGGAGCTATGGGGAACACAGACAAATATGTACCCGGGGTCAGTCCTGGTACAGGAGCTATGGGGAACACAGACAAATATGTACCCGGGGTCAGTCCTGGTACAGGAGCTATGGGGAACACAGACAAATAGGTACCCGGGTCAGTCCTGGTACAGGAGCTATGGGGAACACAGACAAATAGGTACCCGGGGTCAGTCCTGATACAGGAGCTATGGGGAACACAGACAAATATGTACCCGGGGTCAGGCCTGGTACAGGAGCTATGGGGAACACAGACAAATATGTACCCGGGTCAGTCCTGGTACAGGAGCTATGGGGAACACAGACAAATATGTACCCGGGGTCAGTCCTGGTACAGGAGCTATGGGGAACACAGACAAATAGATACCCGGGGTCAGTCCTGGTACAGGAGCTATGGGGAACACAGACAAATAGGTACCCGAGGTCAGTCCTGGTACAGGAGCTATGGGGAACACAGACAAATATGTACCCGGGGTCAGGCCTGGTACAGGAGCTATGGGGAACACAGACAAATATGTACCCGGGGTCAGTCCTGGTACAGGAGCTATGGGGAACACAGGCAAATATGTACACGGGGTCAGTCCTGGTACAGGAGCTATGGGGAACACAGACAAATATGTACCCGGGGTCAGTCCTGGTACAGGAGCTATGGGGAACACAGACAAATAGGTACCCGGGGTCAGTCCTGGTACAGGAGCTATGGAGAACACAGACAAATATGTACCCGGGGTCAGTCCTGGTACAGGAGCTATGGGGAACACAGACAAATATGTACCCGGGGTCAGTCCTGGTACAGGAGCTATGGGGAACACAGACAAATAGGTACCCGGGTCAGTCCTGGTACAGGAGCTACGGGGAACACAGACAAATATGTACCCGGGGTCAGTCCTGGTACAGGAGCTATGGGGAACACAGACAAATAGGTACCCGGGGTCAGTCCTGGTACAGGAGCTATGGGGAACACAGACAAATAGGTACCCGGGGTCAGTCCTGGTACAGGAGCTATGGGGAACACAGACAAATATGTACCCGGGGTCAGTCCTGGTACAGGAGCTATGGGGAACACAGACAAATATGTACCCGGGGTCAGTCCTGGTACAGGAGCTGGTACATGGGGAACACAGACAAATATGTACCCGGGGTCAGTCCTGGTACAGGAGCTATGGGGAACACAGACAAATAGGTACCCGGGTCAGTCCTGGTACAGGAGCTATGGGGAACACAGACAAATATGTACCGGGGTCAGTCCTGGTACAGGAGCTATGGGGAACACAGACAAATATGTACCCGGGTCAGTCCTGGTACAGGAGCTATGGGGAACACAGACAAATATGTACCCGGGTCAGTCCTGGTACAGGAGCTATGGGGAACACAGACAAATATGTACTCCGGGGTCAGTCCTGGTACAGGAGCTATGGGGAACACAGACAAATAGGTACCCGGGGTCAGTCCTGGTACAGGAGCTATGGGGAACACAGACAAATATGTACCCGGGTCAGTCCTGGTACAGGAGCTATGGGGAACACAGACAAATAGGTACCCGGGGTCAGTCCTGGTACAGGAGCTATGGGGAACACAGACAAATAGGTACCCGGGGTCAGTCCTGGTACAGGAGCTATGGGGAACACAGACAAATATGTACCCGGGGTCAGTCCTGGTACAGGAGCTATGGGGAACACAGACAAATATGTACCCGGGGTCAGTCCTGGTACAGGAGCTATGGGGAACACAGACAAATATGTACCCGGGGTCAGTCCTGGTACAGGAGCTATGGGGAACACAGACAAATATGTACCCGGGGTCAGTCCTGGTACAGGAGCTATGGGGAACACAGACAAATAGGTACCCGGGGTCAGTCCTGGTACAGGAGCTATGGGGAACACAGACAAATATGTACCCGGGGTCAGTCCTGGTACAGGAGCTATGGGGAACACAGACAAATATGTACCCGGGGTCAGTCCTGGTACAGGAGCTATGGGGAACACAGACAAATATGTACCCGGGGTCAGTCCTGGTACAGGAGCTATGGGGAACACAGACAAATATGTACCCGGGGTCAGTCCTGGTACAGGAGCTATGGGGAACACAGACAAATAGGTACCCGGGGTCAGTCCTGGTACAGGAGCTATGGGGAACACAGACAAATATGTACCCGGGGTCAGTCCTGGTACAGGAGCTATGGGGAACACAGACAAATAGGGACCCGGGGTCAGTCCTGGTACAGGAGCTATGGGGAACACAGACAAATAGGTACCGGGGTCAGTCCTGGTACAGGAGCTATGGGGAACACAGAGTCCTGGTACAGGAGATATGGGGAACACAGACAAATAGGTACCCGGGGTCAGTCCTGGTACAGGAGCTATGGGGAACACAGACAAATATGTACCCGGGGTCAGTCCTGGTACAGGAGCTATGGGGAACACAGACAAATAGGTACCCGGGGTCAGTCCTGGTACAGGAGCTATGGGGAACACAGACAAATATGTACCCGGGTCAGTCCTGGTACAGGAGCTATGGGGAACACAGACAAATATGTACCCGGGTCAGTCCTGGTACAGGAGCTATGGGGAACACAGACAAATAGGGTACCGGGGTCAGTCCTGGTACAGGAGCTATGGGGAACACAGACAAATATGTACCCGGGGTCAGTCCTGGTACAGGAGCTATGGGGAACACAGACAAATAGGTACCCGGGGTCAGTCCTGGTACAGGAGCTATGGGGAACACAGACAAATATGTACCCGGGTCAGTCCTGGTACAGGAGCTATGGGGAACACAGACAAATATGTACCCGGGGTCAGTCCTGGTACAGGAGCTATGGGGAACACAGACAAATAGGTACCCGGGGTCAGTCCTGGTACAGGAGCTATGGGGAACACAGACAAATATGTACCCGGGTCAGTCCTGGTACAGGAGCTATGGGGAACACAGACAAATATGTACCCGGGTCAGTCCGGGGTCAGTCCTGGTACAGGAGCTATGGGGAACACAGACAAATAGGTACCGGGGTCAGTCCTGGTACAGGAGCTATGGGGAACACAGACAAATAGGTACCCGGGGTCAGTCCTGGTACAGGAGCTATGGGGAACACAGACAAACCCGGGTCAGTCCTGGTACAGGAGCTATGGGGAACACAGACAAACCTGGGTCAGTCCTGGTACAGGAGCTATGGGGAACACAGACAAATATGTACCGGGTCAGTCCTGGTACAGGAGCTATGGGGAACACAGACAAATAGGTACCGGGGTCAGTCCTGGTACAGGAGCTATGGGGAACACAGACAAATATGTACCCGGGGTCAGTCCTGGTACAGGAGCTATGGGGAACACAGACAAATAGGTACCCGGGGTCAGTCCTGGTACAGGAGCTATGGGGAACACAGACAAATATGTACCCGGGGTCAGTCCTGGTACAGGAGCTATGGGGAACACAGACAAATATGTACCCGGGGTCAGTCCTGGTACAGGAGCTATGGGGAACACAGACAAATATGTACCCGGGGTCAGTCCTGGTACAGGAGCTATGGGGAACACAGACAAATATGTACCCGGGGTCAGTCCTGGTACAGGAGCTATGGGGAACACAGACAAATAGGTACCCGGGGTCAGTCCTGGTACAGGAGCTATGGGGAACACAGACAAATATGTACCCGGGGTCAGTCCTGGTACAGGAGCATGGGGAACACAGCAAATATGTACCCGGGGTCAGTCCTGGTACAGGAGCTATGGGGAACACAGACAAATAGGTACCCGGGTCAGTCCTGGTACAGGAGCTATGGGGAACACAGACAAATAGGGTACCCGGGGTCAGTCCTGGTACAGGAGCTATGGGGAACACAGACAAATAGGTACCCGGGGTCAGTCCTGGTACAGGAGCTATGGGGAACACAGACAAATATGTACCCGGGTCAGTCCTGGTACAGGAGCTATGGGGAACACAGACAAATATGTACCGGGGTCAGTCCTGGTACAGGAGCTATGGGGAACACAGACAAATATGTACCGGGGTCAGTCCTGGTACAGGAGCTATGGGGAACACAGACAAATATGTACCCGGGTCAGTCCTGGTACAGGAGCTATGGGGAACACAGACAAATAGGTACCCGGGGTCAGTCCTGGTACAGGAGCTATGGGGAACACAGACAAATATGTACCCGGGGTCAGTCCTGGTACAGGAGCTATGGGGAACACAGACAAATATGTACCGGGGTCAGTCCTGGTACAGGAGCTATGGGGAACACAGACAAATATGTACCCGGGTCAGTCCTGGTACAGGAGCTATGGGGAACACAGACAAATATGTACCCGGGGTCAGTCCTGGTACAGGAGCTATGGGGAACACAGACAAATAGGTACCGGGGTCAGTCCTGGTACAGGAGCTATGGGGAACACAGACAAATAGGTACCCGGGGTCAGTCCTGGTACAGGAGCTATGGGGAACACAGACAAATATGTACCCGGGGTCAGTCCTGGTACAGGAGCTATGGGGAACACAGACAAATATGTACCCGGGGTCAGTCCTGGTACAGGAGCTATGGGGAACACAGACAAATATGTACCCGGGGTCAGTCCTGGTACAGGAGCTATGGGGAACACAGACAAATATGTACCCGGGGTCAGTCCTGGTACAGGAGCTATGGGGAACACAGACAAATATGTACCCGGGGTCAGTCCTGGTACAGGAGCTATGGGGAACACAGACAAATATGTACCCGGGGTCAGTCCTGGTACAGGAGCTATGGGGAACACAGACAAATATGTACCCGGGGTCAGTCCTGGTACAGGAGCTATGGGGAACACAGACAAATATGTACCCGGGTCAGTCCTGGTACAGGAGCTATGGGGAACACAGACAAATATGTACCCGGGGTCAGTCCTGGTACAGGAGCTATGGGGAACACAGACAAATAGGTACCCGGGTCAGTCCTGGTACAGGAGCTATGGGGAACACAGACAAATATGTACCCGGGCCAGTCCTGGTACAGGAGCTATGGGGAACACAGACAAATAGGGACCCGGGTCAGTCCTGGTACAGGAGCTATGGGGAACACAGACAAATAGGTACCGGGGTCAGTCCTGGTACAGGAGCTATGGGGAACACAGACAAAATGGTTCCCTATGTCAGTCCTGGTACAGGAGCTATGGGGAACACAGACAAATAGGTACCCGGGTCAGTCCTGGTACAGGAGCTATGGGGAACACAGACAAATATGTACCCGGGGTCAGTTCCTGGTACAGGAGATATGGGGAACACAGACAAATAGGTACCCGGGTCAGTCCTGGTACAGGAGCTATGGGGAACACAGACAAATATGTACCCGGGTCGTTCCTGGTACAGGAGATATGGGGAACACAGACAAATAGGTACCCGGGGTCAGTCCTGGTACAGGAGCTATGGGGAACACAGACAAATATGTACCCGGGGTCAGTCCTGGTACAGGAGCTATGGGGAACACAGACAAATATGTACCGGGGGTCAGTCCTGGTACAGGAGCTATGGGGAACACAGACAAATATGTACCCGGGGTCAGTCCTGGTACAGGAGCTATGGGGAACACAGACAAATATGTAGTCCTGGTACCTATGGGGGGTCAGTCCTGGTACAGGAGCTATGGGGAACACAGACAAATAGGTACCCGGGGTCAGTCCTGGTACAGGAGCTATGGGGAACACAGACAAATATGTACCCGGGGTCAGGCCTGGTACAGGAGCTATGGGGAACACAGACAAATATGTACCCGGGTCAGTCCTGGTACAGGAGCTATGGGGAACACAGACAAATATGTACCGGGGTCAGTCCTGGTACAGGAGCTATGGGGAACACAGACAAATATGTACCGGGGTCAGTCCTGGTACAGGAGCTATGGGGAACACAGACAAATAGGTACCCGGGGTCAGTCCTGGTACAGGAGCTATGGGGAACACAGACAAATATGTACCCGGGGTCAGTCCTGGTACAGGAGCTATGGGGAACACAGACAAATATGTACCCGGGTCAGGCCTGGTACAGGAGCTATGGGGAACACAGACAAATAGATACCCGGGGTCAGTCCTGGTACAGGAGCTATGGGGAACACAGACAAATAGGTACCCGGGGTCAGTCCTGGTACAGGAGCTGTGGGGAACACAGACAAATATGTACCCGGGGTCAGTCCTGGTACAGGAGCTATGGGGAACACAGACAAATATGTACCCGGGTCAGTCCTGGTACAGGAGCTATGGGGAACACAGACAAAATACAGGCAAATATGTACCCGGGGTCAGTCCTGGTACAGGAGCTATGGGGAACACAGACAAATATGTACCCGGGGTCAGTCCTGGTACAGGAGCTATGGGGAACACAGACAAATAGGTACCCGGGGTCAGTCCTGGTACAGGAGCTATGGGGAACACAGACAAATATGTACCCGGGGTCAGTCCTGGTACAGGAGCTATGGGGAACACAGACAAATATGTACCCGGGTCAGTCCTGGTACAGGAGCTATGGGGAACACAGACAAATATGTACCCGGGGTCAGTCCTGGTACAGGAGCTATGGGGAACACAGACAAATAGGTACCGGGTCAGTCCTGGTACAGGAGCTATGGGGAACACAGACAAATATGTACCGGGGTCAGTCCTGGTACAGGAGCTATGGGGGAACACAGACAAATAGGTACCCGGGGTCAGTCCTGGTACAGGAGCTATGGGGAACACAGACAAATAGGTACCCGGGGTCAGTCCTGGTACAGGAGCTATGGGGAACACAGACAAATATGTACCGGGGTCAGTCCTGGTACAGGAGCTATGGGGGAGACAAATATGTACCGGGGTCAGTCCTGGTACAGGAGCTATGGGGAACACAGACAAATATGTACCCGGGGTCAGTCCTGGTACAGGAGCTATGGGGAACACAGACAAATATGTACCCGGGTCAGTCCTGGTACAGGAGCTATGGGGAACACAGACAAATATGTACCCGGGGTCAGTCCTGGTACAGGAGCTATGGGGAACACAGACAAATATGTACCCGGGGTCAGTCCTGGTACAGGAGCTATGGGGAACACAGACAAATAGGTACCCGGGGTCAGTCCTGGTACAGGAGCTATGGGGAACACAGACAAATATGTACCCGGGCCAGTCCTGGTACAGGAGCTATGGGGAACACAGACAAATAGGGACCCGGGTCAGTCCTGGTACAGGAGCTATGGGGAACACAGACAAATAGGTACCCGGGGTCAGTCCTGGTACAGGAGCTATGGGGAACACAGACAAAATGGTTCCCGATGTCAGTCCTGGTACAGGAGCTATGGGGAACACAGACAAATAGGTACCCGGGGTCAGTCCTGGTACAGGAGCTATGGGGAACACAGACAAATATGTACCCGGGGTCGTTCCTGGTACAGGAGATATGGGGAACACAGACAAATAGGTACCCGGGGTCAGTCCTGGTACAGGAGCTATGGGGAACACAGACAAATATGTACCCGGGTCGTTCCTGGTACAGGAGATATGGGGAACACAGACAAATAGGTACCCGGGGTCAGTCCTGGTACAGGAGCTATGGGGAACACAGACAAATATGTACCCGGGTCAGTCCTGGTACAGGAGCTATGGGGAACACAGACAAATATGTACCCGGGGTCAGTCCTGGTACAGGAGCTATGGGGAACACAGACAAATATGTACCCGGGGTCAGTCCTGTTACAGGAGCTATGGGGAACACAGACAAATATGTACCCGGGGTCAGTCCTGGTACAGGAGCTATGGGGAACACAGACAAATAGGTACCCGGGGTCAGTCCTGATACAGGAGCTATGGGGAACACAGACAAATATGTACCCGGGTCAGGCCTGGTACAGGAGCTATGGGGAACACAGACAAATATGTACCCGGGTCAGTCCTGGTACAGGAGCTATGGGGAACACAGACAAATATGTACCCGGGTCAGTCCTGGTACAGGAGCTATGGGGAACACAGACAAATAGATACCCGGGTCAGTCCTGGTACAGGAGCTATGGGGAACACAGACAAATAGGTACCCGGGGTCAGTCCTGGTACAGGAGCTATGGGGAACACAGACAAATATGTACCCGGGGTCAGTCCTGGTACAGGAGCTATGGGGAACACAGACAAATATGTACCCGGGTCAGTCCTGGTACAGGAGCTATGGGGAACACAGACAAATAGGTACCCGGGTCAGTCCTGGTACAGGAGCTACGGGAACACAGACAAATATGTACCCGGGGTCAGTCCTGGTACAGGAGCTACGGGGAACACAGACAAATAGGTACCCGGGGTCAGTCCTGGTACAGGAGCTACGGGGAACACAGACAAATATGTACCCGGGGTCAGTCCTGGTACAGGAGCTACGGGGAACACAGACAAATATGTACCCGGGGTCAGTCCTGGTACAGGAGCTACGGGGAACACAGACAAATATGTACCGGGGTCAGTCCTGGTACAGGAGCTACGGGAACACAGACAAATATGTACCCGGGGTCAGTCCTGGTACAGGAGCTATGGGGAACACAGACAAATATGTACCCGGGGTCAGTCCTGGTACAGGAGCTATGGGGAACACAGACAAATATGTACCCGGGGTCAGTCCTGGTACAGGAGCTATGGGGAACACAGACAAATATGTACCCGGGGTCAGTCCTGGTACAGGAGCTATGGGGAACACAGACAAATAGGGACCCGGGGTCAGTCCTGGTACAGGAGCTATGGGGAACACAGACAAATAGGTACCCGGGTCAGTCCTGGTACAGGAGCTATGGGGAACACAGACAAATAGGTACCCGGGGTCAGTCCTGGTACAGGAGCTATGGGGAACACAGACAAATAGGTACCCGGGGTCAGGCCTGGTACAGGAGCTATGGGGAACACAGACAAATATGTACCCGGGGTCAGTCCTGGTACAGGAGCTATGGGGAACACAGACAAATATGTACCGGGTCAGTCCTGGTACAGGAGCTATGGGGAACACAGACAAATATGTACCCGGGGTCAGTCCTGGTACAGGAGCTATGGGGAACACAGACAAATAGGGACCCGGGTCAGTCCTGGTACAGGAGCTATGGGGAACACAGACAAATAGGTACCCGGGTCAGTCCTGGTACAGGAGCTATGGGGAACACAGACAAATAGGTACCGGGTCAGTCCTGGTACAGGAGCTATGGGGAACACAGACAAATATGTACCCGGGGTCAGTCCTGGTACAGGAGCTATGGGGAACACAGACAAATATGTACCCGGGTCAGTCCTGGTACAGGAGCTATGGGGAACACAGACAAATAGGGACCCGGGTCAGTCCTGGTACAGGAGCTATGGGGAACACAGACAAATATGTACCCGGGGTCAGTCCTGGTACAGGAGCTATGGGGAACACAGACAAATAGGTACCCGGGGTCAGTCCTGGTACAGGAGCTATGGGGAACACAGACAAATATGTACCCGGGGTCAGTCCTGATACAGGAGCTATGGGGAACACAGACAAATATGTACCCGGGGTCAGTCCTGGTACAGGAGCTATGGGGAACACAGACAAATAGGTACCCGGGTCAGTCCTGGTACAGGAGCTATGGGGAACACAGACAAATAGGTACCCGGGGTCAGTCCTGGTACAAGAGCTATGGGGAACACAGACAAATAGGTACCCGGGGTCAGTCCTGGTACAGGAGCTATGGGGAACACAGACAAATATGTACCCGGGGCCAGTCCTGGTACAGGAGCTATGGGGAACACAGACAAATATGTACCCGGGGTCAGTCCTGGTACAGGAGCTATGGGGAACACAGACAAATAGGTACCCGGGGTCAGTCCTGGTAAAGCAGCTATGGGGAACAGAGACAATTAAGGACCCGGTGTCAGTCCTGGTACAGGAGCTATAGGGAACACAGATAAATAGGCGTTCGTCCTCACCGGTCTTCTAGCACCACTGTTCCTCCGATCACAAAAGGGGCACGCAAAGCTAAGATGAGTGAAGCTAAGATGAGTCAGGTGCAATGTGTTGTACCGGTATATCATGTAAAGCAGTTTAATTCTCCAAAACTAGCATTCATAACAACTGTGTGCGTATTAAGTCTACAATTATCATTCAAAAAATGTTTAATCGTACAAGCTTCACATGCGTACACGAACAATTCTACAAAGTCTTACTGTTTTCTGTTCGGAAGAACATTGCCAGTGAATGTCAAAGTTTATGGCTCAATTCACAGTCACAATGTGTAAAACCCATTAGTAAGAATACAGGTTGAAGTCCCAGTCACTGGAGCTGTTACAGCGGGACTCTGGCACAAAGCCCTTTTACCTAGAGTAGCATGCCAAGGCAGTGCAGATGACTGTGTTTACCACAGCGACGGGGATATAGCACTGATGGAACAAGCTGTTCACCCAGTTATCAGGAATCACATTGGCAGAGTTTATAATGACTGAGCCTTTAAGAGAAAAACACACACTTAATCATATTAGCCAGGAAACACAAACGTGCCTGTACTGTAAACTCAATGTCCATATATAAACCTCACTTAATGTATAACACACAGATTCACACGGTTATTTCTCTCTGTCTCTCAAACATGTTTTGGAAATGGAAATCTACTGCTATAATTCTTCCTATTGCTTTAATTGTGAAGGACTTAAATTTGTCTGTTTATGAGTTCAGTTTTAAAGTTTGTTTAAAAATTGTTAAAACAAATTTGTACTGTAATATTCTTTAAGTTTAGGGACATGCTCTTGATGATAGGGACTTTATGAATATATAGTAGTAGGGCATTAACGTGATCTTAAGTTTAGGGACATGCTCTTGATGATGGGGACTTTATGAATATATAGTAGTAGGGCATTAACGTGATCTTAAGTTTAGTGACATGCTCTTGATGATAGGGACTTTATGAATATATAGTAGTAGGGCATTAACGTGATCTTAAGTTTAGGGACATGCTCTTGATGATAGGGACTTTATGAATATATAGTAGTAGGGCATTAACGTGATCTTAAGTTTAGGGACATGCTCTTGATGATAGGGACTTTATGAATATATAGTAGTAGGGCATTAACGTGATCTTAAGTTTAGGGACATGCTCTTGATGATAGGGACTTTATGAATATATAGTAGTCGGGCATTAACGTGATCTTAAGTTTAGGGACATGCTCTTGATGATAGGGACTTTATGAATATATAGTAGTAGGGCATTAACGTGATCTTAAGTTTAGGGACATGCTCTTGATGATAGGGACTTTATGAATATATAGTAGTAGGGCATTAACGTGATCTTAAGTTTAGGGACATGCTCTTGATGGTAGGGTCTTTATGAATATATAGTAGTAGGGCATTAACGTGATCTTGTCAGGGTTGTGATGAGGAAGAACCCAAATGCAGAACGATGACACGGCAGTCAGATGGCAAGTGAACAAATGGAGGTTTTATTTGGAAAACAACTGATGGTGATGAGCAGACAGGAGCGGGGGTGAGGAGTGCCGGTGATGAAGGTGAATCCCAGGTGACGATATCCCAGAACGTGCAGGGTGTCCAGTGATTCTCCGAGTGCAGGAACAGAACAGGAACAAACTGTAACGGAGGAGGCGAGACAAGAGGTAAGTACGGGACACGGACTAACACGACACAAAACAACAAACAGCTCTCGATAAGACTAGAATTCTTCTGACTGAGACTTTATATGACCGAGGTCGACATACGTGACTCTAGGTAACAATCCGACGTCGGCTGGTTGTCAGGCTCTCCCTCTTATACCCTGGTGATTGAAGACTTGGTGCAGGTGTGTGATTACGGGAATGGTGACAGGTGCGTGCAGATGCCAACCTCTCCAGATCCACCAGAGGGAGACCTTACCCGGGTCCAGAGCGGGGAACTCTGACAGTACCCCGTCCCCCACGACCGCCACCAGGCGGTCCACCTGGGGCTCCTGGCTTCCGCCGATAGAAGTCCTGGATCAGGCTGGGATCCAGAATCAGACGCCGGGAAACCCAACACCTCTCCTCCGGACCGTAACCCTCCCAGTCTACCAAAAACTGGTAACCCCGCCCTCTGCTCCGAGAGTCCATAATCTTCTTTACCGTGAAGGCCGGGGCCCCATCAATCATACGGGGAGGCGGCCGAGGAGGTGGGGGGGGAAGGAGGCGACAAAAGGACACAGGTTTAATGCAGGACACATGGAATGATGGGTGTACACGAAGAGACCGAGGGAGCTTGAGGCGGACCACAGTGGGGTTGATGACACGTTGGATTGGGAAGGGACCGATGAACTTGGGTGACAGTTTCCTGGACTCGGTGCGGAGGGGGAGGTCCCTGGTTGACAGCCATACCTTGTCTCCCACTGAGTAGGATGGTGCTGGAGTGCGTCGGCGGTTAGCCTGTTGCTGGTACTGATTTGAGGCTCTCAGCAGAGATATCCGGGCGCGATGCCATGTCCGGTGGCATCGGCGAAACTGCTGCTGTATCGATGGTACGGCCAGGTCCTTCTCCTGTGATGGGAATAGTGGAGGCTGATAGCCGTAAACACACTGGAAGGGGAACATACCGGTCGCTGTAGTGGGGAGCGTATTGTGCGCGTACTCCACCCATGGGATCTGCTTAGACCAGGTCGTGGGGTTAGAGGAAGCCAGGCATCGTAGGGTCGACTCCATCTTTTGGTTGGCCCTCTCAGCCTGACCGTTAGTCTGAGGATGGAACCCGGAAGAGAGGCTGGCCGTAGCTCCAACGGCGGTGCAGAAAGCCCTCCACAAGGCTGAGGCAAACTGAGGACCACGGTCAGAGACAATGTCAACAGGAAGACCATGAATGCGGAATATCTCCCTTACCATAATTTCCGCTGTCTCCTTGGCCGACGGGAGCTTGGGCAACGGCAGGAAATGAGCAAACTTGCTGAACCGGTCCACTACCGTTAGTACCACCGTGTTACCTCCAGACACGGGAAGTCCGGTGACGAAATCCATGGCCAGATGGGACCAGGGACGATGAGGGATTGGCAATGGCCTCAATAGTCCCACGCTGGGCCGGTTTGAGCCCTTGTTTTGCGCACACACTGGACAGGCCGCCACGTATGCCCGGGTGTCCTCACCCATGGCCGGCCACCAGAATCGACGGCGCAGAAAGGACATGGTACGTGCCACTCCAGGATGACAGGTCAGTTTAGACGAGTGGCCCCACTCCAGCACTGCCGGTCGCGTCCCCTCGGGAACAAACAGCCTACCCGGAGGGCCATTACCTGGGCCCGGGTCCCCCTAAGGGCTGCCCGAACCTTCCTTCGATCCCCCACTGGAGGGCTCCCACAACCCGTCTCAGTGGCAGGATGGTCTCTGGCGTCTTCCTCGTCTCCTCCTTCGAGAAGACCCTGGACAAGGCATCAGGCTTCCCATTCTGGGATCCGGGTCTGTAAGACAGGACAAAATCAAAGCGTCCAAAAACAGAGCCCACCTGGCCTGTCGGGAATTTAACCGTTTGGCTGTCCGGATGTATTCGAGGTTCTTATGGTCTGTCCACACCACAAACGGTTGTTCCGCCCCCTCCAACCAGTGCCTCCACTCCTCCAGGGCCAGCTTCACCGCAAGCAACTCCCTATTGCCAATGTCATAGTTACTCTCCGCCGGGAGAGTCGGTGAGACAGGAACGCACAGGGATGAAGCTTGTTGTCCTCCTTGGTTCTCTGGGAGAGCACCGCCCGGCTCCGACCTCCGACGCGTCAACTTCTACCACGAACTGTAGAGACGGGTCTGGTTGGGAGAGGACGGGTGCCGATGTAAAACGCTCCCTGAGCTCCTGGAAGGCCGACTCAGCCCCAGGAGACCACCGGAACGCTCTGAGACTGGAAGTCAGGTCTGTTAGAGGGGCTGCAATCCGGCTGTAATTACGGATGAACCGTCTATAGAAGTTCGCAAACCCCAGAAACCTTTGCAGCTCCTTGCGGGAGTTGGGTCTGGGCCACTCCTGGACGGCCTGCACCTTCTTGGGATCCATCTTCACCTCTCCCTGGGCGATGATATAGCCTAGAAAGCTTGTGCACCTGGTGTTAAATTCACACTTCTCTGCTTTCACAAAGAGCCGGTTCTCCAGCAGCCGCTGTAGAACCTGGCGGACGTGCCTCTGATGTTCCTCCTGATTCTGTGAAAACACTAGGATGTCATCCAGGTAGACAAAAACAAAGCGACCCAGCATGTCACGTAACACGTCATTCACCAGGCACTGGAAGACAGCCGGAGCATTTGTTAACCCGAATGGCATTACCATGTACTCGAAGTGACCCAGTGGAGTGTTGAATCCAGTGAGCCATTCATCCCCCTCACGGATGCGGACCAGGTGGTAGGCGTTGCGTAGATCGAGCTTGGTAAACACCGTAGCGCCCTGTAAGGAATCAAAAGCAGTGTTCATCAGAGGTAAAGGGTATTTGTTCTTGACCGAGATGTTGTTCAACCCCGATAGTCTATGCACGGCCTGAGTGTGCCATCCTTCTTCTTTCTAGTGAGCGGAACCGTTTCCCCCTTCAATGGGCAAGACGATAGAAAATTGCCCGATTTCCCACAGTACAGACAGCTGTTGGACGTGCGTCTGCGCCGAAGCTCCGCCTCCGAGATCTGGTAACGGCCCAATTGCATGGGTTCGGGGTCAGTAATTCCCTCTGGGTTGTTGACTCTGGGACAAGGGGCTCTCCCTGGTGCTGAAGCCTGTTCACGTCTCCGCTCTCTACTACGGTTATTAATCCGTGTGGTTAGCCGGATCAACTCCTCCAAGCCCTGTGCCTCCGGATAGGAGAGTAGCGTGTCCTTAATGTCCTCATTTAATCCATTGTAAAAGACGCCCTGTAGCGCCTCCTCGTCCCAGCCACTCTCCGCAGCCAGAACACGGAACTCGATGCCATACTCTGCTACACTACGTGAACCTTGGCGTATCGACAATAGTCGCCCGGAAGCGTCCTTACCCCCGAACGGGGTGATCGAAAATCTTCCGCATCTCTGCGGTGAACAACTCACATGACTGGGTGATTGCGCCCTGCTTCTCCCATACGGCCGACGCCCACTCCAACGCCTCACCGCGTAGTAGCCCGAGTATAAAAGAAATCCTGGCTCTCTCGCTCGGGTAAGAACGGGGCTGTTGTTCAAACACCAGTCCCACCTGCATCAGAAACGAACGGCACCTGCCACTGTGTCCGTCGTATCTGTCTGGCATGGGGACCTGGGGCTCGCGGTCGGGAATCGACATGACCACCGAAACTGGTTCAGCCGGGCTGGGTGCCGGAGGCTGGGGTGGTGTGTTGAGATGCGCCTGAATAGCGGCAACGCTGTCCGACAGGGATCTCAGGTTGTCCACTATTCCTTGAAGCGAGGACTGGTGCTGGCCTAACATGGCTCCTTGGGATGATATCGCCTGGCGTACCGCGCCCAAGTTCGCTGGGTCCATGGTATGGTCGGATTGTTCTGTCAGGGTTGTGATGAGGAAGAACCCAAATGCAGAACGATGACACGGCAGTCAGATGGCAAGTGAACAAATGGAGGTTTTATTTGGAAAACAACTGATGGTGATGAGCAGACAGGAGCAGGGGTGAGGAGTGCCGGTGATGAAGGTGAATCCCAGGTGACGATATCCCAGAACGTGCAGGGTGTCCAGTGATTCTCCGAGTGCAGGAACAGAACAGGAACAAACTGTAACGGAGGAGGCGAGACAAGAGGTAAGTACGGGACACGGACTAACACGACACAAAACAACAAACAGCTCTCGATAAGACTAGAATTCTTCTGACTGAGACTTTATATGACCGAGGTCGACATACGTGACTCTAGGTAACAATCCGACGTCGGCTGGTTGTCAGGCTCTCCCTCTTATACCCTGGTGATTGAAGACTTGGTGCAGGTGTGTGATTACGGGAATGGTGACAGGTGCGTGCAGATGCCAACCTCTCCAGATCCACCAGAGGGAGACCTTACCCGGGTCCAGAGCGGGGAACTCTGACAGATCTTAAGTTTAGGGACATGCTCTTGATGATAGGGACTTTATGAATATATAGTAGTAGGGCATTAACGTGATCTTAAGTTTAGGGATATGCTCTTGATGATAGGGACTTTATGAATATATAGTAGTAGGGCATTAACGTGATCTTAAGTTTTGGGACATGCTCTTGATGATAGGGACTTTATGAATATATAGTAGGGCATTAACGTGATCTTAAGTTTAGGGACATGCTCTTGATGATAGGGACTTTATGAATATATAGTAGGGCATTAACGTGATCTTAAGTTTAGGGATATGCTCTTGCTGGTAGGGTCTTTATGAATATATAGTAGTAGGGCCTTAACGATTCATAAGTTTAGGGATATGCTCTTGATGGTAGGGTCTTTATGAATATATAGTAGTAGGGCATTAACGTGATCTTAAGTTTACGGACATGCTCTTGATGATAGGGACTTTATGAATATATAGTAGGGCATTAACGTGATCTTAAGTTTAGGGACATGCTCTTGATGATAGGAACTTTATGAATATATTGTAGTAGGGCATTAACGTGATCTTAAGTTTAGGGATATGCTCTTGATGGTAGGGTCTTTATGAATATATAGTAGTAGGGCATTAACGATTCGTAAGTTTAGGGATATGCTCTTGATGGTAGGGTCTTTATGAATATATAGTAGTAGGGCATTAACGTGATCGTAAGTTTAGGGACATGCTCTTGATGATAGGGACTTTGTGATTTTTGCTTTGGGGCGGGGTTGGGGGGCCCTTGAGTCTTGTTGCCCTGGGAATAAAAAATTGTGTTGCCAAGGCACTTGCTATGAAGGAGAAGATGGTGGTGGTGTACTTTGACATAGAGAAGGCGTATGATACTATGTGGAGGGAGGGGGTGTTAATTAAGTTGAGTGCATTGGGTGTTAAGGGCAGAATGTATAATTGGACTCTGGATTTCTTGTTTGACAGGTACA
The DNA here is from genome assembly GCA_029465975.1 of Dallia pectoralis. Lineage (NCBI taxonomy): Eukaryota > Metazoa > Chordata > Actinopteri > Esociformes > Umbridae > Dallia > Dallia pectoralis. The sequence goes on from CM055733.1 coordinate 6,786,789, forward strand.
TACAGGTGAGGGTTGGGACGATATTGTCAGGGAGGTATGAGGTTGTAAATGGTACCCCACAGGGCAGTGTGATGAGCCCTGTGTTGTTTACATGAATGATTGATGTGTTTGGGATGTAGGGAGAGGTATGGATGTGGCACTGTATGCAGATGATGGGGCATTGTGGAAGAGAGGCAGGAATGAGAAGTTTGTGCTGAGAAAGATGCAAGAGGCGGTGGGTGTGGTGGAGGACTGGTCCAAGACATGGGGTTTTAGGATGTCAGTGGCTAAATCATGTTTCATGGTGTACTCTAGGCAGATGGTGGGTGAGGTTCGGTTATATATGTATGGACAGGAATTGGGAAGGGTGTTAGAGTTTATATATTTGGGGTTATGGTTTGATGAGAGGCCTACGTGGAGGAGACATGTGGAGTTTATAGAGCAGAAGTGTAGGAAGGTGCTGAATCTGATGAGGGCAGTGGCAGGTGTAGATTGGGGGGCAGATAGGAAGACACTGTTGTGTACGTATCAGGCACTGGTTAGATCCACGATGGACTATGGGTGTTTTATTTACGGTGCTGCGGCCAAGACGGTGCTACAGCGAATGGACAGGGTGCATTCACGTGCACTAAGGCTATGTGCGGGGGCTGTCAGGACCACTCCGGTGGTGGTGTTGCAGGTGGACACAGGGGAATTGCCATTGAGCTTGAGGAGGGACAAGTTGGCACTGGCGTTTTGGGTCAGGTTGAAGGGGTGTGCTAAAAGCCACAAGGGAGGTTGTGGCAACTAGGTGTTGGGAGAGGGACAAGGCTAGTCTGAGGATGTATGGGTGGACAATTGGCACAAAAAATAAATATACAATAAAAATGTTAAAACAAAAAATAATAATAATGATAAAACATCAGTATGTCAATATTTGTGTGTTTTAAATATGGAACGCACCCAGTATCCAGGGTTGCCAACTTTGGGACTCCGGCTGGAGTGAGACTCTGTAAAATTCTAGAACACGCGCATGAGCGTGCAGAGGAAATGTTTGGTGAACCTAACCCTAATTAAAAAATATTTCAGTCCTTATTTACTCTGTATAAACCCTGATTTAGGCAAAATAATAATAGAATGATGGCTGATGTTTTTGTTCTTGCAGAACCATATTTCTTGGTAATTTTAGAATCGGGAAAGCATTCTTTGAATAGCGGGCTGAGGTGATCTGTGAAGGCTAATGGGATGTTGTGGCTGACCAGGACCTCTGCCCTTCTAGTCTGTTTACATGTGTAGTAGAATATGCATAAATAAAGCACACGCATTAAGAGATTGCATTCAAATTATCACCTGAGTTACCAGATTCATTTCTTCAGCCTTCAAATAAACAAATCTATCAATTATTTTGGTGCTGTCAAGAACTTTTTGTTTTTTGATGTGGTTCTCCCTGGTGATATGCTGCTGCACATCTGCCCTGCCCTGGTGCCTGCACTCTAACTCATGCCGGCAGACTTCACACCAAAAGTGAAATTCAGTCATGCCTGGTTTTATGAAAGGCCATTCTTTACACCAGGCACTGCTAAATTTTGAGTTGTACACAGCGGCCCCTGACTTTTCTTTTCTGCTGGATAGAATGCTCTTTGCTAGCATCTTCCTTCTGCTCCTGCACCTCCTTCTCCTCCACGCTTTCCTCTATCTAAAAAGGTAGGCTGTTAAAACCTTCAGCTTTAAAATGGCATGCTAGCCTAATCATAACACAGTATACATCTTCATTAATTACATGCCTAGATGTTCCTGTGCTAACATTGGTAAGACATGTTGAGCTGTGGTGGGGTATCAGGTATAGGGCACACTGTCCATATTTTAATGAATAGGGTAGCCTAAGGTAACATATGTATTTTTGGTTAAAAAAAACAACTTAACATAATAAATTATGTGACAAGCTTAAGCTCTTGACTTTTCTCTCCATGTCCATCTTTGAAATATCTCAGCAAGCTCATCTAACAAAACGTAATTTCTACCATGAGCCTATTTTTATTAAGCTATCAGCTAGCCCACATACCCTTACAAAGACCTTCCTGTCTCTCAGTAGTGCCATCTACTGCTGTAACTTATATAACTTCTATATATTTTTTATGTTTTCCATTTATTATTTACTCTTACCCAGACCTTCCTGTCTCTCAGTAGCTAAGTCTACTACTGTCATTTCTGAAGCTTTCTGTAATCTTTTTATACTTTCAATCTATAACCTTCTCTTACAAATACATTCCAATCTTACATTACCACAGTCTACTTCTTTCATTTCTGGAGCTTTCTGTAATGTTTCTATCCTTTTAATCTAATACTCACTACAACTAATATCTCCCAGTCTCTCAGTAGCGCTGTCTACTTCTGTCATTTCTATAGTTTTTTGTAATGTTTCTACCCTTTCAATCTATAACATACTCTTACAAATAAATTCCAAAATCACATTACCACAGTCTACATCTGCCATTTCTGAAGCTTTCTGTACCTTTTTTATAGTTTTAATCTATTTCTAACTAATATCTTTCAGTCTCTCAGTAGCACTGTCTACTACTGTCATTTCTGAAGCTTTCTGTAATCTTTTTATACTTTCAATATTTTACCTATTATAACAAATACCTTCCTGTCTCTCATTTGCACCGTCTATTTCTGTCATTTCTATAGTTTTCTGTAATGTTTCTACCCTTTCAATGTTCAACATACCCTTACGAAGACCTTCCTGTCTCTCAGTAGCGTCACCTACTACTGTCATTTCTGAAGCTTTCTGTAATCTTTTTGTACTTTCAATATTTTACCTATTATAACAAATACCTTCCTGTCTCTCATTTGCACTGTCTACTTCTCTCATTTCTATAGTTTCTGTAATGTTTCTACCCTTTCAATCTTCAACCTACTCTTACAAAGACCTTCCTGTCTCTCAGTAGCACCGTCTACTTGTGTCATTTCTGAAGATTTCTGTACATTTTCTATACTTTTAATCTAAGACATATTACAACTAATATCTTCCAGTCTCTCAGTAGCACCGTCTACTTGTGTCATTTCTGAAGATTTCTGTACATTTTCTATACTTTTAATCTAATACATATTACAACTAATATCTTCCAGTCTCTCAGTAGCACCGTCTACTTCTGTCATTTCTGAAGATTTCTGTACATTTTCTATACTTTTAATCTAATACATATTACAACTAATATCTTCCAGTCTCTCAGTAGCACCGTCCACTTCTGTCATTTCTGAAGCTTTGTGTGTAAGCTTTTTATACTTTCAATCTGGTTTGCACAGTCTACTTTGTTCATTTTCTGAAGCTTTCTGTAATGTGTATGTCCTTTCAGTCTATAACCTACACTTACAAAGACCTTCCTGTCTCTCAATTGTGCTGTCTACTTCTTTAGTTTATGATGCTTTATGTTTCTATCCTTTTAGGCTTTTACCTACTCTAACAAACACCTTCCTGTCTTACATTAGCACAGTCTACTTCTCTAACTTCTGAAGCTTTCTGTAATGTGTATGTCTTTTCAATCTATTACCTATTCTTACAAATACCCACTGTCTCTCATTTGCACTGTCTAATGCCGTCATTTCGGAAGTTTTCTGTAATATTTCTGTTATTTCAATCTATATCTTACTTTTACAAAGACCTTCCAGTTTCTCAGTAGCGCTGTCTACTACTGTCATTTCTGAAGCTTTCTGTAATGTTTCTATCTTTTCAATCTTCAAACTGCTCTTACAAAAACCTTTCAGTCTCTTAGTTGCGTTCTTTACTTCAACTAGCTTTTGAGTCTTAATCTTTTGCTCTAATTGGGTACATTGGCTTCACTCTGGGCGTGTAGCAGTTTACAGTCTTTTTTCCCAGTGTTGACTTGTTTTCAGCTACCATGTCACACTGTCCTGCCTGACTCCACCCTGGTCCTGCCTGACTCCACCCTGGTCCTGCCTGGCTCCACCCTGGTCCTGCCTGACTCCACCCTGGTCCTGCCTGGCTCCACCCTGGTCCTGCCTGGCTCCACCCTGGTCCTGCCTGACTCCACCCTGGTCCTGCCTGGATCCACCCTGGTCCTGCCTGGCTCCACCCTGGTCCTGCCTGACTCCACCCTGGTCCTTCCCGACTCCACCCTGGTCCTTCCCGACTTCACCCTGGTCCTGCCTGACTCCACCCTAGTCCTGCCTGACTCCACCCTGGTCCTTTCTGACTCCACCCTGGTCCTTCCTGACTCCACCCTGGTCCTGCCTGGCTCCACCCTGGTCCTGCCTGGCTCCACCCTGGTCCTGCCTGGCTCCACCCTGGTCCTGCCTGACTCCACCCTGGTCCTGCCTGGCTCCACCCTGGTCCTGCCTGACTCCACCCTGGTCCTGCCTGGATCCACCCTGGTCCTGCCTGGCTCCACCCTGGTCCTGCCTGACTCCACCCTGGTCCTTCCCGACTCCACCCTGGTCCTTCCCGACTTCACCCTGGTCCTGCCTGACTCCACCCTGGTCCTGCCTGACTCCACCCTGGTCCTTTCTGACTCCACCCTGGTCCTTCCTGACTCCACCCTGGTCCTGCTTGACTCCACCCTGGTCCTTTCTGACTCCACCCTGGTCCTTCCTGACTCCACCCTGGTCCTGCTTGACTCCACCTTGGTCCTGCCTGACTCCACCCTGATCTCGTTCCTGTCGTTGACCAGTATGCAGATAATGTACCATGTACAATACTAAATTTAAACATAAAACCAGTGTTGATCAGTGTTGTATTCCAATCCTTTAATGACTGCCGTCTCTGCATCTTCTCTTCTTTCAACCCAGCAGACATTATAAACGTGGGGGATGGATCATCATGAGCCTGCTGCCATTGAAGTCCAGTATGGAAGGTGAATGAACTCAAATATTGCAAACCAGTACTTTTATAACACATATTCTAAATTATGAATGGTAGTATGTTGACTAACAGGCAGACAAACAAGTCCCTCATTAATCTGAATGGTGAACTCACTGCCACTTGTCTGCAATGTCACACTTGCTCACTAGATGTCACTATTTTCAAATGGAAACTTTAAATACAGATATGGATACAACCTACAGGTGGACTTGCAGTACCACACAGCCTGCTGGGGAAATCAGATTCTCAGGTCAGGTATTATCAGTCCAAAACTGAATACATGTCCTTATCACAACAGATGCTTCTCTCTATACAAATAGCCAGCCAATAACCCCAGAGAAAGTCATGTGTACTCAGCTTAGCTTGTGCTCTGTTGCTTGTGCTCTGTTCCTTGTGCTCTGTTCCTTGTGCTCTGTTCCTTGTGCTCTGTTGCTTGTGCTCTGTTGCTTGTGCTCTGTTCCTTGTGCTCTGTTCCTTGTGCTCTGTTGCTTGTGCTCTGTTGCTTGTGCTCTGTTGCTTGTGCTCTGTTCCTTGTGCTCTGTTCCTTGTGCTCTGTTGCTTGTGCTCTGTTGCTTGTGCTCTGTTCCTTGTGCTCTGTTGCTTGTGCTCTGTTGCTTGTGCTCTGTTCCTTGTGCTCTGTTCCTTGTGCTCTGTTCCTTGTGCTCTGTTGCTTGTGCTCTGTTCCTTGTGCTCTGTTTCTTGTGCTCTGTTCCTTGTGCTCTGTTGCTTGTGCGCTGTTGCTTGTGCTCTGTTGCTTGTGCTCTGTTGCTTGTGCTCTGTTCCTTGTGCTCTGTTGCTTGTGCTCTGTTCCTTGTGCTCTGTTCCTTGTGCTCTGTTGCTTGTGCTCTGTTGCTTGTGCTCTGTTGCTTGTGCTCTGTTCCTTGTGCTCTGTTCCTTGTGCTCTGTTGCTTGTGCTCTGTTGCTCAGTTACTGTCTTTCTTGAGTCCCGCATGTTCTCTGGCAAATTTGTTTTGTTAAAACAAAGTTTCTGATTATTTCTCTGATCTGGTCAATTTTACTCTTATTGGTATCAACATCTTGACCTTTAATAGTCTACTTTTTGGCTGGTGATGTCACTAGAAAAGAGGCATTTTGATTTAGAAAAAAATATTTTGAGTCCTGGTTTAGGGCACATTGTGGCTAGAATCTCACCTGCCCTGGAAATGTGTTCTTATTTATCGGCCTTTGAACCTTCTGGTCTGGCTTTGGAGTTGCCACAATGAGACATTATCGCAATAATGGGAAAGAAGAAAAGATACATGGATTTGTTGAGTTGTTTGTGGGGCTGTACTAACTTCAGGCCTCACTAAATTGGTTTTAGTTTAAGCAGACATTTATTATGCTGTTTGGTACAATTGTATATTACTCATGTTTGTATGGACCAAATGTTGTAATATAGTCTAATTTTCAGTTTTCCACCTATTGACTTTCTACATATTAACATGTGTGTTGTGTAATATGGTTTAATTGCAAATAGGACATTCCCTGTGTGGTGTGGAGCTGTTTTTTATGAGAAAGGCCCATATTAATGATAGTCAAAGAGTATTTTAACTCCTTAAAGAGAAAACAACTCTTCATGATTCTTTATTATTCAAAGCAAATCAGAAAAATACTTACGTGTACATTTGTAATCTGAAGGTGTTCAATGTTGATAAGGCATAGGAAATATTCACTGACATCCTTAAGATTTTTCTAATACAAAATATGCAAAATATTTGCATCGGTCATCACGTAAGAAATAATCCTTGAAAGTGTGCAAAAGTAATAACGTCTGGTGAGTGACCATTGGCATTGACTTCTATTAATTTACAAACGATTTGTTACAATAACCAAACTCTTATTTGTTTAGATACACTTTGTGTTCACCACCATAAGATCACTACCTAAGTAGAACCCCATCAAAACCTAAGTCTATATTGCACAAAATCCAGTCAGGTGTACTACAATTTCTATCATATGTGAATCCAGGTAGTGGAATAGTACTTTTTATCACTGTTAATTGATTAACTGTTAGCATGAAGAATACACATGAAAGTAAACAAAAATGATTTTACACTGCACAACAAAAACATAATTTAAAAAATTAAAAGATCTTCCACAATCAGCTTACAACTACTACAGTAGCCAGATTTGTCCCTCCAGCGTATTTACACCATCATAAATAGCCTTTTAACATAACTTTGTTTTATTATACAGAAACAAATAACAGTAAAACCCTGCAGTTATGATTTGTACTTTCTAGCCCTGTAGATAAAAATATTGACCACATAGAAAACAAGGCAGTAAATGTGCTTTTTGACACATCAACCTACATTTTTTATAAACCATTAGCTTTTAACAGGACAATTTCATCATTTTGTAAAACATTCACTCTGTTGAAAACGGCAAGTCACTGTAAATTTCAAGTTGTTTCTTTACATGCATTGAGGTGATAAACACATCAATTAAACAAAAAGTGGCCATTGATAAGGTGATGAAGTATTCTGAAAGCAGAGTGATGTGTTTTTAGAAGAATATCAATTCAGATTCTTTTTTCTGTTTAAAGTCATTGTGGTTGAAATGTGTTCATGTCTTCTCGTGTCCCTCTCAACATTTCTATGCCTGGACCATTTTGCGCTTCCCATCTTCAGTGAGATAATACCTACAAGACAACGAAAAATTGATGCACAAGGGGCGAACAAATTGTAATAGCATAAAACAAAAACATGACAGATAAATACAAGTTTATCACATGTATAGCTTTTCTATAGCCTTATCTTCACACATAAAAATGCAATGCTAAAATATTATTTTTATTTTTTATAACAATTCAGAAAATGCTCTCATCATCAGTGAAAAATAAGTAAATATTTATTTTTTGCTATTTTTCTTTACTGATCCCCTGTGGGTTTCAATTGGCGTTGTCTACCAACTGAGTCACTACGGTCCATTACTCTGGTTTATTCACCCTATATAATTATGCAACGCAGGGTGACAACAGGGAACTTGGTTAAAATAATCTTACCATTGTGTCCAGCCCTTGGTTATATCCTCACCACTCAAATCCACCGCCACCTGAAAAATGCAAAGATGTTAACAACCTTAAGGTAACGTGTGATACAGTTTTGACTAAGCTTGGGTAAAGGTGAGCTTGTATACGGCTTTGTCTAAGCTTGGGTAAAGGTGAGGTTGTATACGGTTTTGACTAAGCTGGGGTAAAGGTGAGGTTGTATACGGTTTTGACTAAGCTGGGGTAAAGGTGAGGTTGTATACGGTTTTGACTAAGCTTGGGTAACGGTGAGGTTGTATACGGTGTTGACTAAGCTTGGGTAAAGCTGAGGTTGTCTACGGTTTTGACTAAGCTTGTATTGTCACAGAGATCCGGCATTTACAAAAGGTCTGTCCCAAATCGCACTGATTAATAACCTAGTGAGGAACTAATCACAAAGGCTCGTAGGGTGTAGGTTAAAAGTTGTGCCATTTGGGATCCAGACTTATATATATTTTGCGAGGAAATGCTACCTTCCCAAGGAGTCCTCTGTGTTTAGATAGTATGCTCCCTCTATTCTTCACAGCAATGTCCAGACTTCTCCTGTGCAGTTCCACCACAGAAACACTGAACTCAAACCTGTAAAAAAACAGAACACACAATCGTGCATTATTTGGTTATTTCTCATTGAGGATTCCCACCTGACATAATGAAACTTCAACAAGTTCTAGTTGATTCTGTGCGGGTGTCATGAAGTGACAGCTAGAGTGCAAACCAACATACTGTATATACACATTCAGGGGTTCAGAACTTACGTTTGGTCGTACTGTGGGTTCAGGCTTTTCCTGACGATGCTGGTCTTCCTCCGTCCTGTCCGGCTTTTGTCAGGAAGCAAGTAAATCCGAATGAATGGATCCGATCCGTCCTTGGTGAACGCAATGAGGTTTCTGAAGGCAAAACGTACATGGGGACGGGGACGGGGTCAGACACAGAGCTACCTATTGGATATGCGGTCTGGTCACAGTCTGGCTCGGCATTATACTGGTTACTCACCGACATGCATGCACCACCACGATCAGCTTGTTCCTCTGGGAGCTGTGGCGGACGGTCAGCTGAATCTCCCCCAGGGGGTACGGGCTAAGAGCAGAACCGCTGGAAGAAATCAAACACAACAGAGGTTATTGGATTAGACTGACACCGCCATGTGGCTGTAGAAGTGCACAGGTGTGTGTGTGTGATGTACTTCTGCAGCTGACGGAGCCTCTGCTGGAGTTCCACGGTGGCAAAAGGCTGAGAGATGTCTGATGCCAGACTGGCCATGGACTCCTTGTGGGGCAGGTGCTTCTGGGAGCTGGATATGGTTTTGCTTAGGTTGGGGGTGCTCCTGACTGGGCTGGCTCCACGCTGCTCCTCCTCCTGAAGGCGGGTGTGGACGGTCGGGTTGGAGGCGTCCGCGGGTGGCCCCTCTGGCGGTGGGGTGCGGGCGATGGGGGTGAGAGGCACCTCCGATGTGGACAGTCTCTGGGAGGGGCTGTCGGTTTTCACCACACTGGCCTTCCTCACCTGGACGGATGAAGGCTGGTTCGACATACTAGTCTGCTTCTCTAGACACAGAACCTGGGACAAGGAGAACCGAGCACAACGCCTTCAGGGTTGACATAGGACGTCTTCTACACCGCTCAAATAAGTCACTTAAACTAGTCACTTAAACGGTCACAAATGACACCCTAGCCATTATGCAGTTTGTTACTTTGCCTTCAAAATAGTGCACTAGTTTTGGGATAGTGTGCCATTTGGGATGCATACACTGTGTACATGTTTACCCTGAGGGCCAACTTCAGTTTGATTGTAGAGCTGGGTCCTGAGTTCTTCAGGGGGAACTGCTGAGTCAACGTCATGTCCTCCTCCGCCAACAGACCACTCAAAGGGACCGTAAGATTACCCAGGGTGCACTTGTGCTTATCATCCTTCACCTGGAAATACACAGGGCAGGGAACGAAAACATCAGAGTTAGTATAGAGTAGTTCACATGAACAACTGTAAAATCCTTGTTTGGGTGCAAATTCATTTGTTTAAGAAATAACATGGAATACAGGTGCACCTCTGTTGTGTTATGGTAGAAACTAAATACAAAAATAAAAAGTGTTGACGGTACCTCCACTTCCAGCTCCTGTCTCCTGGGGTTATGGACAAGGAACGAGAAAGCTTCCTCCCAAATAGGCTCATTGGCTTTATGGCGAATCTGAAGACAACCCGTATAGAAGGGATCTGAATATAATAACTGTATTGACACAGTATAACTATGTATTTTGGGTCAAAGCATTAACAGGGAGAATTCAAACATCCTGTGTAAGTGTGTAATATGTTTAGAAATACGTCTAGTTCCTTACCTTGCTTTCAAATGATTTGCTCCCAACTGTCAAATGAACGAAAGGACTCGGCTCACTGCTTGTTTTCTTGCCTGACTGTGAGAAATGACGAGGAAAGAGTGTGTATGAATAAGTGTCCCTAAGATATAACGACCCAGAAAACACCTTTATTCTTCAGCTGACTGTCCTGCCCTATATTATGTAGTAGAATCACACTGAAAATCACTGACAATTAACATAAATGGGTCAGTCTTGGTCCTTACATAAAAGAAAATATAATTTAGGCTTTTATCCAAAATTGATCCTATTCTTTATTTGACATCTATGGATATGAAAGTGTTTATCCCTGTGTAGTGCACTACTTTAACCAGGGCAGATTGGGGACAGATTGTGTATATGGTTAATAAAGTGTTTATCCCTGGCTTTAACCAGGACTATGGATATGAAAGTGTTTATCCCTGTGTAGTGCACTACTTTAACTAGGGCAGATTGGGGACAGATTGTGTATATGGTTAATAAAGTGTTTATCCCTGTGTAGTGCACTACTTTAACCAGGACAGATTGGGGACAGATTGTTTATATGGTTAATAAAGTGTTTATCCCTGTGTAGTGCACTACTTTAACTAGGGCAGATTAGTGTATATGGTTAATAAAGTGTTTACTTTAACTAGGGCAGATTTATATGGAACAGATTGTTTCTTTATAGATTAGATTGTTTCTATAGATAGGAAAGTGTTTATCCCTGTGTAGTGCACTACTGTAACCAGGGCAGATTGGGGACAGATTGTTTATATGGTTAATAAAGTGTTTATCCCTGTGTAGTGCACTACTTTAACTAGGGCAGATTGGGGACAGATTGTTTCTATGGATAGGAAAGTGTTTATCCCTGTGTAGTGCACTACTGTAACCAGGGCAGATTGGGGACAGATTGTTTCTATGGTTAATAAAGTGTTTATCCCTGTGTAGTGCACTACTTTAACTAGGGCAGATTGGGGACAGATTGTTTCTATGGTTAATAAAGTGTTTATCCCTGTGTAGTGCACTACTTTAACTAGGGCAGATTGGGGACAGATTGTTTCTATGGATAGGAAAGTGTTTATCCCTGTGTAGTGCACTACTGTAACTAGGACAGATTGGGGACAGATTGTTTATGAAAGTGTTTATCCCTGTGTAGTGCACTACTTTAACCAGGGCAGATTGGGGACAGATTGTTTCTATGGTTAGGAAAGTGTTTATCCCTGTGTAGTGCACTACTGTAACCAGGGCAGATTTGGGACATATTTTTTAAATGACATGTAATAAATGGAACAAAATACTTCTAGTTAGAATCTTCCCTTCAGTTCTTTGTCTTTCTTCATCTACTCAAACATATATTCGTATATTGAGAACGTGTTGAACTTGGACATTTAACATTATAGTGTAATTAAACCGCTGAGGCCGTATGTATCAAATGTCTTAGAGAAGAGTGTACTAATGTAGGACTTTTCCATTAAAATGAATTGTCAGGTAGAACCATTGAGTATCAGCAGTCTAAATGAGGTTCTTAATACATATGACCCAAGTTTGTAGAAGCACTGAGCACGAGCCCAAGAGTCCTGATATGTGAAAAACCAATTGCCCGTGTGTGCAGTTTAAGTGAAGCTTGAGGCCATGAAAGTGTTCAGACAGAAAGTGTTCTTCCATCTTCAAGCACAAAACAAATTTGCATTTACAGATACAGTGAAGGAAGAAATTATTTGATCACCTGCTGATTTGTATGTTTGTCCACTGACAAAGATGATTTGCAATTTACTCTGTGAAATATATATTTGCACCCCTTGCAAAACATGACAGTACTTGGTGGCAAAACCCTTAAATGACTGAGGTCCGATGTTTCTTGTAGTTGGCCACCAGGTTTACATACATCTCAGGAGGGATTTGGTCCCACTCCTTTTTACAGATCCTCACCAAGTCATTAAAGTTTAGAGGCTGACGTTTGGCAACTCGAACCATCATCTCCCTCCACAGATTTATTCTCCAGGACCTTAATGTGCTTCTTCTTGAGCCTTAGCCGTGTGTAATGAGTCGCTGTCATGCTGGAATACCCATCCACGACCCATTTTCAATGCCCTGGCTGAGGGAAGAAGGTTCTCAACGGTGCATGGCCACATCCATCGTCCTTTTGATGCAATGAAGTTGTCCTGTCCCCTTAGCAGTAAAACAGCCCCAAAGCATAATGTTTTCACATACCATGTTTGACGGTGGGGATGGTGTTCTTGGGGTCATAGGCATAATTCTTCCTCCTCCAAACACTGCGAGTTGAGTTGATGCCAAATGGCTACATTTTAGTGACCACAACACTTTCACCCAGTTCTCCTCTAAATCGTTCAGATGTTCATTGGCAAACTTCAGACAGGCCCCTGTACATGTGCTTTCTTGAGCAGGTGGATCTTGTGGGTGCTGCAGGATTTCAGTCCTTCACAGCGTAGTGGGTTACTAATTGTTTTCTTGGTGGCTGGGGGCTGATTTCTCACCGTTTTCATGGTAATTGAAACTCTGCAAGACGAGATCTTGCATGGAGCTTTAGACCGAGGGACATTGACAGTTATTTTGTATTTATTCCATTTGTGAATAATTGCACCAACAGTTGTCACCTTCTCACCAAGCTGCTTGGCAATGGTCTAACCCATTCCACCCTTGTGTCGGTCTACATTCTTGTCCCTGACATCTTTGGACAGCTCTTGGCCATGGTGGAAAGTTCGGAATCTGATTGTTTGTTGCTGTGGAAAGGTGTGATTAATACAGGTAACAAGCTGAAATTTCAGCCTGTTACCTGTATAATGGACACTTGTGAACCAAAACTCTTGCTGATTGACAGGGGATCAAATAATTATTTCATTTATTATTTTATTATTATTTTAAAATGCAAATCAATTTATAAATTGTTTGTGTTACTCTGGATTGTGTTGTTGTTATTCTGTCTCTCACTGTTCAAATAAACCTACCATTAAAATTATAGACTGTCAGTGGGCAAACATACAAATCAGCAGGGGATCAAATACTTTCTACATTTACTGTATGTAGCAGCATAACTGGTGTTCAAAAGCATCAAAGCCAGGAAGAAAGGAATGGTGCACACTGAGAACACATACACTGTGGATGCATGCTATCTGTGCTATCTGTGCTATCAGTGCTCCCTGTGCTCTGTTCTGTTGCTATCTGTGCTATCTGTGCTATCTGTGCTATCAGTGCTCTCTGTGCTCTCTGTTCTATCTGTGCTATCTGTGCTATCTGCGCTATCTGTGCTATCAGTGCTCTCTGTTCTATCTGTGCTATCAGTGCTATCTGCGCACTCTCTGCTATCTGCGCTATCTGTGCGGGCATGCATCATTCCACTCATGTTCTTTACCTTCAGGGACTTAAAGACAGAGGCTTGCTTCAGAACGTCATGGTTGAAATTAAATAAGTTGCTCTTTTATCCAAAGGTTGGAGACGGGGGAAAAATCACAGCCAGAGTTAGTAGGATGAGGGAACTAAGCGTGATCAGGTTTAGTTTTGTTAGGCTGAACTCTTACTAAAGAGTCAATACTGTCAAACAACTTCCTGGACCAGAGTTGAACATCAGCATGTAGTGATGGTCGGCAAGGTGAAAATATATACTTTGTTCAAACTGCTACCTCCTGTTCAACTGTTAAAACAATTGTCCAATTAACGATCAGACACATTAGAAGACCTATTTAAATACATTTTTTACATGTATAGGATGTTTTTGTCGTAAGGAACATTAGCAAACAGCCTGTGATAAATGATTGGTATGTTCTGTTGAGAAGAAGAACCCGTGGAAAATGGAGGTACAAAAAAAACAGAAAGAAAAAAATGAAAAAAGAAAGAGAACAAAAAGGTTCCACATTTTTTGGACAAAGGGTAAAATGAGGTGCAAATTGATGCTTCTAAGAGTTCTGCCTCTATTTACAAACTTTTCTCTTAGGCATAAATATCTCCTAGACATAAATATCTCCTAGACAACGGGTTCCCAACCCTTTTTCACTGTACCACTGTCAGAATTTTGCTCTTCTCTGAGTACCCCTGAGTCCACCCTTATGTTCATCATTTGACTTGTAAGCATATGGTGTCACAAGTGTTTTCAAGAACCCCCTGTGGAGAGGCCAAGTACGTTTAGGGGTCCTAGTACCCCTGGTTGGGAACCACTGCCCTAGACAGCCAATAAGTCCCATCAACCTTGTCTGTCACCCAGCTCAGGTTGAGGAAGAATGATACCACCAACGACCCCTTAATCAAAATACCTTTTTGTATTTTACAAAATTGTTAAAGGTCTGATCATGAGCCACAGGTTATCGGAAAATGACTGTATTATAATAATATAATTAAGGTTTGCAACCATGCAGCAGAAAAAATCGTCATGCTTTATGCTGTAAGTCTCACTGCAGCAGGTTGGTTATGTAACTCTAGTTTGGTCAGCTGTTTACACTACCTTAGCGATAGGGAGAGTGCTGCCTTGGACCAGAGCTAGTCTGTTACAGTGTCAATCCCACAGCACACTGCTAATGCAGAAGGCGAACTACCGGAGGACTCACAAGTAAGGTTCTATACACGGGGGTATTGTTCTCACAAAAGACTAGGCCTGATGCTCTCCTCTCTTTTACGTTTCCGCACCCAAAGTTCCCTGTGAAGACGCTCTTTATAAGAAACAACATGTACAAAAGAATGTCAAGATGCTAAAGAGGCTAACACGCTAAAATGCTTATTAAGGTACTATCGATTGCCATAGTTGCCTCACATTTAGCAATAAAATGTCACACCCCAAAACCAGAGCGCTTTTTCAATCCCAACCCGATGTACTGAAAGGTCAAGCTGTACTCACCGGAAGGTTCTTGGCTGAGTCCAAGTACACCATGAGCAGAGCAGACGAGAGTCCATCATTGGCCACACTCCTGTCAGCTCGCACGCTCCTCAACACCTGATAGGACAGATGAGACATAGTAGGTTACTTATCACGGACAGAGAGTTCACTGAGAAAACATGAATGTGTTGCTTTAATGAACAAATCCGAAAGAGATAAGCTTAACGATACAACATGGCACTGTGGTCCCTTTATGCTGTCCTGAATTATGAATTAGTAGTTCTCAACTGGTGGGTATTAAAACCTAAATAGAACCAGGTTTTCCCAGTTGCGACCCAATATTCACGGTGACATTATTTGGGGAGTGAAACATATTGAAAACAACTGCCTATTCTTAAGTGACAGTAAATGTAGCAATTACTAATAGTAATACACAATTTTTTTCCTTCGATATCTACGTATTTTGCTTATTATATATTAATAATTAATAATGTCGCCAAGCTCACTAATCTGAGGCAACAACATCTGTTAAATAGTGCTACAAAGTAGCTCTACTGTCAACATATTATGAGGTACTATATATGAACATTTATTTTTTGTGCTAAAAACATAGAACCCATTGAATACCACCAGCAACTCAAATGTGTACAGACCAGTTGTGATGCTCTGCTGTAGATCTCGAGCATTTAAAGTAGTGTATATAGGGAACAGGTTTACCATACGAGTACATTGCATTTAAAGTAGTGTATATAGGGAACAGGTTTACCATACAAGTACATTGCATCTAAAGTAGTGTATATAGGGAACATGTTTACCATACGAGTACAGTCCATTTAAAGTAGTGTATATAGGGAACAGGTTTACCATACGAGTACATTGCATCTAAAGTAGTGTATATAGGGAACAGGTTTACCATACGAGTACATTGCATTTAAAGTAGTGTATATATGGAACAGGTTTACAATACAAGTACATTGCATTTAAAGTAGTGTATATAGGGAACATGTTTACCATACGAGTACAGTCCATTTAAAGTAGTGTATATAGGGAACAGGTTTACCATGCGAGTACATTGCATTTAAAGTAGTGTATATAGGGAACAGGTTTACCATACGAGTACATTGCATCTAAAGTAGTGTATATAGGGAACAGGTTTACCATACGGGTACATTGCATCTAAAATTGTGTATATAGGGAACAGGTTTACCATATGAGTACATTGCATTTAAAGTAGTGTATATATGGAACAGGTTTACCATACGAGTACATTGCATCTAAAGTAGTGTATATAGGGAACAGGTTTACCATACGAGTACATTGCATTTAAAGTAGTGTATATAGGGAACAGGTTTACCATACGAGTACATTTCATCTAAAGTAGTTTATATAGGGAACAGGTTTACCATACGAGTAAATTGACGAGGTGTACATTTCATCTATTGAAGGGCTTAGTTTATATATGTTATCAACCCTGAAAGGGTTCTTCTTTTCGGCGGGGGTTCTACCTGGGGAGGAGAGAGGGTGAGTAATGCCCTACCTGATCCATCTTTTCAGGGGTGGAGAGGAGAGAGGGTGAGTAATGCCCTACCTGATCCATCTTTTTGGGGAGAGGGTGAGTAATGCCCTACCTGAATCATCTTTTCGAGGGGTGGAGAGGAGAGAGGGTGAGTAATGCCCTACCTGATCCACCTTTTCAGGGGTGGAGAGGAGAGAGGGTGAGTAATGCCCTACCTGATCCATCTTTTCGGGGGTGTAGAGGAGAGAGGGTGAGTAATGCCCTACCTGATCCATCTTTTCTGGGGTGGAGAGGAGAGAGGGTGAGTAATGCCCTACCTGATCCACCTTTTCAGGGGTGGAGAGGAGAGAGGGTGAGTAATGCCCTACCTGATCCATCTTTTCGGGGGTGTAGAGGAGAGAGGGTGAGTAATGCCCTACCTGATCCATCTTTTCTGGGGTGGAGAGGAGAGAGGGTGAGTAATGCCCTACCTGATCCATCTTTTCGGGGGTGGAGAGGAGAGAGGGTGAGTAATGCCCTACCTGATACATCTTTTCGGGGGTGGGGAGGAGATAGGGTGAGTAATGCCCTACCTGATCCATCTTTTCGGGGGTGGGGAGGAGAGAGGGTGAGTAATGCCCTACCTGTTCCATCTTTTCTGGGGTGGAGAGGAGAGAGGGTGAGTAATGCCCTACCTGATCCATCTTTTCTGGGGTGGGGAGGAGAGAAAGCCACTCCAGTTTCAAGTGCAGTTTTCCCGTGGACACTTCTTCCAGATCAAACCACTGGAACAACAAGTTGTTATAGTTTAAATCCCAAACAGCACCCTATTCCCTTTGCAGGGCCCATATAGAAATAAGTGCACTATAAAGGGAATATGGTGCTGCTTGGTATGCATACAAATCTCTACGATGTAAAGCAGCGAGGGAATCAAAGTAAAAAGGCTTTAAATGTGAATTTTAGTACTGACATGACAACATATTTTAAAAGTCAGATAAAGTCAGTGGGTATAAAAAATGCCCACGTTCAGGTGCTGAACTGGAGTCTCTTGTTCATTTCTATGTATCTACATATATAGATGTTCCACTACTTTGCAACTTCAGTTATATATATATATTACATATATATAAATAAAATCTGCAGACGCATTTACCTCGTCGACCTTCTGCTCTTTGTGAAGCTCAGTCATATCGATCATCAGGCTGCGTTCAAAGACACATAGAGATTGGGTGAGAATGGGTGAGAATGGGTGAGATTGGGTGAGATTGGATGAGATGTCATAAGTGGATTACTTCTCTGATTAGATCTTCTCTGATACAAATAAAACCTAGTCAGCAGAGGTATTAAAGGTGTCATGGTTCCCTCCCTCTGTCCCTCTCTATGCGGGAGTTGGCACTCCCCCGACCAGCAGAGAGAGGGAGTAATCACAGACATTCTAGACACCTGAGTTTTTCCCACACCTGGGTTCAGGTTTTAATTAGTGTCCCTATATAGTTCAGTGCTTGTCAGTTGGTTAGTGTCGGGACATTAATTCAAGGTATGTGGTGTTTAGGATTTTAGTTGTGCTGTTATGATTTAATGCAGGAATGTTTGCATGTTGCTTTGTTGTTTAGACCAAGTTAGAGTTGGTAAGGTGAACATTCAGTTTTTTGTTGTTGGGTTGGGTTTTATGTATACCAGGTTATTTGCACGTTCTGGTTTATGTTCCTTGTGTATAAGTTTCCTCCTTCCTGATTTTGTGTTTTGTTAATTCAAGTTCCCAGTTCTTGTGCCTGTCTTGCCTGTCCTGGATGATTAAAACCCATTGTTTGAAACAAGTTCTCTGCGCTTGTGTCCTCTGTTGGCTTGAGAGCCGAACCCTGACAAAAGGTTCAAAGTAGAAGTACTTATTCCTACTTATCTCAGCAGTATTTAACCGTCTTGGGAAGTTCCTATATATGGCATGTAACTAATCAGGGACCTAATTGGAAATGTTCTACTTCTTCTCTTTATTTTATTGATTACCGATAATTTATGGACCACATTACCAGGTAATTTATGTCGTAATTAGGAACTTTCCAATACTGGTGAACAAAGAATCATCAAGGACCTTTACTTTGTACTTTTTTCATCTCTGCTAGTCTGCACCCTGTGAGTTCCAAATTGCACCTTATTCCCTATATGATGCACTTCCGATCAGGGGCTCATATAGCTCTGGTCGAAAGTTGTCCATTATGTAAAGAATAGGGTGTTATTTGGGAGAGACCAGAGATCCCTAGTGTATCAAAATAATGTAATTATTCAGTTTTTCTTACTTCCAGGAGCCACTCCTACCATTAAAGTAAGGATTTAGTTTCTTCCAAAGGGGATGTTACAGTAATACTGTGATAGCCAGCCTAGCTTCTGGGGCTAAGCGGACTGCTGCTGGGATTATAAGATCGATTGTTGGAAGTTTATTGGTCTATCTTATGCTGCAGGGCCAGACGCAGTCATAAAACACCAGAGGTGGCTTTGCACTGCAGGGTGATGCGGACTAACCACTAGGAGGGGCTGTTTCACCCAAAGTTACCTCATTTGTGAGGCTGTGGAAATACAATGTGTATATCTGTATACTGTATACTTTGTATATACTGTAAAGTGTATTTACTGTACACATATATACTTTGATCGACTTCAAATAAGGTCTGCGTTTCGTGTAGTCTCACACTATGTAAAAATATCTTGCAGTCGGGAGAGGCGAATTTGATCCAATACGTTTTGCCGGTGTTTAGACAAAATGTTGAATTAGATTTAATGCAAATACGTCACCCAGTCTTGACAATCTGCACAAGTATCTTAATGAAACAAAGACCTTATTTGTATTGGATCTTTAAGTCGTTCATGGAAGAAACAAATGGTCAAATTATTATGACTATAATGGGATATTATGCTATTTCAATCTATATCTGTATAAGGACTTAAGCATTTAATTAGTAAACACAATAATTACAGGTAAAAACCTTTTTGCGTAACTAAAGATATTCAAGAAGAGTGACAAAATGGGGCAAGGATGTTACTTGAATCAAACCTTGGTGGTGGGTATATGTGCTTCTGGTTAACATTAGTGCAATAATAACCTGGGGGTGGGGGGGGTCAGGGGGTAGAAATGGAGCCTACCTTCCCAGGAAATCATCCTTGTCTGGGTCCTCATCAAACAACTCAATCTCCAGGTGTTGACCAGAGTGTTCATGTACCAGGGCCTGATAAGAACAACAACACATCACATGACCTGAAGGTTTATTAAACCCGGGATGGAGTGTTTAAAATGTGTACTTTTCCAACAGTTCGTATACAGAATCTAAATGGTGTGATGTTGAGATGTCTGCCGCTACCACATCGTGGCAAATCAGGTTGCCGTCCCATTGAGATCCAACACTCTCCGTTATTTAGACAATAGACACCTGTTTTCATATTATTACCCTCACCTGTGATTCTGAACATTAAACCTATTTAAGTTTCTTCTTGCCTAGGGCAGTTGTCTGTCATTGCTTGGTTTACACATGAATGTAACATTTATCTGGTTTTGTATGTTAGTTTCAGTTTTGTTACATCTTAGTTATTTTTTATTATATTTCATCTATTTGTCCTGCAGTTGTGCCCTGCCTCAACTTTGCAATGTTCCACCTTCTTCCTCTAGGACAGTGATATTAGCAGTAGGACAAACACTGTAACATAAGGGCTGATACTATGACGTTCGCATATTTTGGTCGAAGAGCTGATTTTCATTATGAGTTACCTCGTAGACTTCGTTCCATTTCGGGTGCAGGCTTTCTTTGATGGTCTTGCTCTGGTAGAGTTGGTTTCCAATCTGCAGGATGCCGTATGGATCTGACTTCCCCTTGATCAGCCCTCCTAGAAACTTATCCTTCACCTCCAGGTCCTGAGCCTCAATAAAGTGAATTCTCAGGACGCCCTGTTGAAACCATTTCATAAGAACAAAAAAGAACCACTTCATTCAAAAAAACGCATGCTAGTCCAACTTCAAAGCGGCTTTAGAGCAATGCAAGCAACATAGCATGTAAGCACTTTTTTCAACATCTGTTAATTATAGGAGCATGGTGTTTGATTTCCCAATTAAAGGACTGTTGTACCTTTGGCATAGGAAAACGTAGCAGAGCCAGTTCGACATCCCCCACCAGTGGGATTGTGATTCGGTTGGGTAAAACTAGGTAACTGTAGATAATGTCCTGGATGAGACTGTCCGAGAAACCACTGACAGAAACAAAACAACGAATTAGTAATGAGCACGAACCTAGGCTAAAAGTATTCATACCTAATCACCATTAAGCATAATGGAATACCTATTTTCCATTCAATAAGACGGTAAGAACATTGGAATAAATTGAATCATGTTGGTGGAGTAAATCACACACCTACGAATACCACAATGATCCAACAGGGAGTCAACAGGTCACTGAAACTAAAGATGAACAACCTGAGAATTAAACTGCCTTGTAGGGGAAGTTGATAGCCTAGAAAAGTTGGATAAATTCTATAATATATGTATAGTCATTTGATTTGTTTACCTGAGGCAAATGAAGTACACAGAAAAAAGAGCATGAGAGGCTTTACGAAATATTGTAAAATACCATGTACAGCCTTTGACACTTTCTCTCAGTTTTCCTAAGACATTTTGATTAAAACACCGTAGCATTAATCTCACAGCTGAGCAGACAGCTAAAGCATTTCTTATTGAGCAGATTAAGCAACAATACAGGTAACATTATTCCTCTGCAGTGTGGAATCAATCACATGGAAAACACACACACACACACACACACACAGCCTAATGCATTATCAGCTGTCATTGTTCTCCTGACCTTGCAGCGGGGAAGAAACAAGCAATGTAACGACACCACAACACACAACCGCCCACCAACCTGCGCTTTAGTGAAATTTGAGAGTGAAAGTGAGCGACGAGGGGAGAGGGCCTGAGAAAGATTGCTTTTCCACACTGGCTGACGGACATGCAGCTGGCTCTGTTTGTCGCACCACAGGGGAAAGCTTCCATTGCTCTTACCACCCTGTCTTACCTAGACCTTCCTCTGACCCATGCGTCACTGGAGAGCCAACTACCCTTCTACATACACCACGTAGGCCCATGTGAACTCACACTCAACCAGACACTTAGAAGGGAAAGTGAGCTGATGAGTTTAAGATCAGTCTATTTGACTGGTGAACACACAGTCCAACCCAAACCCAGCATAATCCCAACCCCTCTGATGTCCACGCACATGCAATAGAAGAGATGTCTGGGTCTGCATTATGGCTTTAGGACACATTAGTGGTTGGTCCATGTACCAGCAGGGGGAGATGTATTCTAATGAGTCCTACGTCTTATACAGGAGTCCTGAGTTGTGTTTGCTTTAGCTGCTGTTGGTTCTAGGTGTACGTGACACAATGTATTCATGTCTATGCCTTCACTGATTATGTCTGGTGGTGACCACTGTAAGTCTACACTTGTTTAGAAAAAAATGTCTGTTCTATTCAACAACAAAATCATAAGTGGACCATCAAATGTGCTGTTTCGTTAAAAAGCCCTGAGACATCCCAAAGTCCCGAGCCCATTACTCCGTCATTTCCGAGTGCGGATGTGGAGTCCTACACAAACCCCAGGAGAGTTGATGGCCCAATTCAGACACTATAAATCTCGACGAAGTCAGCGATGAGTTGCCCAAATGGAAAATTGTTGAACTGTAAAAATCTGCTTGCTGTCTGAGCTGTGTGAGAATTTTTTTCTCAAAGGGAGTTCCACGTTGAGATGCCGATTTAATGGTCCAAACAGCATTACCAGCCATGAGGAAATTGTTAATCTTGCTGACATTGCCTGGCTGTCTTCCCAGTTTAACCACTCCCCTCACACCCAACCGTGAGAGCAGAATATCACCTGGAAAGCCAGGATATTTATTGCACCTCAAAGTAATTTAATCTTAACCTGACAACATAGGCTGAAGTTGCCCGAAAGCGCTGATCTCAGGTCAGGTATATTTTCACCTAAAGGGAACCTCACCACAGAGTAGAAAAAAAACACTTTGCTTACTTACTTGAGTCCAGGAATGTGTAATATATTGGTGAGGCCTGTCCAGTTGATGTCCAGAAGCTAAATAAAAACAAACACGATTTAGCATCTTGCAACGGAAACAGTGTGGTGCACAATAGAAGATTAATTTGCCACGTAGTGATTTTATATGTTTCCCTAGGTGATATAAAACAAATGGAATGTAATTAAAGTGACAAGAGACTAAACCAATAATGGACATCATCAAAACTGATTACAGCACTTGACTTAGGCCACTTCTATTATATAAAATTGTGTCGGTGCAAAGCTCTGGATGATAAACAAAACAACTGATAGCATTTACGACAAAGTCAACAGAAGCCAAAAAAGCTGATTGCCTTGCATGCAGAAAGATGAATTTCCTCAAGAATCTGTCAATGTTTTAAGCAAACAAATGCAAGACCGTGCCCCAAAACATTATGTCTTTTACTCTGGTCACCGGGTTGTACCTTCCAAAAAATCTGGGCTGTAAAAACAACCCAAAAGTGATATAGTGGACAGAACCCTTTCTTTTTTTTTTTATTAATTGTAGTTGGATTGCTTTGATTACCCAGTGATGGGTTAATTTAAACATTATTTTGTATTAGCTGTATTATTTGTATGTATTGTCTAGGTGGCATTATGGCAGTATAGGATATAAGGGGCCTTGCCCTAAGACTATTTGCCATCAGTGTAGTGAACACAGCAATCAGCCTGGTTCCAAATGTCTACCCTGTGTATGTAAATACAGTACTATCACTACTCTTTAACCTTCTTGTTGACATGGGGACACTCCCTTTAAGCACATGTAGTGTAGTCCCAAATGGAACCCTATTCCCTGTGTTGAATCCCTTAAGTTTCTTGTTCAACAGTAGCCCACTAGTTAGTGAATATTAGTGCCATGTGACACGCAAACAGGGTCTAGTGAGGTACGATTGTTTTGTTCATCCATTGATGTTCTCCTGCCACAATTTTAAATGATACAAATATGCATTTATCAATGTGTTATAACAATGTTATCATTGGGTCTTAAAATAAACCCGCAAGAATACCTGTTTTATACTTGGTCGATATACTTAATTGAATCTGAGAGTCACCAAGGTTAATCCAGAGAAGGTTATCTTCGTAGAGTGGGACAGCTCTAACGACTATAGTTGTTTGTCTTTTCATTAGTCTGGGCATTAATGTGTCTCTTGGCACAAACTAATCAATTTGACCGTGTTTTTACAGCCCTCCTCCCTAGCTGATTATACTGCAGTACACAATTACGCTGCTGGGTTTTGGAGGTCTGACTGGAGCGAGGCAAGGCAGACAAACTATCAATTTTCGGACTTTCCAAAGTATGGACGTTACCTACTGTTCATAGCCCAGGTGCTTCCTCACAAAAAAAGTTGGATGGCACCACTGCCGAAGGGGAAAATCCATTATGGAGGATAGTGCAGTGTCAGTGACTGCAGTGCATAGTGAGGCTTTTTACCACCAACATCAGCTAACATAGAGAGTTTCCACAGAGACTTCACATTACCATATAACATTTGAGTTGGGGTTGTTAATTGCTAAACTTGCAGTGTTTTCCAGCTGGTGTTTTCCCTTCTGACTTCTGTGTTCGTGTCTCTGCATCTCTCGCAACGCAGCACAGGCGAGGACTTTGCCTAATATGGTATCCTCCTATCAGCAAGTTGTCACAGAATGTTTTCCCTTTCGATTGGCAGTCAACATGTAACCATTTAAGGAGAACGAAGTGCTGTCGTGTTAACTGTGAGGCATCCTGCAGAATAGCTCAAATCCCTGACATTGAAAAAGCCACCGCAAACACTTTACCTCAACATCTCATTTATGGTGCATTGCTGTTTTCCCAACATTAAGCAGCAGGGGATGGCGATAACAGGTCCAAACCAGAGAAATGAGCTTTGCTGCAGCGGAGTCTGTTGTCTGCACTGAGATCAGTCTAATGGCACTCCGACACTGTGTTATAAACACCTACTGTGTCTAACCATCTAAGCAAACCGATGTGCAGTCTAACCAGATCACTACAGACTCTCATCTAGCTTCTCTTCTCTCCAGTCTGCACTGACGCTGCCCTGGCAAATGCAAAGAAATTAAACCAAAGTAGGACTAGCTTGATCTGTGTCTATTTAAGGCTCCAGAGTCTCCAGTGGGGATTTGTATCTTACTTAAATTGGCCAAATGTTTAGGCAGAACAGAGGCCCGGAGGGTCAGTTCTAGATAAAGGAAGACCGTTCTGAATTAGCCACTGTGGAACAACCGCAGATGACCATGTCGGCGACCTACAATCCAAAAGATAGATATGGGGGGACGTGTGTGAAGCGAGCGTCGAGGAGAGAACTCACAGGTTTCTTCAGGAAGAACAGGGACAGTGCTCCGACCAGTGGCATGTCACCTAGCAACGGCTCCATGACTACCCTCAACACTCCGTGGAGCTGTGAAATGCCAAAAAAAGACATTGAGATATAAACACATTCACTGGCAGAGATACCGAAACATACGGCACATCATTAAATAAGCTTTCGGTATCAGGGAGCTGTCGGTCTATGAACCAGCTAATGAGCTAGAAGGGAACATTCCAAAGTTAGCGCCTGGACAGCCAGAGCAGACGCATGCCATTACAAAGGCAGCCCACGCACGGCCAATGCTATCATCTTCATCTAAACAGATATCAAGCTAACTGTGTCTCTGAATGTCTAGCAGGTCATTTGGATGCGGAGATATGAGCCAAACCCTTACCCACACCAAGTATTTTTGATAAACATGAGTTAAAATGTAATTTTTATAATCCATGCAAGAGTTAAGTGCTTATTGTCTTCTTCAATGGCATCATTTATTTAATAATACAAATAGACACAAAAGAACAACACCCCAGCATGAGTCAGTGCTGTATAATATGTTCATTATCTAAAAGACTTCCAATGGCTGTTTGTCGCTAAGGAGGGAGATTGAATGCTCTTCCTACAAATTATGTTTAGCAATGACAAAGAACATGTAAACACTAGTTCACTTCTCCTGTTCATTTTCTTCCAGACAACAGTTCACACAGTAAAATACTTTCAACTCATTATATTTAATTAAAAACAGCACTAGAGCTGTTGACAAGCCAGTGTTATTAATAAAATATAATTTGGTATTTTATCCAAAATAGCAAGCAAATATCAAGAGAGTGAGTTTTATATTCGATCACAATTTGTTTTTGGAGTTAACTGTCCCTTAATAAAAAGCTGAACAGGTTATCAGTAGTGGACAGTTAACTCTAAACAAATATTGCAGAATCTACCTTAGCAGCCAAAAAAAGTTTATGGGATGTGAAATTCAGAGCTCCAGAATCAATTTGACTGCAAGTGAAATGTTAAAATAAAATATACACAACAAAACAAAAGGTATCTACGGTTTAGTTCATCAGAGGACATTAGCGAGGGAAGAACAGAATATATGCAAGACCTGTATGCTTTTAATACCAGCTTTGCAGTAGTATCGTTTGATGTCCACATCAATTTCAGTATTTCCAACAAAACTGAAAGACAAAAATGAACAGCATTGGTTTTTTATGTGCACAAAAGTGATTTAACAGAAGAAAAGAAAATCACATGACACACATTGAATTCTATAGCAAGCCAAATGAAAGATGCTCGTCAGGTTCACCTGATCTGTAGGTCCATGACGATCTGACGCTTGTCCACGTTCTCTGTGTAAACCTTGACCCCGTTGATCCTCAAAGGCTACACACAAACAACAGAAATCGATGACATCCCCAAATCCACACCGGGCCTCCACCACTGCGGCTGTTTCGCACAACAACTTTGCAACTGTTTTGTAACCCCATCCAAAAACTATGTAGCAAAACACCCACCTACTAGCTAACATAGACGCTCAGTTGGACTGAGGCCAACTCCTGCTGTTAAGTGTTGATGGATGTTTACCTTGTCCCCAATGTCGATCTTGCTAAAGCAGAAGGTGCTGAGGTGGGAATTGGCTCCCTTCACCGTCGGCTCGATCGTCCCGCGGAACAGCTTTTCTACGAACTGGCAAATGTACGGCCACATCTGTCTGACAGTCTGTAGGCCGCGTGGATGAGAAATGGATCAGTTAGTTGGCAACGGGACCACATTCTGACTAGCGTACAGTAAAGTCATTACAGATATGGATGTAGCTGAGATTATTTCACTGAATTTACTTTTTAACACCGGGATCTGATCTAGGAGCTGTTTGTCCTTTCAATCATTCTAGAAAAAGACAGGTCATCTGAGGTTATTAGTGAACCCAAGTAATATCCTGAAAGTGTTGATAAACTGTTTCAACAATTCCATCACGTCGAATTCACCACCCTGACTCAACTCAACCGGTTGATGACAGTTTAATGGTTCTGGGTTCAATTATGGTAAATATGTGTAAACAATAAATTGCTACGGTCTCAAGTTGTCCTCTGGGAAATGACTCGGGAGCCTATTGATGTCCTGTCTCATGCATTACCGACATGCCGTGAGTATCAAGCAACTATGTTTACAATACTGCATTGTGCAGCACAACCTAACGTAAATACACTAGTGGGCCGAAACATTATCTCCTCTAACAAGGGCACATGTAAAGGTCAGAGTAGATTAGATGTAAATTAACAATCAGTTCTGATTGTGAACGTGTTAGATGCAGGAGAAATGGGCCGGAGTTAAGATCTGAGAAACTTTGACAAGGGCCAAGTTGTTGTGGCCAGACGACTGGATCAGAACAGTGGTGAGTGCCTAACAGTGGTCCGAAGAGGGACTAGCCACAAACCGGCGACAGAATGGTGAGCATTTCCATGCACGAGCTCCCTGCTGTGTATGGGGCCGCGGTAGCTGCAGACGGTCAGAATACCCATAATGACTCCTGTAGACCGTTGAAATTGCCCACAATGGACACGCGATCTGCGGAACTGGAACTTGGAGCAGTGGATGAAGTGGAGTACCACGCATCTTACAGCACTTGAAGGATCTGCTGCTAATGTCATGGTGCCAGATACCATAGGACACCTTCAGGGGTGGTGTAGAGTGCTGTTTGGGCGGTACACTGAACGGTAGAAGACGATTCCTTGGTCCAAGGAGTCCCGGTTCTCTTTTACATTACATGGACAGCCGTGTACGTCTGGGCCACTCACCTATGGAAGTGATGGCACCAGAATGTTCTGTGGGAAGATGACAAGTCGGTGGAGGGAGTGTGATGCTCTGGGCGATGTACTGCTGGAAACCCCTGGGTCTGGTTATTCATGTGATTCATTCAGTTTCAACCTAACTAAAAATGTGTTGTTGAGCAGGTACACTCCTTTATGGCAATGGTATTATTCCCTGTGGCAGTACGCCTCTTCCAGCAGGATAATGCGCCCTGCAACACGACACACATTGTTCGGGAATGATTTGAGGAACATGATGTAGAGCTCAAGGTGTTGACCTCCAAATACCCCAGATCCCGATACGATTAAGCATCTGTGGGATGTGCTGGACCAACAAGCCAGATGCAGGACGGCTCGACCTCGCAACATGCAGGGGTCTTGAATAGCTCTTGCCTCGGCGGTTCGGCGCTGCTTTGCCGGCACGTGGAGCACCAGAAGCATATTAGGCAGGTGGTTATAATGTTTTGGCTCACCAGTGTATCTATAGCAACAGAGCAGCAGTATGGGAATGACGGGTGGTACTAAATAGATAATGTACAAGCAGTATGAAACAATAAAACCTAGCAGAAAAAGTAGCCCTTCATCAAGATACAAGTGGAAGCTGAAACTAGTGAACTCTAAGATAGTGTACCTTGTTTAGCCACTCAACTCTTTCAACATCCGGGAAGTTGACCTGAAAAGAGAAAATTTTAGACATCAATGGGTTTTGATTATGAACTGTTTGAATTACAAAAAATAAATGTATTTGCTAATTTTCCAAATATCATCCTTTGTACTCAATGATTTTTTTTCAACCAATCAATACCAGAATCCAAGACCCCGAAAAATCCGATAAGTACAGAACTCAACTAGTCAGTGCCAATGGTGGGGAGTTGAGGACAGCATCTATGTGAGTTTGATACAACATTATAGTGAACAATTTGTGAAGTTTTCTGGGATTATCACTGTAGAACTACTTCTTACAAATGTTGAGTGACTGCTGAGCATCACAGAGGGCTAAAGATTAAGATGTGTTCTGGGGAGTCTCAGCTTTTTCACTCAGATACTGTTGGATTGTTTGTTGCTCACTAAAGTCTCTCTACCTCAGATGCTATTTATTATACACAGGTCTCAGATCAGGCCCACAAAAACATCATGTTTTGAAAGGATCTGAGTTTATGGATTAAACCATCTTGTGGATGTTCGTTTAAACTGAAATGGCTGTTGGTCAGGAGATATTCTGCAGATAGAGCTAGCTACAGTCAGACCACTGCAGAGCGTCCCAAGTGGCACTATATTCCCTACATGAACCAGGGCCAATCTATAGTGTCCATTCTCTAAGGAATTAGTGATGTTTGGGAAGCACCCGTGGCAATTATAAAGACATGACAGTTCTGTAGCTGGGTAATGAATATTGCACGGCCACACTGAGTCCCACACACGGCCAGCAAAAAAGGAAAGAAAAAAAAGAAGAAAGGGATGAGAGGAGAGCCCGGGATTGGGTTTATACACACACACCGCCCACACACACAACTCTCATACCGCAGCCACGAGCACGCGCACACACCACATGAATAACTTAGATCTCATAGGCCTGCACCTATCATAGTGTAAAAACTAAACTTTTTTAAGAGTCTGTCACGAGTTTTCCGAACAACGCGAGTGTGAGTGCTAACTTGCGTACTGCACCCTTGTGAGCAACCCGGAACGACGAACAACTACAGGACGCAGTAGAAATGCGGCTGAGAAAAGCTCCATGTTATGCAATCAGGCGCGCTTTAATTGACACACTGATAAGCAACTAATTTACAACATAGATGGTGGAGAATGGAGACCTGAGTCTAGTTAATTTACCTGATGAACACATGACGAGTGATATCAAATAACGGTATAGGTGTGAATATGGTCGTAATCTCTAGACATAAATTGAGATATTATTTAAAATGCGCAGTACTGTAGCCAGTAAGGACATAGGTATACAACCGGAAATACTAGCAAGCACATTAGGGATACAACTTGTGCCCGACCTTATTACTTTATCATATTATGCGCCTAGTGGGGCTTATACAACTCCATTAAAATGAACACATATATGCATCCCTATCCAGGAAGTTGATGTACATGTTTTCTTGCACTGCAGTACCGTAACAAGGAAGGGATGGTGCTTGTTGTGTGTCTCAGGAGGCTGGATAAGAAGCAGGATCTCACTTCAGTGTAGGCTGTAATAAGCAGCCTATGAATCACAGCAGATTTACTGCCAAACCAAAACAAACAGTAGCAGTCAGCTGTAACTATACGTGTATGACAGCACAGGATTTCTGTCTGCCTTTATGGTTCTTCGGGCCGCAGCGACGCCCGAGATGGCCGCAGCGACGCCGATGCCCCTCCTTCCTCCGTCTGGTCTCCCGGAGTGTCCCCTCCTCCCTCCGCCTGGCCTCCCGGAGTGTCCCCTCCTCCCTCCACCTGGCCTCCCGGAGTGTCCCCTCCTTCCTCCGCCTGGCCTCCCGGAGTGTCCCCTCCTTCCTCCGCCTTGCCTCCCGGAGTGTCCCCTCCGCCTGGTCTCCCGGAGTGTCCCCTCTCCCTGTCGACAGAGGTCCCGGAGTGTTCCCTCTCCCTGCCGACAGAAAGCCCAGACAAGCGGTTCCTCCCCAAAAGTGTGAGGTCCCACCATGTCCGTGAATGGCCGCCGCCACGTCGCCCACGATGGCCGCTGCCACGATGCTCCCTCAGCCGCTTAAAATGGCGGCCTCTCAGCCACTCAAAATGGCTGCCTCTCAGCCGCACAAGATGGCGGTCGGCCCACCGAGGCCTATTCTGGGCTGGACCTACGGTCCTGGACTGACCCTTTTGGGTTTGACTGTGGGTTCTCTCCCTGTTGCTCCCTTTTGTTTTTGTGGTTCCGTTCGGCTATCTGGGGAGCTAGCCTTTTAGTGGGGGATACTGTGACGATTGGTGTCACAGTATCGGTGATGCACTTCCTTGTTTCACTTCCTTGTTTACGTTTTGTCTCACGGCTGTTGGTCATTGTAATCCCGGGGGATATAAAGGGGTCGCTAGCAAGTCACTCCTTGCTTAGCATTGTTTCTTGTCACACAGTTTAGTTAGAGGTGAGTGTTTGTCGTTGTCTACAGCTGTTGTTTGTATGTTATATTATAAGACGCTATATGCGCATAGTTTGTTTCATTTTTAACAGTTTAGCCTTTTTCACCGTTTACGGTTTGTTTTACGTTGCTGTTTAAATAAACCTGTGTCAAAACGGATTACTGGCTCTGCAAATGGCTTCAACCACACTACGCCGCTCTGTTTGTGACAGAATGCTAAGCCGCCCAAGAAGCCCGCAGAGCCGGACGGTGGGTGGATTCCTCGGAGGGGCAAGCTATAGCGCTCCGAGGTATGAAGGTCACCGTCACCCCATGGAGCAATGTGAACGGCACTACACCTGGCAGGGTGATTGGGGGTCCGACTCCCTCTCATCGGATGATGACGAGGCGGTCTACGAGAGAGTGGAGGAGGACTCCCTGGAAGACGCCCTGCTATGGGATCCCGTCCTCAGTCGACTTGTCACGGTAACATCAGACGTCGGCTGGGGTGGGCAGAAGAGGCTACCAGGGCTAGCCACAACGGGTTCACGGTCCTCCAAAGAACTGTTCTATGGAGCACCCCGAAGGCTCCCCAATTAAAAATTCTGGGGGGTGCTAGAGGGGTGTTCTAGGGGGATCGTGAAGGAGAACCTACGCGCTGGACCCAGCCAGCAGGTGGGGAAAGAACACCATCCACACCCGGTGCCAAGAGGGAAGTGCCGGGTGAAGCCACCTGTGGGTCCAGCGCCACCCACGGCCCTGGAGCCTCAGAAGACGCCGTCCACTGTTCCGGGGCTGCAGCCAGGGCCAACAAGAGCCCTGGAGCTACAGCCACCATCCCAGCTCCAGCTGGAGGACCCATTCCGACCACCTACCTCTGGGACAGATAAATCCCCGGAGGGTTTACATAAGCAGCCCCCGGCTGTAATTAGGGCGTGGTGGAAGGCATGGCTGGACTTCCAAGACCTGACGCCCGAGATGGCCGCCGCCGCCACGCCAGCGCCCATGAGGGTCGCTGCCACGCCTGCGCCCGAGATGGCCTCAGCTACGCCCGTGATGGCCTCAGCTACGCCTGCGCCCGTGATGGCCTCAGCTACGCCTGCGCCCGTGATGG
Organism: Dallia pectoralis; assembly: GCA_029465975.1. Lineage (NCBI taxonomy): Eukaryota > Metazoa > Chordata > Actinopteri > Esociformes > Umbridae > Dallia > Dallia pectoralis. The sequence goes on from CM055733.1 coordinate 6,818,681, forward strand.
CCTCAGCTACCCCTGCGCCCGTGATGGCCTCAGCTACGCCTGCGCCCGTGATGGCCTCAGCTACGCCTGCGCCCGAGATGGCCTCAGCTACGCCTGCGCCCGAGATGGCCTCAGCTACGCCTGCGCCCGAGATGGCCGCAGCGACGCCCGAGATGGCCGCAGCGACGCCCGAGATGGCCGCAGCGACGCCCGAGATGGCCGCAGCGACGCCCGAGATGGCCGCAGCGACGCCCGAGATGGCCGCAGTGTCCCCTCCTTCCTCCGCCTGGCCTCCCGGAGTGTCCCCTCCTTCCTCCGCCTGGCCTCCCGGAGTGTCCCCTCCTTCCTCCGCCTGGCCTCCCGGAGTGTCCCCTCCTTCCTCCGCATGGCCTCCCGGAGTGTCCCCTCCTTCCTCCGCCTGGTCTCCCGGAGTGTCCCCTCTCCCTGTCGACAGAGGTCCCGGAGTGTTCCCTCTCCCTGCCGACAGAAAGCCCAGACAAGCGGTTCCTCCCCAAAAGTGTGAGGTCCCACCATGTCCATGAATGGCCGCCGCCACGATGCTCCCTCAGCCGCTTAAAATGGCGGCCTCTCAGCCGCTCAAAATGGCGGCCTCTCAGCCACTCAAAATGGCGGCCTCTCAGCCGCTCAAAATGGCGGCCTCTCGGCCGCACAAGATGGCTCTGCAAATGGCTTCAACCACACTACGCCGCTCTGTTTGTGACACTTCTGCTCTGCTTGTCTCAAAACTACAGGGTAATGGTTATGCTTGTACGGTATATGATATGATACTTTTCATTTCACTACCTAAAAGATCCATGATACTAAGTAGGAAAGCAAGTTTCGGGGACACCCTAGATTGAGAGGGATGTGGGCATGTATTAGCCTTAATGTATATTAAGTCACCATATAGTATACCATAAGGAATGTGTATATTTGTTATCTCAGAGAGGACAGTGAGCTTCTGGAAAACCTCCTAATCCGAACCAGTGTGTTTCAGGCCAACTGGAAGTGTCCCGACTGATTTACATTTAAGTAAATGTAACACACACTCGCCCAGAGTGTAAGTGCCTACATTTGCCAGCTGCCCCCCAGTGGGAATCAAACCTAGAATACCAGTGTTGGAAAAGCCATGACGTTACTAAGTGAGCTACCCCGATGTAATGTACCACCATCCGTCAGTATCTTCTACAGAGCCAGAGGCAAGCCTGTCAACAACAAGCCAACGTCTGTTTTAAATGGAGGGCAGCGAATCCAGATAAAAGCAGACAGAGTTTAGAACATCAGAGTCATGCTGACAAGACAACATTAGAATAAAATGTCTAAAACAATCCTTTCTGGTGATGTCATGCCACTTGCTTTGAAATTAGCGTTGGTTCATCTCATATCTACCTCGGCCTTTGGGACTCTTTAGATTAGACCAGGCAAAAAAAATCTATTATTGATGCAAGTACAAACACGCAGGTACTTGGACAGACAATAGGGTAGACATTTAATTACAAATTCATATTTTAAAAGCTGCTGCAGAGGGTCGAATACGAAAGTGCAACTTAGGACAGAAGCCAGTGGTATGAGAGTGTGACAATGCCAAACATTTAGGTTGGAATGTAAAATTGGGCATCACCATAGTTCTTCCCCTAACCTAATTAGTCGTCTGCTGGAACGGCATATATGACTGCCCTAGTCTGAGGCTCTGTAAACAACAGAATTCAAGCAGGATATTAATGATAAATCATATTCTCTTATCATCTAGGTCAGCCTAGCTGATGTTTTCCACTTGTGTCAGGTGACATTGTGTTAATGTTTGGAATTTCTGGCCCAACAATTATCAGGTAGCTTTAATTATCCACACCTTAGAGCTAGTTACTCTATGCCTGTTTGACAAATGTTATTTTATTGCCAACTGCAGCCAAAGCAAACATGTAACCAGGATAGCAATATATGTGAGGGTGTATAAAGTGCATCTTCCAAGCATACACCACAATAGTGGCAGAGCAGTGTATCTTAAAATATCAGGATCCCTCTGGGGCCTGCTAGGCATCTGTCTTTTCCACCTCGTGCCTGGTTTGCCATTGTGCCATGCTGGATTTAGAGGGGGCTTAGTCCAATGTCACTGCCTGGGACAGCTGTGTGATCAGTGCTCTACGTGTCAACTATCCTCAGTTCTCACTTCTGATGGTTTTCCTAGAAACTCAGTCTGATCATATGATTTGAACGTTAGTCGAATGCCCACTAGGTTGCTGGTTTGAATTCAAGAGTTGACAAAGTGAATCTATTTTTGCTGACTTAAGCGCACTTTACCATGATTTCTCTTTATAAAGTTATTTATTTTTATTTTTTTATAAACACTTTTTATAAACACCCTAACCCTAACACTTTTTTACATTATTTTTTCTTTGTTCAATCATTCTTTACCTACATACAAATGTTTTATATATATATATATTTCTTTAAAATCACAGTATGTACATTTCTCTTTCTAAAGTACAACAAATATTTTAAAAAGATAATGTTGTGTGAATTCAGAAAATAACAGCATCCCAAAGAAGCCTTCAGGGCATATATTGATCTTACCCATGGTGGTAAATCCGAGGTTGACACACTCTGTTTTAAAGTTCTTTCTTCTTGTTCTAAAAATGCCAACGCTCTATAAAGTCGAGTGTTCTTCCCTCCCGTGTTTCTCCGCCACCAGCATAACATCACAAGTCCTACTAGAAGCCAACTGAAACTGAATTCAAAATATCCCAAAACATATATGGGGAAAATAAACACAAATGTCTTTACAAACTGAATCCATGAGTGTGTGACGTCACGCGCTGAAGACCCAGACGTGTCATCTCTGATGTTTGCGGATTCCAGGACATTTGTATGGGGTTCCATGTGATGTTCAGAGTTCTGGGACTTCTGTCCGTCATCCTTTGATTCGGCAGAACTCCCGTTATGTGCATGAGCACCTTGTACAGCCGTCATACTGTCTCTTGACATTACTGCCTTGCGGCCAGTTTCAATAGGGTTTAGGATCTAGACCCAAATAAGAGAGGCTTTTATTCCGTATTGAACTGACACTAATGTGCCTCCTCACACACCACCTCCGGATCAACACCAGATTGCGCGCACGATAGTTCCTCGTTCTCCAATACAAATTCCCCTCAAGAAAGTGGAAATTACATTTCATCTCCACGCTGCAGTGAGGTCTGAGACACATTATGACTCCGAAATCGCTCCATTCTTCATTTCAACAACACATTCGGTAGTCCACTTGCCATAATAGTATCCTACTGGCTGCAGTTAAACGTCATGAACGTGTGTAATAAACGCGTGTCTTCCCCCAGAGCACATTCGCTTTCCGTGTCTTCTCCTTCAGGGAACTGTAGGTCATCATGGTTATATGTGATAGACATACTCGCCACCCCGTGCCTGCCAGCTGTAAAAGCATGAGGAGGTATGACCACTGGGCACATTTAAAGAACTGCATTCTGCATTCTTGTTTTTGTTGTTCGAAATCAATTTTAGCTTTTTAATAACCAATAAGCAAAACAATAGCTTACAATTAATAGTTATCATCATCGTCATTTTACTTCATGTAGCCTATTTCAAAACCTTTTGCACAATAACCGTTATTGTAGACGTCATTCTGTCGCCAAGTACAGTATGCAGCCGGCAGGTTAACATGTAGTTAGTCTAATATTTGTATACATATTCTTTATACCGATTCTTATTATAACTATTGATTGATCTGCTCGCGATACATCTGGACAGTGTATCCATGGTGATTCGTCCAGCGTCCAGATATTTATCGTCATTCGATAAAACATCCTGTTGTCATGACAACACGACGCCGTCGCCTTAGTTTTAGTCATGTGCGCGTGCGCATTAGATATCTCCTGTCATGGCGCTGAATAATGTCAACAAAAAACATAAACGTAAACCACATTCCTGATTTCAGTCAACTAGTTGAACGAGGAGGAGACAAGGCGTACTATGCATCCAGATAAGGTGAAACGACTCGATAAACTATAGTTTTCTTAAATTGCTTTTAGTTTAGCACATACATATGAGACAGGCTAGCAATAGAGCCCTAGCTAGCTAGTTACTAAGCTAGGCAGCTACTAACTGTAGCTGAACGATGTTATACTAGCGATTAGTTTGCATGCTATCTTATGAACTCTGGTCTTGTTGTATAAGATCTCGACCTGAATTATTTACAACGAGCAATACCTTAGACTAATTGATTCAACCACTTGATAACCAGCCAGGTCTAGTTATTAACGTTATATGCACCAAAAACGTCATACGTCAGTTTTTGTTATTTCTGTATTTTGTCGACAATATGATTAACGCACCTTTACAATTCTTTAGAAAATTACAAAGGAAGATACATGGAAATCAGATGATCTAAGAAGGCACTTAAAGGTATGTTTAGTCACATGTCTCTGAAATGTTCATCATCAGCTTATCCCGATTGTATCAAGTGCAATGAATAATGTATTCGGCTGTCAGGCTGGAGGACCTGACGAAGATTTCGGCAGGAGGGGAGAAGAATACGAGAGAAGATACAGGGCTGGGGAGCCTGTGGAGCGACGCCGCAGAGATCCAGAGAGGGACGCCAGAAAGGAAAGAGCAAATCCCAGAGAGATAGACAGGACCAAACCCAGAGACGTAGAGAGAGAAAGACCTCAAGACAGAAGGAAAGACGGCTCAAGGGACAGGACAGGCATAAGGGAGGAGAGAGAGAAATACAGTAGAAAAGATAAGGACAGGGATAAAGACACAGACAATGGGAAGTACCGAGAACGGGACAGAGACAGGCTTGATAAAAGACGTGACAGAGAAGAAAAAGAAAACAGGGAGAAAATAAAGGAAAGAGAAAGGAAGGAAAGGACAATTGAGAGGGAAAAGAAGGCAAAGGAAACAAGTGAAAGAGAGAAAGAAAGGGAGAGAGAGACAGACGAGAGGGTCAGGGAGAGAACGTCTGAGAAGGACAGGCAGAGAGGCAAGGACAGTGGGGAGGGTCGGAGAAGACGAGACCATGATCCTGAGAGGAGAGCCAGGCGCACGGAGAGGGAGAATCTGAAAGAGAGCGAACACATCAAAGACAGTTCACAGGAGAAGCGGGGGGACAAGGAACGTAAAGAAAGGCCCATGGGAAGAGGGCAGTCAGAACCGACGGTGAACAGAGGTAAAGTTATCCAGACATTTATATTAACACATTGCCTGAACATAGTAAGCTGTTAAATGTTTAAGTTTGTTTCTTTTTTTTAGAATACCGTGAGCAACATCGAAAAGAAAAGGATAGAGAAACGAAATTTCACTCAGGACATGTAAGCCTCTTCAGTTTTGCTCAAACAGATGTTTGATGGTTTTTGTCATATAAGGACCAGGTGATTCACCAACATAAAAAATCTATGTACTCATGGCTGGAAGTTGCTTAGGAAAAACATATCCTAAGTGTATTATATTATGTAATTGTTTTACTGTACATGCGTTGACATAACTAAATATAAGGATACAATAAATAATAACTCACACCCTGGATGAAGGGTTCTACAGATACAGATTTAGCATCAGCTTACTAACCTGATGCCTTTAGTGGAGGGGACCTGCAAAACTGACCCTGGATCAGCATGTCCAGTTTACCATATGCCCTACTTCCAATCCTAGTGTCTAATTTTCATTACAGAGTTCAGGTGAAAGCCAAAGACACAAGGGTGAATCAGGAGAAGTGGAGCGATCCCACAGGGAACGGAGGAGGGCAGACGGAGAGAGGGAGAGAGAGAGGGACCAACACAGAGAGAGGAGACACAGAGAAGGAGCAGGCCCAGAGAGGGATCGCGCAGAACAGACCGGGACCACGAAGTCATCACCCTCAGACCTCAAACTTGACAAGGAAAACACAGAGTCTGGGAAAACTGAGGTTAGCATCACCCCATCAAGTCAGAGTCAAGAGTCTATCCCAAGTGCATTTAGCATCTCACAACTGAATCCAACATAAGAGTATCAACAGATAATACATGCTACAGGAATACATGCTACTGACCGCGTCTGAACAATAAACAGCTTCGTCTTTTAGAACTGAAATTAACTGCTTCTCCAGGTGGAAATCGACGATGGCACGTCTGAGGACCGCGGCTACAATGAAGCTCAGGACTACGAAGAAGACTTTGAGGTAAGACCAGCCAAATGTCTGTGTACGCTGAACATTCCCAGCGACTCAGTTGTGTTTACTTTTTGGTTGTGTTTCGTTTAATATCTTGCATGCTCTAAACGGATTGCTTTTCCAGAAAATGGTGAGTGATTTAAATGTGTTCAAGCATTGACAAACGTCATAGATTAGTTTAAACATGTCTCGTCTTTGTATTTATTTAAGCAGTGGTTCAGACAATGTAAACTGGTGTAATTATAACGTTACTCCAACATTCTAACTTCAAACATGTGTTTTATCTCCTAAGGACTATGAGGAGGATTTCGAAGAAGTGGATGAGAGCGAGGAAGAGGACAACAAGAAGATACCCAGCGATGAGGAGAGCAATGACAGGGAGGACATCAGGTCACAGAGGAACAAGGAAGTCGAGGCCATTAGGAGAGCCATGGATGAAGAGAACAAGAGAGTGGGCTCTGCCCACCTGAGACTAAGTACAGAGAGGACCGACACTCCCAGAACCTCTGGAGGTATAGTTCACAGTTCACACCAGCGGGTCCTATATTAGCACCCATGGTATCCAAACATTTCAGAACTAAAAAACAATAACTTTTATTTATTCATATGACTTTGGAATCAACAAATGGTTTATTTTAGAGTGATGGTGAATGAATGAATACTTTTTTGTCGATAGACACAGAAACTCCTCCAAGTAAAGGTTTACAGCAGCACGGAAGGTTTATAAACTTTGTGGCTGCGAAGCATCGTGAGTTCAGCAAGATGGTTGCCAGCAAACAGAAGTAAGTGAATGGAAGATAGATAAATGTCATCAGGGCAATGCAATCTGTCAGAATTTAGTTGATTCAAGTGTTTGTTGTTGTTCCTGATGTGCCTTTGTGTTTTCTGTTTCTCCACTATGACATTTCATCTTCTATGTTTTCTGTTACTCTCTATGACATTTCATCCTCTATGTTTTCTGTTTCTCCGCTATGACATTTCATGCTCAGTGTTTTCTGTTACTCCCTATGACATTTTATCCTCTGTGTGTGGTATGGGCCTGCCCCAGGAAGCGCAGTGCTGAGCTGCTTCGTCTGATTGACCTGGACGTGTCCGTAACCTTTTTCCTTTTGGATCTACCCCCCGTCAATGAGTATGACATGTACATCAAAAGCTTTGGAACGACAAACACTAAACAGGTTTGTATAACTTTAACATACCTGAATTCAAATCACTGAAAAAAAAGAACCAAATCTCTTTAATATTTGCAAATATTGTTACCGCAAACACTGCAAAATCAGGTATTTCAGAGGAGGTCTGTTGCTTACATAATGACAGTTGTGGACTTTCATGTGATTTATCAGTGTTATAGTAAAGCCTGCTGCACGCTCACTTCCTAGGCTTATGTTCAGTGCAATGAGGACAACACCAACCGAGACATTCAAACGGAGGAAATCGAGACAAGTGAGAAGTGGACCCAGCATCCTGCTGACTGGAACGTAGTCTGTGGGGGTGAGTTAACACGCGGGGTCACCTGAGCTAGTTGTAGTCTGTGGGGGTGAGGAAACACGCACGGTCACCTGAGCTAGTTGTAGTCTGTGGGGGTGAGGAAACACGCACGGTCACCTGAGCTAGTTGTAGTCTGTGGGGGTGAGGAAACACGCACGGTCACCTGACCTAGTTGTAGACTGTGTGGGTGAGGAAACAGGAACAGTCAACTGACCTAGTTGACTGTTAGAGGTTAATATTAATTATTAAAAAAATTGCAATTACTAATAGGACAAAATAATACAGTGTGACAGACATTTTAGTCATTGCATTTCTTTCTTTTATTAAACAATTAACTTTTCTCTTCCGTCGTGTGCACATTCCAAACACCCTGTCAATGTTAAAATGAGCCTGTTGTCTTGAGTTTTAGTGGACTAACTAAATGAACGTTGTGGTTTAATTGCTATTTAGAGCATTAAAGAGCATTACATATATACATAGTATAAAGTGGTGGACTATACAAAGAACGTGGTGCTATTTGGAACACCCTTTTTACCCCATATTGCAACAGGTCCTACCAGCTCCCTCGAGGTTCCAGATGAATCCGGACCCAAACTGAACATCGATTCACAGCGTCTTGCCAAATTTCTCTGCTCAGCCTCGCAGGTGTAACACCAATTTTACCATTCAATCAAAGGAAACATTCGGCCGCTGCCGTTAAGCCATTTCCTCCAGTCTTCCTGCTGTTACCTGTGATTTGTGTGTCATTAGGTGGTGGCGGTACTGTTGGAAGAAGACAGGGCAGACATGCAGTCACTGAAGAGGCTGAAGACTCTGGCTGACACTCTCTCTTTTGGTGACGGCTGTTTGCCGCTCAACACCAACCTCCCCTTTCTTTGCGGTACCTCACCTCACACCTTAAGCCCAATTCCAATGTCTGCACTATGTCTGTTTCAGCACAGCCAGAAGAGGACTGGCCACCCCTCAGAGCTTGGTTCCTCTCTAGGTTTCTTCCTAAAGTCGACCCGTATGGGAGTTTTCCTAGCCGCTGTGTATCAACTTGGATGTGTGCTCTGTCGTGTTTCAGGCTGGGTTTTAGTAAATGCACTTTAATAGATTTGATTGGTTGAGTGATTGTTTCATCTTGCTGTCCTCACAGCGCTGCATCGTCTCCGACAGACAATGCTATTTCTGCCATGCTACCGTGTGTGTGCTAGCTTGTCTCTCCCGTTGTTATCCCTGTCTGCAGGGCGTCCGGTCAACATGGTTCACTTCTCCCAGGTTCAGAGGCAGACCATGCTGTCCGTTCATGGACCCATGGCCGAGCCAAGCGCTGTGCCTCTAGACAGCAAGACCGTCATCTGCGTCTGGAACATCTGGGAGCCCTCCCGCCCGCACAAGGTCCTTGTCTACGAGTCTGAGGTAACTGCGAAATCACAGCCCCTCTGAGCTTAGTGTTAGAAAGCGTCACGGAAGTTAGCAGGTCTTTATTTAGCAGGTTTTCAAGTCCTGCACGGGATATTACCAAAATAAACAGGAAATCTGCAGCACCTATTCCTGAGTGTCTGGTTATACTGTGATTTTGGGAATGTTGATTTGTGACCCAACTACAGAGTATTTTTGTATCTTTGCATTTTTGTAACTTTGTATTTCTGGCTTTTTTGAATGGCATCAGCATTAGACCAAACTTCACTGTTACCCTGCAGGTGAATTGCTGCTGTTTCAGCCCTGGTAAATCCACACTGGTGTTTGCCGGCACGTCCGTGGGTTCTGTCGTTCTCTGGGACCTCAGGGAACAAGCCAGTGCCCATTACACTTTAAGGATAGGAGAGAACGACTGGACTCTCCGCCACCCAACTTTCTCCTCTGGTCAGGAATCAAAGGATTTCTACTCTGGCTTAATTTTTTTAATTGTTTCTTGATTGTGTCTTGAATCAGTTATGCTGTTTGTTTGATAAATGTGTGCCAAATATTGCATTGAAGGTGTTAGCTAAATTAGCTATTTTGAGTTGGTTTATGACTGTAAAAAATGCATGGTCTACAATTGTATTTGTTCTTTGTTGTCAATTGTCAATTTGTTCAAGAATATCTTCTTGATTGTAAAGATATACATTAATATAGATTTAAAATTATACAATGACTTTGAGTTTAAAATAGTCTGGGATCAGTCATTTGTGGGATTTTTATCTTTATTCATATGCAATGAACCATTTCGAAATGTCTGATCATTTTGTACATAGCCTCGCCCATTTTAGGTGTTTTTCCACTTTGAGTTTCCAGGATTACAGCTGCTTGTTTTTATAAGGTTGGGTAATATGTGTATGTCACATGCTTTGTCCCCTGTCATCAGATGCTGTGTTTGCAGCCTCAGGCCACAAGTCCTCAGTGATCTCTGTGGAGGCCATCCCCTCCACCGTGGCTGAAGGCCTGAGACCAGACCTTTCCTGGTTTGCCTCAGACGGAGGTACTGCCCTGGTTATGGTGTTACTCTGGTTAACTCTGTGTGGGTTGCAATATGATCTGTTTCTGCTGAGGTAGTCTGTCTACAAATGTAAACACGTCGGATTCATGTAGCGTTTTGCTAGTGTGTGTTTCCACCATTATTAATATTCCAGTGATGGGAAGTAGACATGAGAAGAGATAAATGTGACCTTGTCTATGACAAATACATTAGGAGTGAATCATCACATGGTTAGATTCCATCTAAAGCCTTTCATTTCACACAGAGTCATCGGGATCGTCATTCCAGTTGGCTTCTCTGGATGAAAATGGGGTTCTGAATATATGGGCAAGTCTTTTTTGTATGCTACAACTGTGTCCAATACTTGTCTGACAGCACTATAACTGTTAGTGAAATAACACTGTGTAACAAATGCCTCCGCTCTGCAGCAGACAAAGAAAGCAGGAGGGGTGCTTGAAAACAACCCCCAAAAAATCAAAAAAAACAAATTTGCAGTGATTCTTTTTTAACTCTCTGCTGCCGAAGACTGACTCCTTATCACCCCATCTCTCTTTGTGTTTTTGATTGTTTTCATATGTAACTATGTGTGGTCTTGCATCTGGGCCAGGTTGTCATTGTAAATGAGCACTGGTTCTTAATCGGCTGGTTAAATACAGTTGAAAATTACATACATTTCCAACAAACTTCCCAAAGGTCTAATTACATTTTTAGCTCTGTTCATAAAAGGCAGAGATTCTTCTTTTCTCAGATTTAATCCATTGTTCGGTTAGCCGTTCACATATAACAGATATCAGCGTCAATAGCCTGCACGCTCTTCCTTAACGCTCCTCCACTTTTCTAAATTGAATAGGTTTTTTGGGATGTTTTTCCTGGTAAACCTGGTGTCTAGTGACGATTAACGCTGTGCTTGTCTACAAAACTACTGTTACCATTTCTGCCCCACAGGTAGTACTGGACCTCCTCAAAGCAAACAGCGCCGGCTCCCAGTCGGACCTGGGTAAGTCCGTCACGCTTAGCGATCCACAAAACGTTTATTGTTTCGGTCGCAAATCTGACCCTGGCTGTGTCTCTTGCAGGACTCCGGCCTGGGGGGAGAGTAAAACTGCTCCACAGTTCCACAGTCCTCACCATGAGTGAGAGGTGAGACGGATATGTGCTATATCTAACCGTCATTCATCACTGCCAGTCAGCAGGCCAAAAATACCCACAATGTGTCCCATGCAGAACACAGCTGCTGGATATTCTAGCTTGTTTTACGTGTCACATGGACAGTTGTTATCTGCTGACTAGACTGATGCCGTGATCAAATTATGTATCTGTTCATGTGCTGGCTGTATTAAGTTCCAGTCTTTCCCAATTGTAACAGTAGATGGGGTGAAATTGACAGAAGATTGTGAGTGACATGTTTTTTATAATGTACGGGATTTCACTGAAATCTGTGGATTATTGCTGGGATAATTGTAAAATGTCAGACTTGAAAATCCATTGAGCCATTTTAAAACAGTGACTAAACACTCAAACTAGATGCAACTGGTTTAAAGTGGCTGAGATATGTAATGTGATCTTGTTCTGTTATCCAGTGGACGCAATGGAAATTAGACGGGATGTGTTTACATCAATGCCACTATCTAGCCACTGCAGTCACTATCATTACTACCACTGTCACTATAATTACTACCACTGTTACTATAATTACTACCACAGTTATTATCATTACTACCACAGTTACTATCATTACTACCACAGCCACTATCACTACTACCACAGCCACTATCATTACTACCACAGTCGCTATCATTACAACCACAGTTAATATCATTACTACCACAGTTACTATCATTACAACCACAGTTACTATCACTACTACCACAGCCACTGTCATTACTACCACAGTCAGTGTCATTACAACCTCAGTTACTATCATTACTACCACAGTTATTATCATTACAACCTCAGTTACTATCATTACTACCACAGTTACTATCATTACTACCACAGTTACTATCATTACTACCACAGTTACTATCATTACAACCACAGTTACTATCATTACTACCACAGTTACTATCATTACAACCACAGTTAATATCATTACTACCACAGTTACTATCATTACAACCACAGTTACTATAACTACTACCACAGCCACTGTCATTACTACCACAGTCATTGTCATTACTACCACAGTTATTATCATTACAACCTCAGTTACTATCATTACTACCACAGTTACTATCATTACTACCACAGTTACTATCATTACAACCACAGTTACTATCATTACTACCACTGTCACTATAATTACTACCACAGTTATTATCATTACTACCACAGTTACTATCATTACTACCACAGTTACTATCATTACTACCACTGTCACTATCATTACTACCACTGTCACTATAATTACTACCACAGTTATTATCATTACTACCACAGTTACTATCATTACTACCACAGTTACTATCATTAATACCACAGTCACTATTATTAATACCACAGTCCACTAGCAATCCAAAATTGAATAAATACATATAAATAATATTTAGCTAGCATATTCAATTGTTTTAAATGGTACTTTTAATGGAGTGCCATAGTTACACGTTTTTTTAACTATGCACAACTAATGTGTGTCGCTCAATGAATGAGAGTGTCTGCTAAATCATTGTAAATGTCTTTTATTTCCTAATCAGATCATCAGCACGAGATCCTAAGAAAACAACACCGTTACATCCACTGCTGTTAAAACTTTTGCCCTCTGATTCCAATCATTTTTTTATCGGCACAGATATGGTAAGTATTACATGTAACTCTCTCTGTGTCAAGTGTCTGCCTTGATTCCTGAATATGCCAAGAATGTGGATGTGTGTCATAAAGGCGGTTCCCTTTAGGATTATTGGCACCCCAGGCAAATATGGACAGTATGGGTGTGAAGAAATGTTGTTGTTTATTCGCTTGATCTTACACTCAAAATGTCATATAAATCTTATAAACAAGATCTAATTTGTGTATACTCTGATTACATTTTTAAAGTTAATCAGTATTTGGGAAAAAATGCTAATCCAATATATCAGGTAATACTGGCTGCCAAGACACTATGTTTTCACTCTGTGTTTCTCGGTTTTCACCAAAATGTACACATCCCTGTTCCTGTAATTTATCTCATTATCACTCACACCAGGTCCCAATTATCTAATTAGTATGTGTATTTAAGTTTGCTCTTCTGCCTTCAGTGTTGTGCTTTATTGTTTGATTTACATTTACATTTTGCGCATTTAGCAGACGCTCTTATCCAGTGCAGGCATTTCACATATAGCTAAAACACACATCAAAAAGGCAAAAAGTACGTTGTACCTGGGTGGGTGCAGGGGGAAGTGCTAGAGATAGAAGGGGTGCCTCTTAGATAGAAGGGGTTCCTATTACTGCCCCATAGGCTAGCACCATGGTTTGATGTTAGTCTGTGTATGTGAGTGGTGTCTATGTAGCATAAATATTACATCAATTTACATTTTGAGTTTAAGATCAAACAACATAATTTATCAAAGGCTATATGTGTTTGCAGGCATTGTTAGGTATTAAATCCCGTCTGTGACACATCCAGCTTTTGGTTGTGTATATGTGAAACGAATCATCTGAATCCATAGTGTCAAAGGTTATGTAATGTACAGTGTATGTTGTTCTTGTTAGGGTGTTGTGAACCATGGAACCAGCCATGGCTTAAAGACTACGCCAAAGTTGTACATGCCTCATGTGGTTGGATTCAGACCTGTTAATGTCACATCCATCGACTTCTCTCCCTTTGGAGAACCCATTTTCTTGGTGAGGTCTTAATTTTGTCTTTGAAGGTTTATCTATGAACTGTGTGTGTGAAGGTGTATTAATTGTGTGTGTGTGTGTGTGTGTGTGTGTGTGTGTGTGTGTGTGTGTGTGTGTGTGTGTGTGTGTGTGTGTGTGTGTGTGTGTGTGTGTGTGTGTGTGTGTGTGTGTGTGTGTGTGTGTGTGTGTGTGTGTGTGTGTGTGTGTGTGTGTATACATACATCTCTGGTATCCAGGTTGGCTGTGGAGACGGTAGTGTCAGACTACACACAGTGTTGAATGAGCAGCCTCTGATGGAGTGGAGCAGCTGTACTGCAGGGCAGCCGGTAGTGTCTGTACAATGGGCCCAGACCAGGCCAGCAGTGTTCTGTGTTCTCGATGCCTCCTCCTGTCTACACATCTGGGACCTGCTAGAAAAAGACTTTGAGCCTGTCGTCACCGAAAAACTTCATGCCGACAGGTAAAAGAGAATGACTCTTCAAAAAGCTCTACCTTTTAAAATGTGGTCCTGATAATTAAATGAATGCACGCTGAGGGGTTCTGTGTAAAAACAAAAAGTTAATTTGGTAACAGCAAAGTGCAAAATGTCTGCGGTTTTCAGTTGTATAAATACTGCGTAACAAATAGCAGCATGAGCAGAACTGTCAATAAAGTCATGTAATACGAGTGATGTATCACACAGTCAGTGATGGAAGGCACTATACATTATTGATGTATGGTTCATATTTATTTCTCTCTCCTCAGAGTAACAGCCATGGCTGTTTTTGGTGATCCTGCAAAGCAGAACACATCAGGAATAGCACTGGCAATGCAGTCAGGGAAGATAGAAATGCAGTGTTTTAGCAAGAGATTTACAGTGCCTGAATCTGCTGACCTGGAAAAACTGAAGAGCATGATGCTTGAGGCGTTCTGAAGTTAAGGAAAAACCAATGAAGGGAAAAATCTGTTCCCCACCATTTGGTTCCTATATATATGAGTAGGGTTCACACTAGCCGCTCGATAATTCTGGAATTCCAACCATTAAACATTCTTGTTTATCCTACTCCCAAATGTTGACTAGGTTTTTGATAAATGGAGAAAAAGTAAGGTTACAAATATAAATATATATTTTTATATAATGGTTATGTTTAAAGGTTGTTGCTAATTATTATAATTATTTGTTATAGAAGCGCTATACGTAGCAACCTTTAAATGTGCATGTTAACAATGACTTGCCATTTAACTTCCTGAACCGTAGACTGAGAATAATAATGGGAGTGTGGGAGCCTTGTGAAACGCAGTTGTTACTGTTTTGGATTTTTGTTTGATTTATTAAGTTGTTAGAACCTTACAGGGATTTCTTTTACATTCCACTTTCTATATTTTGTGTATTATGTTTGTGTTATTATATATCTAGCTTTGCATAGTGGCATTAAATTAAACAATTTTGAAATGACTTAATAAAATTATATTGTTAACATTCTGAAATCATGTTAATTCTTTGCAGATTCTATCTCAAAATATCAATTTAATAGGTTGAGGGCACTCGTCCAGACAGAACTTTTCACTCAAGCAAAGAACCAGTATCTTAGGAACCAGACATTATTATCAGTAATGATAATCACCCTATCAATAATAATCGACCAATAATAAAACACCTACTGTTGGTGTTCTGAACAATTGTGTTGGATAATTTATTCATGCCCAGGGTTTTGGAATGGGATGTCCAACAATCTCATATAGGTATGATGGTTGAGTGTCCACACACTTTTTGTCATGTATATTTAGCAGGAAAGTTGATTCAGATTACTGGATTCAGTCATTCAACTGGATGAGGTATAAATACACAATAACATATCGCAAGTCAGGCATCCATCGAGTTATAGGTAGAATACATAGTCATTCATTATATAAAAAATGTAATTAATTAAAAATAATGACTTTATTGAGAGCTTATAGTTTCTTTTCTGGGCGGGGCTAAATCGGTTGCCTGGGAGACGCAACGGTAGAACGTTGAACGCTGTCTTCCTTATTAGGTTAATGTTTAGTAGAAAACATTTGAAGTTATTATAATATTACCAAATGTACTTTGACAGGTTTGCAATGTGGTCATTAGCTAGCAAATACAGTAAACAATAGCGAACGTTAGCTACCTAAAACTCGGTCGACTCCATATACCGGTAATATAAACTACATTTTAAATCAATATGGTGACTTCAAAATGATCACAGATGTTTATGCTATTATCTATTTACCTTCTTTAGAGATTGCATTGTGTTTTAAAGCCATTATCCACATATTTATCACCTCACCTCCTTTTGAGGATTAATTGGACCGCTCTGATAGATGGCAATAATTTTCACAATATGGTGATGAAACGTGAACTCTATGATACAAGTATGTTGTTGTAACGTGATTGGATGACAACAGTCCTGAATGTGGAACTACAGGTCAGATCTACGGATGCTGTTGTCATGGCCACGGTCAGTCGGTTATTATTATGTTTTAAAAAAAATGACAATATTGATGCTTTAAAATATATGCTTATGGTCTGTCGTGCCAAAGTCAGACTAAAAGTAGGCTTATAATGCAGTAATGAAGAAAGCACTGAAGCACTTACAAATACTGTCTATCTATCTATTATTATATGCTCATTTATCATGTGTCTCAATTCTGGCATATTGAAAGTATAGGTTGAATACTAAACTGTAATTTATTAACTGAGAGGGTCTGATATTTTCAACCTGTTAGCCTAAACACAAATTGCCAAAGAACCCCTAAACTACCAGATCATATTTAGATCGGAAGAGTCTGTAAAATGTCCAAACACAACTCAGCAGAATACACAGAAGAGGGGCCTGGATGAAGCATATCTTATATATATCTGGTGACAATCTCTCCTCTGCTTCCCAGATGAAACCCTGTATAAGTCTCAAATAGTACTCTATTCTCTATAAAGAACTGCTTTCAACCAACATTGTATAAGCTCAGTTCCAAAGTAGTGCACTATAAAGGGAATATGGGGCCATTCTCTGGGATGGAGTCACTGTTACATCGACAGAAATATTGCAAAACTTATTTAAGCTCTTCGTGTTTCCCTTAAGATAAGCAGCGTAAATATCAAGCCCAGCGTTCTCATCCACGGCATCCAGCACTTGCATCATTTCCCCTCGGACGACCCGGTACTCCACATGACCTACGGCGAGGGGGCGGCAGGGTTTGCAAGCCTTCATGGCAATGGCACTGTCACGTTCTACCACCCAGACGGGCGCCTCCGAGACTCCTCAACTGCTTCGGTTCCCTATGCGGGCATCACGTTCACTCGGCTCCCCAGGTGTCTGGTGGGCTGGGGTCCTAGGGCGAGGCTAGCGCTGCTGGACGGTGACTTGAGGCCCCTCGCTGACGCTCTGGACCCCCTGGATGTGCAGGCGTGCCAGGTCACGGAGCAGTCTTTGGAGCTGGTGACGGCGGGGGCAGGGAATGTGTGTGTGTGGTGTCTGACACACATGGTGTGCCAGGTGAGGGTGACTGAGGGCCTGGGGCACCACAGTATTTGTACCCAGCTGGCGTTGGCCCCGGGGGGTCCAGAGAGGCCTCACAGGGCCTTTGTTGTTTACAGGAATGATGTGGTGGTTGTTAACCTCACTGCTGGGCACGTCTTGGAGCACAGAAGGAATGTTCACCCAGGGTAGGTGTGTGTTAATGATTGCCAGCTCCACGCAAAATGTTACCTAAAACAGAGTGAACTTCTCAAACGCCTTGTGTTTTCAGGGATATCACTGCCCTGGCTTACAGCTCTCATCTAGATTGTGTGGTCACTGCATCCAAAACCGTGCCCATTCGAGTGTGGGGTCCCGACTGGGGATTGCAAAGGGCATTCGTTGGACACTCAGGTAAATTAGTCTGAGGAAAAAATAGTTCCCTTTCGCCTGTCATGTACATTTTATAGTCACGTCTTGCTGTCTTTAAGGTGAACTCTTCATAGCGTTATCAATTACCACTGAAATGGCCAAGCTCCTCCAGAAACACACTGTTTAAAAAAAGACTAACATCACCATCATCTTAATGTGACCTCAAGCTGTCTCAGACATATCCCCAACATTCTCAATCACAATAAGGTTTAGACGGACAGCTGGTCGTTTGGGGAGGGGTAAGCTTCGGTTGCTCAGTTTCAGTGGTCTAAAATCAGAAGTCTTTAAGTTTGCTTTTTAAACAAATTATTTGTATGCTAGATAGAACCCTTCAGACGGATGGTAATTTGATCAAAGTGCCACTTTAAAAGGAACGCACACATTTTTGCTTAAAACAACACTGTCTGCTAAACGGTTCTAATGTATATGTACTGCAACGAAACACTTCTACAGTGTTAAAATAGACCAAAACACTGTAGATATTTGTTTTGAAAGTACTGGATGTATTTGACCATGGGTGGGATTGGGATGTGGGCCTCTCTAGGTGTGGTGACATCCCTGCTTTGCTGTCCTGAGTCCGGCCTGCTGCTCTCTACCTCCCTGGATGGAACGCTGCGTAGTTGGAGCTTGGAAGAGGGAGGCCAGGTTCAGTGTGTCTCATTTCCAGAGGCGGCGCCCCCTATGTCCCTGGGGGGTTCCATGAATGGGGACACCTTCTATACGTTCTCCCAGCGTGGGGTGGACTTCTGGAAGAACACCAGCCTGTATGACCTGCACTGCAGGCTGGGAGGGACACAGGGCGGCTCGGTCAGACAGATACTGGTCACCTCCTCCCTGCCTCCCTACCCCACGCGTGTGCTCTGTGTCAGCGGGGAGAGCGACGTCACCTTGATCGCCGTGGAGACGGGGGCCATCGTAACATCTTTGCACGTAGGGCGGAGGGTAAGGTGCGCGGACTACTGCTCGATCATAGAGATGGCGCTGGTCCTGACGGAGGATGGCGCGTTGATCTGGGCCAGCACACTGACCAATCCAGCAACACTTGTGAACGAGCTGGAGGGGTTGAGGCAGGAGGGGGAGCAGGCCGATGGGGAGGGGGATCAGGGTCTCACAGGCCTGGCCTCCTGCATGGTACTCTATTGCAAGATAACCGATAGACAGAGAGCTCTGGATGACTGGATGGGCCTGCGGGATCGCAGAGACAAAAGACCCAGCTACAAGAAACCCCTTCAAGATGCCAAGAATTGGTAAGAACCGTGTCCCAAACTTGTTTTCGTATTCACGGTCAAAATGAACGTTGGTCACATGAACGCACTGTAATGTTCAAGTTCTCCTAAAACACTTTGTTCCAAAAAATGCATTCTTGGATTTTTTGAGCACTTAGAATGTCGTTGTTAACTGAGGTATTATAGTGATTCTACTTACACGTCGATCCCTGAGTGGGAGGTTTATAACCTTATATATATTTAAAAATAAAACAGCAGGCGAGCCATCTGAAGTGTGAATCTGCACTTCCTAAATCTCTACCAATGAGACAGGTTCCTGGTGGTGCTGGGGCACAATGGTGGCTGTGTGAGTGTACTGAGGCTGGATACGGGCGAAGTGCAGTACCAGATTCCCGCCCACAACGGCCAGAGAATCACCTCCCTGGTGGCAGACCCTGAGAACAGCTACCTAGTCAGCGCAGGTACACAGCACTCTGTTGGAGCTGGGTCACAGTGACCGTGACCATAATAACAACCCTACTTCTCACTCTTTCTCAGGTGAAGACAAGGCGGTGCTGGTCTGGAGGGTGTTCCCCTACGGCCAGGAGTGTCTCAGTCTGCTTTTAAACCTCTTCTGTGGGCATCCTCCTCTCCGCCTGGCCCTGCTGGGGCCTTTGCTAGCCATGGCCTTTGAGGAGCCTACAGGCGCCACCTATGGGCTGGTGCACTTCAACCTGCTCAACCTAAGTCGTACTGACCATCCGCCTGGTGAAGAACATCTGGACGCCATAACTGGTAAGATATTGGCTGAAGAGACCATTACACAGGATACTGTTTTGGATTTGGTAACGCTTCTGTGTACTGTACCTGGACTTTAGTTAAACTAAGGGGGCATTGGACACCTCAAAACCATGATCTAGCATGACTGTGGATGCATGTCATTAATTCAGTTGATTTGTTTGGTACTTTACAGTTTTTTTTATTCGCTTTGGTACTATTTTCACAAGTAAGGTGTACATTTTCAAAACTCTTAGTACAAAGACCCAAACTGATCACACTTGTAGCGCAGCTAGTCATTCTTTCAAAACCTGATTCAATGCTTTCAGTCCACATAATCATTGTTTCAAACACAAGATTATTGTAATATGTAATGGGAACATTTGGTTTAATCACCGAAACACAACAGTATTATCTTCTTTCAGTTTAGTACTTTTAACAATCAGTTCATCCAACAGCAAACAATGCAAGATACATGTTTCAAATGGGCCTTAGAAGTGCTGAAATTAATATGCTACAGTACTATACTGTAAAAACTGATTACACAGTTTCACATTAGGTGATACACACGACACATTACATTACTTACATTTACATAATCTATAATTTCCAAAATATCCATCCTATGTGTAATCAAGTGAAGGATCAATGACGACATCCTCTACAATCATTTTTGACAAATTAGTTTTTACGTATTTTTCAGATATAATTGTAACATAGGTATAATTTCTATTATGTAACTAAATGAGAACAAAACATAACATTTAGTGCACACATTGCATTACATGTAATTTGGATGAAGCCTGTCTTGAGCATTTGGCCATAGATTCTCATCCACATCTCATTTCAGTGAAATCAATTAGCAATAACGAGTATTCATCATGTGTGGTTAATTTATATGTTTGTACAAAAACACATTTTATTTCTGTAGTTCTCAAAATCGATATACTGTTTATTGCTGAAATGTAAATATATAGGTTTACCAAACGGTTCAGTGATTAACCATTAAGATCAGTTGGATTAAATGTTGGTCAAATGTATTTACGCAAATGAGATGAGAAGCATATCAAAAGTATTGTGAGCATTGCATTGTGAAATATAATCACTTCATATGAAAAAGTGATTGTGTCATTTTGTGCATTGTACTTAGTCAATTGAACATGTTTGAAAAAACAGACTTTTTGATGATCTGCTTTGAGTTTTGTACTAACAGTTGTGAGGTTTTACCACATACTTGTGAAAATAGTACCAAAGTGAATAAAAAAACTGTATTATTCGATCTAAGTGTGTGCTCTTGATATTGCAGGGCTTTGTGTGTGCCCGCCGCTCAGAGTCTTTGCCTCCAGCAGTCAGGACGGAACCATTCGCCTCTGGGATGAAGAGAACCGCCTCATCAGGTCAGTGTTCAGTGTTCAGTGTGTGTGTATGTGTGTGTGTGTGTTTGTGTGTTTTCATGATGGTGTGTGTTTGTAATTTCTTCACTCTTTGTCCCATTAAGGACCTTCCAACTAAATGCACAGCCTGAGTGTCTGGCCTACAGTGGGGAGAGAGGAGACATGTTCCTGGGCATCAGAGGTGATCTGTACAGAATACGCAGCGCCCATCTGCCACACAACTTCCATCTCCAGGTACAATGACTGGGAAACGGTCTGGGGAAATGCTATGGTGAGGTTGGTGAGACACATATCTCCATATTGATTGTCTGCTTGTAATTGCTGCGATGAAGTGGTGCCCTTATCACAAAGAATGAGTTATTGTGAGTTGGTAGAGAAAACCATGTAAAAAGGTGTTCAGGCATATTCTGAGAGATGGTTGTTAGGATTCGCAAAACTTTATTTCTTAACAAGACTAGGTGTGTTTCCACAGCACATCTGTACTGAGATATCAGATCCAGCCCCTGACCTGCCCATCTCGCCCACGCCAACGACCACGACCAAGTTAGCTACCCTTCATCTGTAATAGGATATTACTGATATATAAGTGTCAACTATACACAGGCTCCCATTCCATCTGATGTACAGAATATGCTAAATCTATATGATTACCAGAGACTCTTTAGATCTGCCAGCAGGTGGCACCTTGACTGTGTGTGTTTACAGGGCTAAAGTGACATGTTGGGCCAAAAAGATATGGATCACCGTTTTTAAAATATATAGTTATATTGTTATGCTACATGAACTACAGAGCACAGAAGGAGTCTGCTGGAAGGGGTGTGTTTCTGTCTCAGAGACAAACATACATTGGGATGTTGGATTAAATACAGCACTGGATTTTGCCCTACCCCAGTACCATAAGCTGAGCTAGTTGATCAGTTTAGTAACTTAATAAACACTTCTGCTCTTTCACTTGGTTTAACCAAAATCAAAACATTCCGGTGCTATCCTGGACATACTCATGTCTGCCACCAGGCCTTTGGTTTCTGCCATCCCAGAGGAAAAACACAATGGAAAGCAAGACCTGAACAAAGACCTTGTGAGTGTACCCAGAGAGAAATAGTTCGTTTGATTTATTTTCTAGTTATTTACCACTTAAAAATTGTTATGATTCATTTTACAATGAGGCATATTGTACATTTGCAAATTTTGCAGTTCATTCATCAAAATGTTTTATTAAAAAGAAAGACAGAGAATGCCTCATGTATCAATTTTCTAAATCCTAGAAATGAAAACTATTTACGCGGAAATGGTATCGCCTATGGCCGACATGGACTTTAAGCTATTACATTAATATTGATAAATACACAGCGTTGCATGAAAATGACCATACATGCTATTTTCCAGCTATATTCGGCGTTTGCTAAATGAGAGTTTCTCTACCTCTTGCTGACGTTAAGGTGTATGAGGTGCTGCTGGCTCGGAACAGAGACTTGGCCTCTCTTCAGGAGGGGAAAGCAGCGAGACAGAAGAGGAAACCTCCAGCTACCCTCATCACCAGAGAGGATGCCTTTGACCGTTACATGAAGAAGATTTACAGACAGCCTCTCAATATCAAGGTTCCTTAAACAAAAAATCATACCAAAAACAAGTACAGTCGCACTCTGCCAGTGTTTAAGTCAGTGTTGTGTCATACAGGCTGTATGAGTTCAGTAAACTCCTTTGTCATCACCACATTTTTTCTGAATGTATAAAAATTGCATTACTAGGAGTGTAGAAATGTGTGTCAGAAGAACTTTGGATTGTCTTCCAGATCGACGATGAAGACATGTTCGATCTTCAAGCAGCTTTGTTTCCTCCAAAAGTTCCCGAGCTCCGCCCACTCACCCCGCCCACTTTCAGGGAGGGCTTCTTCTCGAGCTTGGACTTGGCCAAACCTTTGCCACCCATGACCAATCCAGCACGGGTGAGATCCACTTGATCAGATCAGCTCTGTTTTCTGGAATCACCCCTCAAATCCCTCTATTTACAGTTAAGTAAGAGAGAACTCAACCACACCTTCCTAGGTTTTCTGTCTGTGCCATGTGCAGGTTGGAGAGCTTGAGGCGGCCTTAGAATACAGAAGCCCAGTGGGCTACAAACCTAACTCAGTGCTGATGGGCCAGCTGTTACCAAACATGGTGGTGGAGAACGCATTGCCCACAAAGACAATTCGGCTGAGGGAAGCCGTGTGTGAAGAGAAAGAGGTGGCGGTAGGATATTTTCAGATGCAGCGTCAGTTTAGCCTTAAATCGCAATGAATATAAACACACAGACACAGGCAGCTGATCCCAGGTCATCTCGCAGAGCATGTTGGCTGTTTGATGAAACGTTTTTTTACCTCGCAGATTGACAGTAAAGACATCAAGTTTCCGGTTTATAAGACAAAAGTGGAACTGAAAACGTGTACCTCGTTAATTCTGGAGAGGACCCCTCTAGAACAGGAGCACCCACCCCCTCCCCCTCCCCTTCCTGAGAAGCCAGCCTGTACAATGAAGGTGTGCGGTCTAAAGGCCTCATTATGCTTCTGCGTCAACTCCACGGCGTAGCTACTCCGTCACTCCTACGGCGTCGTGGCCGTTTTATGGTTCTGCGTTGGGTTGCGTTGCATTTCACATCCAGATGTATAATCTGACCAATCACAGCCCTTGTGGTCTGCGTCGTCTCGACGCGTAGTTACAATTTTTTGGAGGTGCACGTCGAGCTACGGCGTAGGGGTCGGAGAGGGGTTCACGTCAACGCAGAGGGGTCGGAGAGGGTACGCCGTCGATTCGACACAGAAGCATAAAACAGGCTTAACACAGTGGAGGCTGGAGGGCACATTGTGACGGCTAGAACAAAATATGGGATGATATCAAAACACATTCATTCATCTCCCCTCTTAACTTCTGAAGGTGGTCCCACCAACAGAGAGACCAAAACCACCAACACCGCCCCCACCTCGCACACCAACCCCAGAGATCCCAGGGTTTCTTAAACCCTTTCTGGAGGAGGACTGGTTTAAGAGCATTTACCCAGACCAAAGGGTGAGTGTTCTGACCTGAAGCATACTTATTATTCTATTGGGTAAACTACTTTAGAAACCCTGTCCTTTATCTTCACATGGTGCAAGTGGATGGAACAATTCCTAACTAGTTGTCTTGCTAGGTAGCTAACACAATTATACACATAAGGTACAGATCCACTTGCCAAATTCATTGTTTTTTCATACAACAACCTAGCAGTGGCGAACCATGGTTGACTTTAATCCCACCATACGAACACTGATGTTCTAATACCTAAAGCTATGTTGTAGCTGATCCAAGGGTCACTGTGCCCTGAGGAGTTCTCCATGCAGATGCTGAAACACATGCAGGCTTGTGGAGACCAGACCAAGTTGAAGATCCTGAGTGCGCTGCTTGCTCTGCACCAACAGGGGAGCTACATAACACAGAGAGGCTCAGCAAAGGGCTTTTGGTTACTTTACGCAACAGCATCTCATCGGATATGGCAAGTCCTTTCTAGTGGTCAGCATGCATCAAGTTGTTTTAAGTGGCAGGTGTCTCATATCTGGTGTCTAATATCTGGTGTCTCATATCTGGTGTCTCATATCTGGTGTCTATTATCTGGTGTCAATTATCTGGTGTCTATTATCTGGTGTCTCATATCTGCTGTCTCATATCTGGTGTTTAACATCTGGTGTCTCATATCTGCTGTCTCATATCTGGTGTCTATTATCTGGTGTCAATTATCTGGTGTCTATTATCTGGTGTCTCATATCTGCTGTCTCATATCTGGTGTTTAATATCTGGTGTCTCATATCTGCTGTCTCATATCTGGTGTCTATTATCTGGTGTCAATTATCTGGTGTCTATTATCTGGTGTCTCATATCTGCTGTCTCATATCTGGTGTTTAATATCTGCTGTCTCATATCTGGTGTCTCATATCTGCTGTCTCATATCTGGTGTCTAATATCTGGTGTCTCATATCTGGTTTCTATTATCTGGTGTCTCATATCTGCTGTCTCATATCTGGTGTCTCATATCTAGTGTTTAATATCTGCTGTCTCATATCTGGGTCTCATATCTGGCGTTTAATATCTGCTGTCTCATATCTGGTTTCTATTATCTGGTGTCTCATATCTGCTGTCTCATATCTGCTGTCTCATATCTGGTGTCTAATATCTGGTGTCTCATATCTGGTCATAGGCGTAATCCTATGGGGGGACAGGGGGACACGTCCCCCCCAATATTCAAAGAAGGACAATTTGTCCCCCCCCCAATATTGATCATACGGTATGATTATGCGGGCAATATCGATGTGACTGCTAGTACATAACGTCTTTCTTTTTAGCACCGAAAATATCAAATCCCGGCCGGTCCATTTCCCAAATCCATTTGACTTGCTTTACACTATACATTAACGAAAGTTATTTCTCCTGAAATCCATGTCATGTTTTCCATATACCTTTGTACTCTTGTGAGCGCGGAATGAGACAGACGTTTGGCCCATGGATGGTAAATATTAAGTATTTGGCAAACATAATCTCTTAGATAACAACTAGGTGCATTTCACTAGAATTTACAATTGTAGAATTAGTGCGAACTTCGATTGCAAAACTATACAGCTTTAATGAATGGGACTTTTGACAAGCCAGCTGATACCTACTACCCACGGACGGACTGGGACTAAAAAAGTAAAAGCACAACATATTTCTTAATATTAGATACTGCATGTGGCATTTTACAGCTAAAATGTTGAAGTTTAGCTGTTTCAACTACATCATACACATGGGCAAAAATAGAATTCAGAAAATAAAAGCTTAAAAACTATTTCTAAAGACATATTGTGGCATCTGGAAGTGGGAATTGAACCAGTGTTCTCCGATTCTGCAGCCGAGCGCACTAACCACTACTCCAAACAGATTAGTGGGGGAAAAAACAGGTGATGACTGCGTGTGATGGAGTACCAGCCGTTCTGTGATTCTCCAGATCATACAGATGGCCAGTCCACCCCTGCAGTACTACCTATATTACAGGCTATCCTGCAGTACTTCCTATATTACAGGCTAGCAGCATTTCACAAACATTCGAACTCTGACTTTTCTTTTGATTAAATTTTTTTGTTGCATACCCCAACACAGAAAGTCCCAAAGCTGTCCCCCCCAATGTGAGACTGACTATTTCTCCCTTGTATCTGGTGTCTCATATCTGGTGTCTATTATCTGGTGTTTAATATCTGGTGTCTATTATCTGGCGTTTAATATCTGGTGTGTCTCATATCTGGTGTCTCATATCTGCTGTCTCATATCTGTCTAGGATGGAACAGCATTTGGGTGATCAATATCAGTAAGCGCTCGCTGCGCGATTGTACAACTCATGCTGGGAAATATTTGGATCATTTCACAGATCCAATGCAGTTACACCTGAAACATCAATTAAACAAAATCAGTATCAACGGAAACCGCCATGAAGCTGTCAGTTAAACAGGTAACCGTATGAAGGATCGAGCCCTTAAAGTGTGTGTGTTTGTGTGTGTTTTAGTCGAACGACGAGCACCAGGTGGTAAGTGAAATCCTCAACATGTTAGTGTGTCTGAGTCCTGACAGCCATGTGATCATCGTAACGCTACTCACTCTTCTGGCCCACAAAGAACTAAAGCTACGGTGAGTCACCGCTTTATCGTTGAATTGTGAAGCCTGAGCTCTGATTGGCTGTGCTAGTGTAAAAACATAACAACCTTTCCCCTATATGGTGCACTACTGTCTAGCAGATCCATGGACCTATTTTGGCAGGAATAAGTTGCCATTTGGGTTGCAGATTAATGAATGTTGACCTCTGACCCTGTGTGTTTTACAGGATGACAGCCATGTGTATACTGAAAGTGATGGGCGTAAAAGAGGCTGATCCATGGCTGGTTCTGCAGGTAGATACCTGGGGCTCCATGGTCCAGAACCAGCTCGACCGCTGGGAGAATCTGAGTGAGATGGCTGCAGAGTGGCTGGACTCCATATCTCTAATATACCAGGTCCGGTTTATTTGGAGTTCTATAGTACTTCTCCAAAGGCCAATGTTGTTTTCACATATACTATATATCGTTCAAAGGTTTGGGGTCACTTAGAAATGTCTTTTGTTTTCCATTAAAACACACGCGGGCGTGTGTGTGGAATTTATAATGTAAAAATAGACCCTCTGAATCATTATGGAAGTGGATCTGATGGAATCCTGGTGTGCAAAGTAGAACAGCATGTACAGAAATAACAGAAGACTTCGGCCTTTATGAGAATCAGCTAGACACCACTCTGGGTGTATGTACTTTCCACTGTGCCTGACACCTCTAAATAGGAGCTTATGAGATCTAGAAAAGGTGTTGATGACTGGCAAGAGCAGGGTAGCACGACAGGAACCCCGACAAACTGGATCTTGCGTGTTTAACAGAGTTCGGCTGCCAACCAATGTTCGACAAGCAGCTGGTTTAAAGATCATAAAAATGACTTCAATGTAATGTTTATCAGACTTACAGTACATCCGAGAAGTATTCACAACGCTTCACTTTGGCCCCATTTTTTTATGTTACAGCCTTATTGCAAAATGGATTAAATTCATTTTTTTCCAAAACATTCTACACATAATACCCCATAATGATAAGGTGAAAAACATTTTGCAAATGTATTAAAAATACCAAGTACATAAGTATTCACAGCCTTTGCAATGACACTTCATTGAGCTTTGGTGCATACTGTTTCTACTGATCATCCTTGAGATGTTTCAACAACTTAATTGGAGCTCACCTGTGGTGAATTCAGTTGAACGGACATGATTTGAGGAGTTGGTAGCTCAGTGGTAGAGTGCATGCTTTGTGTGTTTGATGTCCTGGATTCAATCCCCAGCTTTTCCCCAGGTTGCCGTTGCAAATGAGAATTTGTTCTCGGAACGGCCTACCTGGTTAAATAAAAAAATGTACAAAGGTTGACAGTGCGCATTAGAGCACAACCCAAGCCATGAAGTCCAAGGAAATGCCTTAGTCAGGAAAGTGTCCAGGAACCTGATGGCCATAAGAACAACAATCTCTGCAGCACTCCACCAATCAGACCTGTAAGGTAGAGTGGCCAGACGGAAGACATTTCTAAGTAAAAGTATTCTCAGACCATGAGAAACAAGATTCTCTGGTCTGATAAAACACAGATTGAACTATTTGGCCTGAATGCCAAGTGTCATGTCTGTAGGAAATCAGGCACCGCTCAACACCTAGCCAATAGCATCCCTACAGTGAAGCATAGTGGTGGCAGCATCATCCTGTGGGGATGTTTTTCAGTGGCAGGAACTGGGAGACTAGTCAGAATGGAGGGAATGATTAATGCAGCCATGTACAGAGATATGAAAAACTGATCCAGAGCGCTCTGGACCTCAGATTGGGGAGAAGGTTCATCCTCCAACAGAACAACGACCCGAAGCACACAGCGAAGATAACAAAGGAGTGGCTTCAGGACTTGAATGGGAATGTCCTTGAGTGGCCCAGCCAGAGCCCAGGCTTGAACCCAATTGAACATCTCTGGAGAGATCTGAAAACTGCTGAGCACCGACGCTCCCCATCCAACCTGATGGTGCTTGAGAGGTCGTTCAAAAAAGAATGGGAGAAAATGCACAAAAATATGTGCAAGCTTGTAGCATTATACTCAAAAAGACTTAAGGCTGTAGTTGCAGCCTAGGGTGCATGAACACATTTTTTAGCAAAAGTTGTGAATTCTTGAATGTTCATGTGCTTTTATATATTTAATCTATTGAAAACATTAAACAAACTTTTTTCACGTTGTAATATATTTTATATTATAATGAATGGAGTCACCAACTGTGTGCAATTGCTACCCTGAAAACAAAAGAAATATATAAATAAATATATTTTAAATAACTTGCCTGTTCAAAAATATGCTAATAATTTAACTTATATAGCACTTTTCTTTAGGCAGTACAAATATTGTCTCATTTATTATTACAAATGTTCCTAATCATTTCAAATGTTTTCAAATGTTTTCATCTGTTCAAAGGATCCAATGGCTAGATTGAGCTCATATTCACTTCACTCCTACCTAAATTATTGTAATTTTGATTAGCTTAATGAAGAAATGACAGAGCAGTGCAGAAACACAGGGGCCATGGTGGCACGCTCTGTCTTCATTTGACATTTGTTAGTAGCGATTTTCTCGCCACTAGGATAGTAATTTAAGTGACACTACCCACCAGTGTTAGACAGTCTCTCTTTATGTTATGCAGATGCAGAAACGGGCTCTGTTTCCAAAGAACTCAGGCAAAAAGAACCGGTTCACATGTGTGGACGTGCTCAATCACTTCTGCCAGGAACGGGAGAGGTCGATGAACGCACTGCGTGTCCCACAAACGGGGCGCAAAGACACCGTATTGCTTCTCCCTGAATCTCCCAGGTACCTCAGACAGATGTAACCCTATCAGATGTAAACTGAACACAGCAGTTCTACTTGCAATGCCATACCTGACACATTGTTGTGCACACGCATGTGCGCTGTCATCTAGGTCTAAGCCAATCCAGCGTCTTGGAGAGACCTACACCATGTCCAGAATACGCAAACCTACAGGTAAAGGTTACGTGGCACTGTTCCAACAGCCTCCACAGGTGTTTCGGCTAAGAGCTTGTTCACATCGTCTCACTTTGGTCCGGTTCTCATTTAAAACAGGTGTGATCCTGCCCCCTCTCCCAAACCGGCCTGTTCTCATGGGCTTCACTCGTTTCCTCACCCTACCCATGCCGACGGTCAGCCCGCTGCTCTTTCGGGTTCATCTAGAACAGCACCGTGCCGAGGCCTCACCTCAACCCTACTTCTTCCTGGATCAGTCCTATGTGAGTTATTACAGATAGATAGAACTCCGGCTGACAACATTTTTCCAGCTCCCCAACAATGACAAGCCAATCTAAAAATTATTGTTCAAATACATTTATATTTACTTATTTTGGGTTGGATTTAGAAGTGTTTGATTCACTTCATTTGTATGAAGTTTGAATGACCTGCTCTGTATGAATTGAACTGATTTGTGGTTGCATTGGAAATAAGGATGTGACGTGAATTAATATGCCAGAGATATATGTATTAAAGAAAACAGTAAAAAACAGAACTTTCCAGTATTTTTCTTTTGGAACACAACTTAAAGCATAATTGTATGTCAAAGCAATTCACCATAAAGGATAAATTGGAAACATTTAGCAGAGGAATTAATAGATAAAGTATGAAATAACTAAGGAAAAATGCATAGTGTAATGTCACGGCCTTCATAAGAAATGTCAGACATTTGTCAAAATGTATACAAAGCCTTAAAATCACATAGCTGACCACAATCATAAACAATTAAGATTATTGCTCTCAATAAGATTGCTGAATTCACAATTATCTGTTAACAAATCACATGATCAAATGTTTTCTGATTAGCCATTTTTAGTCAACAGTTATTCACAGGCACATGGGAAAATGTATGAGGTAAAACTTGAGCGTCATAACCATAGAAGTTGTAACCTTTACATGGCGAGCCCGTGGTGATTACGATCTCTCGCTCCAAACCATGTCACCCCTGCTTATAATTAGAGGATATCCAATTGCGTCCCCTGCTCACATTTGGCACAGACGTACATACAGCGTATCCACAACTGAATATGTAAACAGCTATACAGTGTTTCAGTTGGCATTTAAGTAAAATCTGTTCGAGTATTTTCATCTAAGACCCTGATACTCCTCTGAACTGGGGGAATATCAGTTTTTATGCCTTCTCCTATGTCTGAAAAGTGTAATAAAAACTATTTTTGCTTTTTGGGGCTGGTGGCACTTTGAATGAGAGGACTTTCTTGTAGAAATGACTACAACAGAATGAATGGAACCGTTTTGAACAAATACCGTTTCATTCCAGCCATTGCTGTCATCCCTTCATCAGCCTCTGTTATACATTAAAAGTATTGCAGAGAATATTGAGGTATTCAAACATTGAAAAATAACTTCAATTATTATTTGCGTCTGTCAGCAGGCAGGCACATGTAGACTCTTAAAATAGGAGGCAGAGCTGAGTGGAGGAGAACTGGCAATTTGTTCTTTTTAACGGCCTCAATCCTGCACCAAGTCTTTATTGTAATTGAGCAGGTCGCAGGTCAGAAAGAGGTCAGAGCGACCGCTCTCCGTCACCACCCTATCCAGTTGAAGACTGGTAGCCTTGTGAACTGTCACCAGCTCATCCAGGGGCCAGTCAAGCAGCTGGGCACTGGTTGGCATGGGGGGCAGCCCGGGCTGGTAGTCTTCCAGGGGATTGGGGTACAACAACTGTCGTAGCGAGGGCATCCCAACCGCCGTTCTCACCAGGTCCAGAAGCCCGGCCAGGTAGAGTGGATTCAGGGCAACCGCCACGCTCTTTAGACTCCGGCAGCGGGCGAGCGATGGGAGCAGCGACGTTAGCAGCTGGTCGGTGAGGCCACAGCCGCTCAGGGAGAGATGTAGGAGGCAGTCGGACGCCCGGGACAGGAGCTGGCGTATGGATGGCAGGGCAGACTCATCCAGACGGTTCTCGCTCAGGTCCAGTTGCTGCAGCGAAAAGGCGTGTGGGCTGCAGGAGAGGTAGGAGAGGTCGGCTGGGGTCAGACTCAGGTACGGTAGCTCCAGGACCTCCAGCGGCTGGGACAGAGAGCTGCAGAGCAACACAGAACAGACAGTGTTGAGCACTTTGTAAGAACATTAACACAACCTCCTTTTTAACTTTAACCTTGCGTTCTACCTGAGCAACATGCGGAGATGTCCAGGAAGCCTGAGGGCCGTGAGGCTGAGGCAGCACAAGTGTACGAGCCGTCCCAGTCCCAGGGACATGTCCCTCAGTGCGCCCTGCTGGTCGGCCATGTCCCGGCGTATGTCCAGGTTGCAGTAGTGCAGGCGCAGGGAGGACAGGGCGGGGAACGCGGCGAGCTGAGGCAGGAGGAGAGCCAAGCCGGGCACCCCCAGGCAGCTGTAGCGGATGTCCACCCCCATGAGGCAGCGGCGAGGTAGAAGGTCAAGCAGGGATCCGATGCTGGAGACAGAAAGCTCCTCCACGCGGACGTATCGGCACTGCAGCTTCAGAGGGCCCGGCGTGCCCAGAGCTGCACGAACGCGCTCCCAGGAGCGGGCGTTCACGAAGAGGTCAGCACGCACACACACCACCACCTCGTTGTCGTCTTCGTTCTCCGAGGGCTTGGCCTCCTCGCTTGCTACGCCGCCGACCCGATCCACTGTGTTCTCCTTTCTCCTCTCCATCTCCATCCTTCTCCTCACACCCTTGATCTGTTCCCCCTCTCCCGGACACCCGGACGTCTCCGGGCCGTCTTTCTCAGTTCTCACACACTTCGCCAACGGCCGGCCTACTTCTTCCTCATTGCCTGGCTTTTCTCTTTCCCGTTTGACTTGGTCTCTCTCTCTCTCCATGGCTGCCACTCTCTTCCTCTCTCGCTCTCCCTCCCTCCAGAGAGTCCTCTGTGCTCCGGCCCTGGCCTGTACCACCATGGTGCAGAGGGCTACGGTCAAGGACCAACCACCCATGGGGTCTCCCACTCCCCCCTCCTCACACTGCAAGCCACATAGATCCAGCAACTGGAGGGCACACCTGAAAGAAAGAGATGACATAGTCAAAGAGTAGACATCTGTTGTCCGTGTAAGGATGTCTGATGTCTATGTCGGTCCACTGTAGTTCAGTCGAGAGGATGCTATTTTTAAGTGTGGCCTGTACGAAAACGGCCATCGCTGTTCTAAGTTGCTCTGGATAAGGGATACAGTATAGACTAATGAAACTGACTAGTAAAAGTTTTCTAGATTAAATCCCTGAGCTGTCGAGGTAAAACATCTGTCCTACTGAACTCCTAGGCGACAAGAACGTCGGCTGAATGACAACAAAAGGTTTTAGGTGCATTAGAAAATAAATAAAAAATAATAGATAATTTTACCTCTTGTCCGCTAATCCTCTTACCACTGCGAGCAAGAGCGCCTGGACACACAATCGATTTGGGGGCCCTTGTCCCTGCCTCCTTCGGCCGCCCACCCGCAGAGTGCGCTCCGGCCACCGCTGCACCAACTCCCCAACAGCGAGCGGGCGGCAGTAGGTGAAGGCAGCATCCAGCAGAGGTCGGTACAGCTCCCTGGGGACGCAACCGAGCCAGCCTGGAGAGGAGCTGTGGTCACTCACCACCTCTCTGGCACAAAGATCCACCAAGGAAAACACCATCACAGGACGTTTGGAAGTGTCTCTCCTTCATAAATTAAAAGCGTAAATTCAGTGATGTTGAATATTTGACACGAATTATTCTATTGAATTTGGACGAAGTCACTTTTATTCGCAACGTCTCTGCATTGATTGGCTGTCAACACTGTGGTTAAAATAAACCCAAACGACTATATATGATCACATAGAACCGGTATCGAGAAAAGCAATAAATATCAGTAAAAAGTAGAAAAAACAAAGAAAATATCTCAGACCAAAAACACGGTGTTGCAATTACACATGATGTTAGCTAACAACACATGAACACATCGCATACTGGTTGTTTTGATATCTATGGTTGCTTACTGATGACGTTTCATATGGGTGTTAATCGTGTGACGTACCTGTCTTGCGCATGCGTTAAACAGCCCAATCAAAATCCAGAAAATAGTTTCTGGGCTTTAGTTATAGATTGCTAATAAAAATCTAACACCTGTCAAATTTTCTCTATTTTTACAATAATGAAGTGTAATGTGCTTCAGCGATATTTAATGCATTGGGGCTGTTCTCGTATACATATTATTTTGATACATATAACAGTTTTGCTAACTTTCCCAGAGGTTATAAAAAGGGCACTTTTGGTCGTACTTGACCAGAGATTCAATAGGTGTATAAAAACCTGCTCGAGTAGAGCAACATATTGATTGACTGAGTGCCCAAATCAACCAGTTTTCTATTTTTATTATTACTTTTATCCCCACCTAGTGGACATCCTTGAGACTTGTATTCATAATAGAGCCAATGGCCCTCATTTATCAAAAGTGCGTAGAAACGGGCGTATATGTTGGCGTAAGATTATGCTTACACTCTTCTCACCATAGACATAATATACATAGACGCCACATCCGCTGATGGGCTCAAGAAATGCGGCCGCCATCTTAATGCGGTCGAACTCCTAGTTGGTAGCAGCAGAAGATATACATGCCACAGCACTGTGCAGCATATTCCTGCTTAAATCGGCGGACCATCGCCAGCTGGGCTCGGGGGATTACCTTTCACAAGTAAGATTTAATATTTCCGTATTATTGGTTGTGTTTTGTGAAAAGAATATTACAAAAGAGTAGAGAAGGAGCATGTATCTTAGATATTACTGTACTGAAATCTAAGTATGCTAGCTTGGCTATGTTTACTTCACCGGCCGGTGTTCACCCGATTATGAACTGAGACTTGATAAGTCATATAACACTTAGATTACAATGGACGCAATAATGCTATTGTAGAAATATAACCTATTATTACTGGTATAACATTGGCCATTTACATAGCACAGACTGTATTATCAGACTGTATCAGTCTTGTATTATCAGACTGTATTACTGTATGATCAGACCGTATCATCAGACCGTATCATCAGACCGTATCATCAGACCGTATCATCAGACCGTATTATCAGTGTTGTATTATCAGTGTTGTATTATCAGACTGTATTACTGTATTATCAGACTGTATTACTGTATAATCAGACTGTATTATCAGACTGTATTATCAGACCGTATTATCAGTGTTGTATTATCAGACTGTATGATCAGACCGTATCATCAGACCGTATCATCAGACCGTATTATCAGTGTTGTATTATCAGTGTTGTATTATCAGACTGTATTACTTTATTATCAGACTGTATTACTGTATGATCAGACTGTATTATCAGACCGTATTATCAGTGTTGTATTATCAGACCGTATGATCAGACCGTATCATCAGACCGTATCATCAGACCGTATCATCAGACCGTATCATCAGACCGTATTATCAGTGTTGTATTATCAGTGTTGTATTATCAGACTGTATTACTGTATTATCAGACTGTATTACTGTATGATCAGACTGTATTATCAGACCGTATTATCAGTGTTGTATTATCAGACTGTATGATCAGACCGTATCATCAGACCGTATCATCAGACCGTATCATCAGACCGTATCATAAGACCGTATTATCAGTGTTGTATTATCAGTGTTGTATTATCAGACTGTATTACTGTATTATCAGACTGTATTACTGTATGATCAGACTGTATTATCAGACCGTATTATCAGTGTTGTATTATCAGACTGTATGATCAGACCGTATCATCAGACCGTATCATCAGACCGTATTATCAGACCGTATTATCAGACTGTATTATCAGACCGGATTATCAGTGTTGTATTATCAGACCGTATTATCAGACCGTATTATCAGTGTTGTATTATCAGACTTTATGATCAGACTGTATTACTGTATGATCAGACCGTATGATCAGACCGTATGATCAGACCGTATCATCAGACTGTATGATCAGACCGTATCATCAGACCGTATCATCAGACCGTATCATCAGTGTTGTATTATCAGACCGTATTATCAGACCGTATTATCAGTGTTGTATTATCAGACTGTATTATCAGACCGTATTATCAGTGTTGTATTATCAGACCGTATTATCAGACCGTATTATCAGTGTTGTATTATCAGACTGTATTACTGTATCATTAGACTGGATTATCAGACCGTATGATCAGACCGTATGATCAGACTGTATCACCAGACTGTATCATCAGACCGTATTATCAGACCGTATTATCAGACCGTATTATCAGTGTCGGGCAGTCGCTGTGAGCACTGTGTAAATCGGTATATAAATATGTATTATTTTTTTATTATTATTATAAGGTTCTGAGAGGTGCAGACTGCAGAGAGGGTTATCCGCCAAGCTTCAACAATCCAAGCTCCTAAGGTGTCGACAGTCACACACACATTGTCCGAGAGGAGATTGGAACGAAGGATGTTTTTCTGCTGGGGAACACATTGAGGAGACCCAGATTGGCATCGACAACCATCATTCAGACTTGTTGTCATTGGTTGTGTCTGTGTTTCTCAAGCTAAGGCTGAACCACGTTGCCAAACTCACCTCTTTTGAACTGCAAAAAGGGAGCATGAGAAAGAAGCTCTGCAAAACAGTCCTCTTCCAGGGGTTTTAGTGGTGTGTGTGAAATATAAAAAGCTTAAAGTAGAATATAATATAATCATGTATTGTTTTTTCAACTAATTAAATATCTGACTTTACTGCCACTATCTGTTTCTGCTTCTCTATCATAATTATAGTGTGTGATTTGCAAAATACCTATCATAGCCTACATCACATCATATATCAGAATATTATATTACTGTTAAGTCCACTATGAATATTAAAATACGCTGAACCATGTGTCCTGTGTCATAGCTACATGTATGACATTTGCAGCAAAAAAAAACAAGTGAAAATCAGTTGTGTATTCAGTGAGTTATGATTAATTGAATGCGCTGACAGCTCATTGCACCTGCCAAACAGATTGCACTGAGTGGAGCGGTGGACCGCCGCAAGATGGCGGCCGCATTTCTCGTCAGCGCCAGTAGGCATAGCGGTAGATGCGGCGTCTATGTATATTATGTCTATGCTTCTCACCACCTGATTTATGAATGTGTGCGTACCTTTGAAATCCTGGTGTACGCAATACCTGCCCTGGATAAATGCCGCGGCTGAAAACGATCGTCATTGGAATAACACGCCCCTATATATTCAAGTGTCCGCCTCCCCCACGCCCTCATTTTACGCCATGGACACACGGAAGACGGCAAAGAGAAACTTCTCCGACGTGGATGATCAAATGACCTATCACAATGCATTATTTTACGGCACGTGTTTTGAAACAATTAGCATTTAATTTAATTTCACGTCACATGTATTGGGGTGTACAATTGTGATGATGATGTGATGTGGAGTAACATTCATTCACATGAATAATTGCATGACAATTTGTAATATTATTATTATTATGATTTTTATTATTAATGACGCTTATTGTTATTTAGAAGAAGAATGTCATTATTATTATTTGTATTATTGTTATTATGATTTAAAAGAAGAAGAATGTCATTATTATTATTTGTATTATTGTTATTATTATTTAAAAGAAGAATGTCATTTTTATTATTTTGTCAGTCTGAATTATTTAGTGGTCGAAAGCCTTTCATTACTGAACCCATATTTTTTCACTGAACATATCATGCCCCTCATCTGGTGCAGAGAGACGAGTCTTTTTTTCTGCGCTCTGATCTCCTGCTCCGTGCGCTGCTCCGTGCCCTACTGCTCAGTGTCCGTCTCCACGCGATTTCTCCGCATCCATCGCCGCCTGGATCATTTCTCGTGCGCGCTGCTTTATTTCTGCATCCAAGTAATGGTCTTTATAACGCGGATCAAGTACAGTCGTGATGAAGTGCAGAGGATCCGAATAGATCACAACATTTCGTCCGTATTGTTTCGGTGATAAAAGTATTTCGGTGCATCCCTAATACATATGCTTACAAATCAAATGCTTTGGTAAAGTCACACAAATTAAACATTGAAGCCCATGTTGCACAAAAATAAACACCGAAGTTTATAATTACTATGTTGTTGTTGTTTTTACAGTGGGCCATAATATATTATATATTTTAGTTTGTCAGTGCGTTTTGTGGTGTTAGGAATTGTTTTTCTGCGCATTTCCGCACTAACTCAAAACGTGCGTACATGTACACCACCTCCTGAGCTGGCGTAGGATTTGAGCGTGCCGTACGCCAACGTCCATATTGATAAATCTCAAAGTCACCGTGGTTTTGGGTGTACGCCAGGTGTACGCTGGAAATTTGGTGTACGCACTTTTGATAAATGAGGGCCACTGTGTTTTTCAATCTACCATACCAAAACATTTTGTTGGATCCCTTGTCAATCAGCAAAACTATACAAGATGATTTTGTCAATGATCTCAAGGCAGCAAGAAAACAATTAGTAACACACTACGCTGTGAAGGACTGAAATCCTGCAGCGCCCACCAGGTCCTCCTGCTCAAGAAAGCACGTTCACAGGCCCGTCTCAAGTTTGCCAATGAACATCTGAATGATTTAGAGGAGAACTGGGTGAAAGTGTTATGGTGAGATGAGACCAAAATTAAGCTCTTGGGTGAGAATTTTCTTCCCTCCGCAAGCGTATTGAAAATGGGTCGTGGATGGGTATTCCAGCATCACAATGACCCAAAACACACAGCCAAGGAAGCAAGGTCCTGGAGTGGCCTAGCCAGTCAACATAACTTAATGCCAAGCAAATCTGTAGTGGGAGCTGAAGGTTTGAGTTGCAAAAACGTCAGCCTCGATATCTTAATGACTTTGAGAGGATCTACAAAGAGGAGTGGGACAAAAATCACTCTTGAGATGTGTGCAAAACTGGTGGGCAACTAGAAAAAAACGCCTGCCCTCTGAATTCCAGTACTAAAGTACTAAATCATGTTTTGCTAATTATCTTTGTCAGTGGGCAAACATACAAAATCAGCAGGGGATTAAAATAATTTCTTCCACCATTGGACCAAACTATTAGAGTTTAACATTAAGGTAAACAATGATAAATCTAAGAATTCAGCTTGTGCATAGACCTGTAGTTGGTTAGCATCTCCTCTGAAATATGCCGCTGCTGGCTTATGCTAGACAAACCTTTATTTAGCAATGAGCACATTCTTTTATCCGGGACGTTTTACAATAACTTTGCGTCACTGGCGAAATTCTCTACCAACTGAGCTAAAATGACAACAAATCAGAAACATTACGATCACTCCCATCAAGGACATTTCACGTGGTCGAGACGGGTTGTATCCAGTAAACTGAAAATTATATTAGATTGTTACTTCACAGGTTACTCCTGTAAAAAAAAACATGCCGGTTAAGTGGCTGTATCATATCCTAGTCGCTACTATTAAAAACATTTTGTCTGTGTCCAGACAACTCTGTGACAGAGACAGAATAGATTTGAAACACTTAAGTTTATTAACATACTGTATAATCAAAACAGGTCATCGTAATTTACAACCCTTACACAAGAAACACAGAAATAAATGGGTCTTTATACCTAAGAAATACTGTAAAACGTCTTAACTACCATTACTAAAATATTTGAAGACTCTGTAGCCTCTGTTTAGTACATTCACTTAAATATCAAACCAAAGCTGTTGCAATGTTTAGCATAAGAGACGAGGATGATTGCAGCTGTGGAAAATGCATACAAGCTTTACATTACGTCAGAGAACCTGAAAGAAAATCACACATTGAGGGAATATGGTTATTGGTTGACCCAACAGGCTCTAATGAAAAACAAGACATATCGTATATGCTGCAGGGCGTATGTCATATTGCTTGGCAGTATCCTCTCCAGTCTACACAAAAGTCAGACGCAGTAATAAAGTTGACTAGATCACAAACGTTACATAAAAATTATGTTTCTTTCAAAGCACCTTTGTTCAGGTTCTCACAGTGACGTCTTCGTGGAACATTAAAGCCGGACAATTATGGAAGCCAAATCACAAAATGATAATCTCAATTAATCAATCTCTTCCTATGTCGCAAACTCTATCAGTGTGGATTAGAGAAGGAGGGGTAACTAAGCTCCTCCCCTTCTATTACTCTAACCTTGCTGGTGTCTTATTGTGGACTTCTCTCCACCTACCGGAGTGTCTTTGAAGCAATAGGCTGGGGTGGGTGGTTTCTTCAATAAAACAAATGTGTTTTGTCAGAATTAGCAATCCATGATCTTACCTGACCATCTCTAAAAAAAAAATGTAAATAGGTCTTGGAAAAATCTTTCTTTAAGAGTGCAGTAAAGTCTGAGAAGCCTTGGAGTTCAGCGGGAGGTCATCCAATTAAATGACAAGACGGCATGTCAGTTTTTGGAGTATATCAGACAACCTAGAATCCAGGAACCCTGGGCATTCAATGTCCTTCAAGGTACAGGGTCCGATCCAGCTAACGTAAAAGATGTGAAACATGAACCTGGCAATTGGGGAGGACTACTTCCTGGGTTAGGTTGCACAGAACATCGAGAAAAAGACAAAAATAAATGATTTGGATGGTCAAAAGCTTGGGTCTTGGCATGTTTTCCACAAGGAAAGCATTAGACACAAAGGGCTCTGGGCAATCTGTAGACAGAAAGAGAGAACAAGGTAGTCGTCACTCAGGGTCTGTTATGTCCAGAAAACTGTAATGCTAAATCCAATGCCCATCAGTGCCCTGGATGAGTTGGCAGGTAGCCCTGTGGCAACCTGACAACACTGGGCCACGCAACACTCACATACTGGATGGTACCGCCAGGATGGTCAACACAATCTCACCTGTCCTCAGTGAATTCATCAGTCTCCTCATCTTCATCCAGCTCCATGTCCAACTCGTTGTCAAGACAACCGTGGCCACACCCACTTAGGACACTGCAGAAAGGAAGCAGAAAATAGATGTGGCCTAAATGTACTTGCTTTGGATTCTGGAGATGTTGAACGTAGGGCAGGGCAATGTCGGCATTTACACAATGTTGGCACGACCTGTCCGAATGTTGTTAATAGTTGACCGAGTAAACAGTATTATTATTCATCCGTGGAAGGAAGTGTCGAAGCGCATGTAGATGAAAATTGGCAAGAATAACGCAACACATAATTAGCACACAGATAAAAAGCTGCAAACAGTTGAAATATCTTTAAATCTGATTGATACTCGCAAAGTAGAGATTTTCATTGTTGTTATTTACATAATGAAAAATACAAAGTAGACCCTGGAAATTGCATCCCAAGCCCACAAAATCATTCAGGAGACCAGACTAAAGATTCTCACCTGACGGAGCGACAGGTGAAAAATACAATCCTCTTCAACCTTTTGTTGTAAAAGAAGTAGTTGAAGGACCAGAGGCTGCCCTCCTCTCCGAACGGATCTGAGTCTAGGTCGGGGTTGTAGCTGGGGACGGAAGGACACATAAGAACGTGTGTGGGTGTGTGTATATGTATGTATAAATGCATGCATATAAATAAACGGGTGGTTTGAATTCTAAAAACGAATAGGCTAAACCTGTGGCATATGAAGCTGTGGTGAACCAGTTCATAAAGCAATAAGGCGTTCCAGGGGTTTGTTATGTGTCCAGGCATTTGTGGTATAGACATGGTATATTGGCCATATATATCACACCACCGTGGCAGAAAACAAAAATGGCATACGGACACACCTGTAAATGTCACATTCCTGAAGAGTAATTTCTTGGTCGATGGAGTTCCACAACTCCGGTCCCAGGGAGTTGAACTCAGCTCCAACCGAGGAGTACAGGCTGCTGTTTACTGCATTCGCCACCTGAGGGAGACGAAGCACACGTTCATTTTGATGTATTCTCTTTTTGCATTTTCTTTTTTATACTTGCAAATACTTATATGATATACTTCTATAAATGCAAACTATCCTATGGTTTAAAACATCGTTAAAAAAGAACTAACAGTATTTGCATGTTACCCCCACACAGTTCG
Source organism: Dallia pectoralis (assembly GCA_029465975.1). Classification (NCBI taxonomy): domain Eukaryota; kingdom Metazoa; phylum Chordata; class Actinopteri; order Esociformes; family Umbridae; genus Dallia; species Dallia pectoralis. The sequence continues at coordinate 6,860,428 of CM055733.1, forward strand.
ATATTGCTATACTTCTATGACAAATTGGTCATTTGAAAACCTCAGCACCAGCCACATTAACCCTGCTGTGACCATTGGGCAAAAAATTAATTACACTGCAAGACATCGTTAAGATAGTTCAGAGTATCTGGTTGGGTCTTTCAGAAATTGGTCTTGAGATTCCAATTGATGTGGAGTGTTAATGAGAAGAGCTTATTGTTAGCTACTGACCCAGTTTAGGCTGGGCTCCCGGCTGAACTCGTGGGCGCGGGCAGTGCAGAAATCATAGTCTGGTCGAAATGATTCGTTAAGTGTGGTAATGAGGTAGAACAAGGTCTTCCTGCAACACTTGTCACTCAGTGGGTTCTCACCGTCTTCATTGCTCTTACCCAGTCTGCATTATAGGGGGAAAAGGATAAAGTTTCCTAGTAATTATATTATTATTTCATTAAAATAAATAGGGAAAAAAGCAATAGAAAAACAGACTACATGTTATTTACGTGCCAAAAAGGAAAAATAAAAGAATCCAGTCTGAGATGTTTACATTAATACACAGCCTAGCAAAATAAGTTCAGGTCTTTCCCATGACTAGGGATGGGAATCGATACCAGGTTCTATATTTCCATAAGGTCCGAACTTATCGATATTGCTATCGAATTTAGAAATTTGTGGCACACCGTGGGGCGTGGCCGTGGCACACACTGGGGCGTGGCCGTGGTACTTACTGAGGTGGGCTGGTGGCACTGGACTGGGGTGGTGAAAGGGCCTCTAGGACATGTGGCTCCCCCTCCTGGCAGAACTGCTTAAACATGTGCTTATCATCACCAGCCATCTTACAGGAGTAACTCTCGATCCTGAAGACCCAGAGGCAAGACAAATTAGACTCATGGCATTGTATAAAAAATCTATGTAGGGGGGTGTTGTGACAGACTGGTCATGTTCAATTTGCATTACACCAAACACATGCATTTGCTGGCCCTCCCATATTGCGTCTTGTATTCTGGGTTTATTACTAGGTTCTGTCTCAGCTTTACTGTGTTTGTAGGGTGTGAGTAAATAGTAGGGTCTAGTGCTGCGTTTATGCCTCGCACCCCTACCACATTATGTAAAACAAACGTTGCGCAACGCTGGCTCTGAGACTGGTATTAATAGGAAAGAGCAGAGGTCACAGGGGACCATATGACTGACCTAGTTTCCATATCAACAGAGAAATAAAAAATAAAAAGGCAAGGGGAAAAATAGGCTAGCAGCTTGAGGACCCAGCATTGTCTGTCTGCAACTTAAACCTATGAGCCACACCTTTCTGTTAAAAAATGCTACAGTCTGGTCAGACTGGAATGTAATACTACTTCCTAGACAGAATGAACAGGAGATTATATCATAGCATTACACAGTGATATCCCCATGTTAGCTAGTACATTGACGATGACATGGGCATCATACAACAACTTGATAATGCAGAGATCAAGTTAATAGCTTAACAGCTTAGGGAACGGTAGTATTATTCACTCCTAGACAAAACCAAAGTACTGTAGGCTGCCTTTCCTGCAGAGCAGACATCTGTCCTGGTATCATTACATACAGACCGATAAATCACTGTAAAATATGTGTTATGAATGACAGTGTAATGCCCACGTGTAAAAAAGAATGAACACAAAGAGTGAAGTCATGGTAGTTCACATTCAAGTGCTGATTGGTCAACAGGCGTATTCTTAAAAGCAACAGACTTGAGACAGAAAACTAAATTTCCTCAATTGTGTGTTTCGGTGGGAGGGATATTGGCTTCAACGGGTCACACCAATGCAGCAATCATGGCCCAAAATAATCCAGGAATAAGCAGACTAAACACCAACTCCTGACAGCTGTATAGGTGTTAGTGTGTTTAGGCTCCATTACTGTCTGCAAATAGCCACAAAGGCATGTCAGGGGACACCTTGTCTAGCAACACACTACCGCCATGAGTCAAGCCCAGGACACAAGTCTGTAACACATACTGCTGTCATTACTAACTGTCCATTATGACAATCCCAGCTACGTCCATTAATCTACTGTTTAGTGCATTAGGGCAACATACTCTCCAGCATATATGCGGGATGAATGGTTATTGCATGAGAATAATATGGTTTAGAAAAATTGTCCACAGAACCAGCAATGTGTACAGATTACATTGGAGATTGAATAGCACCAGATTTACACTGCAATACATATCATCCAATCATACTCAAGCTCTTGTAGCCCGCTACATAACTGTTGATCTTTGGCACAGAGAAGCCCCATCTAGGGTTCATGAGACTAACCTTTGACAAGAGGTTTTTTTTCAGAAACCAGAGATTAATAGCCTCGATATAGGTTTAGGGAAGCTCAGACAGACGCTAAACCCAAGCAGAAATACACCTTTGGAACAATGCATGCACCCATACTCGCTGTTGACCCACAAAAATAAGGTATTAAAACCATGTTAAAATTTAAACCCACGTGTTATTAATGCAACAGTGATACAGGCTTTACATAACATTCTGGGCCATGTTATTGGATAGGCCATTTGATCCACTGGTCCAATGCTGTGATGGTAATTACCTGCCAATGATGTGCGACTCTCCCATTTCAACACAGAGTTGAGAGCTGATAGCTTCAAAGCTGCTGTTCTCTAACAATTTCATCACTGCCTGTGAAAGGATATGAAAACGTTAAGGTTTACGTTATTAAATAAATGGTATCCCCGTGGCGCAGTTTCAGAATGAGGCCAAGGAAATTAAAGTTAGTCCAGTAAAGTAGGTTAACAACTATAAATGACAAGACTGAATTATACATCACTGATCAAATGATAACATTTGCATGTTACAATTATACTGCTCTGTTCACTGTTTGCCTGCGATGACCTACATTTAACTCAGGATAAAATGGAAACCAGGTAGTGTATACAACAAGACAAGCCATTACAATATCATAGGCAAGGTATACAACAAGACAAGCCCCTATAATAAGGTATACAACAAGACAAGCCCTTATAATAAAGTATACAACAAGACAAGCCCTTATAATAAGGTATACAACAAGACAAGCCCTTATAATAAAGTATACAACAAGACAAGCCCTTATAATAAAGTATACAACAAGACAAGCCCTTATAATAAGGTATACAACAAGACAAGCCCTTATAATAAGGTATACAACAAGACAAGCCCTTATAATAAGGTATACCACAAGACAAGCCCTTATAATAAGGTATACAACAAGACAAGCCCTTATAATAAGGTATACAACAAGACAAGCCCCTATAATAAGGTATACAACAAGACAAGCCCCTATAATAAGGTATACAACAAGACAAGCCCTTATAATAAGGTATACAACAAGACAAGCCCTTATAATAAGGTATACAACAAGACAAGCCCTTATAATAAGGTATACAACAAGACAAGCCCTTATAATAAAGTATACAACAAGACAAGCCCTTATAATAAAGTATACAACAAGACAAGCCCTTATAATAAGGTATACAACAAGACAAGCCCTTATAATAAGGTATACCACAAGACAAGCCCTTATAATAAGGTATACAACAAGACAAGCCCTTATAATAAGGTATACAACGAGACAAGCCCTTATAATAAGGTATACAACGAGACAAGCCCCTATAATAAGGTATACAACAAGACAAGCCATTACAATATCATAGGCAAGGTATACAACAAGACAAGCCCCTATAATAAGGTATACAACAAGACAAGCCCCTATAATAAGGTATACAACAAGACAAGCCCTTATAATAAGGTATACAACAAGACAAGCCCTTATAATAAGGTATACAACAAGACAAGCCCTTATAATAAGGTATACAACAAGACAAGCCCTTATAATAAGGTATACAACAAGACAAGCCCTTATAATAAGGTATACAACAAGACAAGCCCTTATAATAAGGTATACAACAAGACAAGCCCTTATAATAAGGTATACAACAAGACAAGCCCTTATAATAAGGTATACAACAAGACAAGCCCTTATAATAAGGTATACAACAAGACAAGCCCTTATAATAAGGTATACAACAAGACAAGCCCTTATAATAAGGTATACAACAAGACAAGCCCTTATAATAAGGTATACAACAAGACAAGCCCTTATAATAAGGTATACAACAAGACAAGCCCTTATAATAAGGTATACAACAAGACAAGCCCTTATAATAAGGTATACAACAAGACAAGCCCTTATAATAAGGTATACAACAAGACAAGCCCTTATAATAAGGTATACAACAAGACAAGCCCTTATAATAAGGTATACAACAAGACAAGCCCTTATAATAAGGTATACAACAAGACAAGCCCTTATAATAAGGTATACAAACAGACAAGCCCTTATAATAAGGTATACAAACAGACAAGCCCTTATAATAAGGTATACAAACAGACAAGCCCTTATAATAAGGTATACAACAAGACAAGCCCTTATAATGAGGTATACAAACAGACAAGCCCTTATAATAAGGTATACAACAAGACAAGCCTTTATAATAAGGTATACAACGAGACATGCCCTTATAATAAGGTATACAACGAGACAAGCCCTTATAATAAGGTATACAACAAGACAAGCCCTTATAATAAGGTATACAACAAGACAAGCCCTTATAATAAGGTATACAACAAGACAAGCCCTTATAATAAGGTATACAACAAGACAAGCCCTTATAATAAGGTATACAACAAGACAAGCCCTTATAATAAGGTATACAACAAGACAAGCCCTTATAATAAGGTATACAACAAGACAAGCCCTTATAACAAGGTATACAACAAGACAAGCCCTTATAATAAGGTATACAACAAGACAAGCCCTTATAATAAGGTATACAACAAGACAAGCCCTTATAATAAAGGTATACAACAAGACAAGCCCTTATAATAAGGTATACAACAAGACAAGCCCTTATAATAAGGTATACAACAAGACAAGCCCTTATAATAAGGTATACAACAAGACAAGCCCTTATAATAAGGTATACAACAAGACAAGCCCTTATAATAAGGTATACAACAAGACAAGCCCTTGTAACAAGGTATACAACAAGACAAGCCCTTGTAATAAGGTATACAACAAGACAAGCCCTTATAATAAGGTATACAACAAGACAAGCCCTTATAATATTAAGGTATACAACAAGACAAGCCCTTATAATAAGGTATACAACGAGACATGCCCTTATAATAAGGTATACAACGAGACAAGCCCTTATAATAAGGTATACAACAAGACAAGCCCTTATAATAAGGTATACAACAAGACAATCCCTTTTAATAACCTCCCCCCTTTCTTATTCCCTTCCCCCACCCAACTACGTTTGTTAGTTAGCGTATGCTAACACTTAGCGTATGCTAACCCATCATAATAAACAGCAGTACTAGGGAGTCATATTATTCTTACCAAACGTAATGCCGATATTCTTGTGGAACTGAAATAATGTCTTCACCAAGTGCAATGAGGATGTATCTTTGGAGATTATTATGTAGAAAATAAATTGTTGTTATTTAGCATTGACATTAGCTATTTTCTCAAACGGGCTATGTTTCACGCTAACGACGGTGGGGTATTTCCGGTCTTCAGCAACTTAAAACGAAATTACTTTCACATTCAATTATCGTTAAAGCTTTTATCGAAAAACTGCTTCCACCGATTAAATGAGACGACATTAAGTACAAAGGTTGTCTGAATCCGCTGGATTTGGTTTGCAGCGGCATCCCTTTTCACCTAGATTAGCTATCTAGCTAACGTTAGGTAGCCTCTTAGCTACGATACGTTCGGTTACTAAAGTTCTATTTCCGAAGCGACTTGATCACTTTGCAAATCTATTTTTCTAATTATTCCAGGCGTTATTTTGTTGTTAGCAAGACTGAGAATTCGAATGATAAACAAACGACGACGAACGGAAAATGTCCCCTCCCACTTCTCATTTGCATGTTATAAATGTCCCCTCCCACTTCTCATTTGCATGTTTTAAATGTCCCCTCCCACTTCTCATTTCAATGTTATAAATGTCCCCTCCCACTTCTCATTGGCAGGTTATAAATCTCCCACTTCTCATTTCAATGTTATAAATGTCCCCTCCCACTTCTTGTTGGCAGGTTAAAAATCTCCCACTTCTCATTAGCATGTTTTAAATGTCCCCTCCCAATTCTCATTGGCATGTTATAAATGTCCCCTCCCACTTTTCATTTGCAGGTTATAAAGCGTTATTCAAGGATACTTGTGTTTATCGCCATCTACTGAATGCATTGGAAACTGCAGAGTGAGCAACTATTTATTGTTGAGCAAATAAAATGACAAAACTTTTTTGGTAACAGTCCAAACCAGATCCCATTGCGTATATATGAATGACAATTGCCATGTTATTTACGTGACTTGTCTGTATTCTGTATAGTATTTTGTATATTATTATTTATACCCCTTCACCCCTTTAGTATAATTTATATTATTCTTCATATGTTGTATGTAAGCACCTTAATGCCAAAGTAAATTCCTTGTCCTTCAATTACTTGAGTTGAAGAAGACCTATGATACAAATTAAAGACTCATACATGCTTTGTTAGTGGGGAAAACCTGCAAAATCGGCAGTGTATCAAATACATGTTCTCCCCACTGTATATGCAAAGTAGACTTTCAAGTTAGTTTCAAATTTCGCCATTGCACTTTATGCAAATCAAATTTCCAATAGGACATAGGTCTCCTCCATTACAATCTGGGGCATCTTCTTCGCATTTAGAAAATGAATCACTAATGAGCTTGATAAAAAGTGTTGATCGATAACTGGGTAGGTTATGTAAAACATAAAAAGTTTTTTCGGACAGTAATTTTACTCCAAACAAACTTGAACCTGTTTAAACAGGCTATTCACTGTAGAATTGGGGCACCTTAAAATACATTTTTTTTCCATTACAGAAAGAAGACTTTAATGAGAGGTGGTGCTTAGTGGGAGGTGTTTTTTTAGTGAGAGATGCCACACACTGGCCGGCCCACCACCCGCCACACATGCAGTCATCACCTGTTTTTCCCCCATTAATCTGTTTCACTTGAATTAAGTCAAATTGCATAATCGGGACTTATAACAAATAGCTGCTACTCGCCCCTCCAATTGGTACATCCCTGATTGGTGTAGTGGTTAGTGCGCTCGCTGTGGAGCCAAGGGTTGCTAGTTCAATTCACCCACTAGATGTCACAATATGTCTTTTTAAATAGTGAATTCTGAATTCTATTGTTGCCCATGTGTATGATGTAGTTAAAACAGCTAAACTTCAACATTTTAGCTTTGAAATGCCACATGCAGTAGTTAATATTAAGAAATATGTTGTGCTTTTACTTATACTTACTTAAAGTTTCCGCGCACCGATTGCTTTGGGCCGGGCCTAGTCAATGTCCAGGGCTGTTTTTTAGTCCCAGTCCGTCCCTGGTGAGAGATGGTGTATAGTGGGAGGTGTTTTTTTAGGGAGAAGTGGTGTTTAGTGAGAGGTGGTGTATAGTGAGAGGTGGTGTTTAGTGAGAAGTGGTGTATAGTAAGAGGTGAGGTATAGTGAGAGGTGGTGTATAGTGAAAGGTGGTGTTTGCCAGGCTGCTGTTGGGTGCCTTTCACGCCACCACTCTTCTCTGCCCCCTACTGGCCTATCAATGTAATACAGTTGTTGAGAATGATACAGAAGTAAATGCGACCATATATTTTGTGTGCGTCACACCTACTTGATTATGCATTAATGCGAATATCCATTGCTGTAAGTATAAATGTAAGTATAAATGAATGATGCAAAAGTATCTTATTAGTGGATACTCCATTGTAATCATATCAAAAAATTGAATAGCTAATTTAACATGCCAATTTGTTTATATGTCAACATTAACTGTTTGTTAAACCGTTGTCCATTTGTAAATCATTAAGGAAGTTTAGAGATTCATTAATAATGGTTTGTTTTTGTCTTTGTTCATCATTTCTTCATGTTAATTACTGTATTTGTCATTTTATGTACCCTGGAGGGTGTTCACCGCTTTACTCCATTAGCGAGCTGTTTACCTGTGACCTTATACAACTAGCCTAACACTAACCTAACACCCTATACTCAGTGAAACAACTCGCTAATGGAGAAAAGTGGCTGCTGCTGTAAAATAAAATAGCCTACACAACTTCGATCAAAATGTCTTGTGCCACTGTCAGCATGGTTACTTTTACAGAGTAGCTGCAGATTTGCCATTTACTTGCATTTAGTTGTATTGACTTTAGTGGACTCCAAAAGTACCAGAGACATCTCAAAGAGGATCAAAAGACACAGGATGCATTTGAACCTAATTTGAAGTTCTGTTTTTTGTAATCGCCCTAGATGTCTGTTATTGCTTTGTCATTTTGTGGTATTGTTTGGAGAAAAAAAACTATATTTTAAATTAAGATTAATTAAATTACTCGGGTGAAGAGAGGGGCAGAGCTGTCAACTGATCACCATCTGGTAGTGGGTTGGATCAGAGGGTGGGGAAAGACTTTGGACAGACCAGGTAAGCCCAAACGGGTAGTGCGGGTGAACTGGGAACGTCTGGAGGACGCCCCTGTCCGAAAGATCTTCAACTCACACCTCCGGCGGAGCTTTTCAGGCATCCCTGTGGAGGTTGGGGGCATTGAACCTGAGTGGGCAATGTTCAAAGCTTCTATTGCTGAAGCTGCGGCGGTGAGCTGTGGTCTCAAGGTCCTAGGTGCCTCAAGGGGTGGTAACCCTAGAACACCGTGGTGGACCACGGTGGTCAGTGAAGCTGTCCGACTGAAGAAGGAGGCTTTCAGGGATATGCTAGCCCTGGGGACTCCGGAGGCAGTTGCAGGGTACCGACAGGCCCGAAGGGCTGCAGCCGCTGCCGTGTCAGAGGCAAAGCAGCGGGTGTGGGAGAAGTTTGGAGAAGCTATGGAGAAGGACTTTCGGTCGGCACCAAAATGCTTCTGGAAAACCGTTCGGCACCTCAGAAGGGGAAAACGGGGAACCATCCAAGCTGTGTACAGTAAGGATGGGACACTGTTGACCTCAACTGATGATGTGATCGGGCGCTGGAAAGAGCATTTTGAGGAGCTCCTGAATCCGACCTACACGCCCTCTAGTACAGAGGCAGAGCTGGAGGCTGATGGAGGGTCATCGTCAGTTTCCCTGGGGGAAGTCGCTGAGGTAGTCAAACAACTCCACAGTGGCAAAGCCCCAGGGACTGATGATATTCGTCCGGAAATGCTAAAAGCTTTGGGTGGGGAAGGGCTGTCTTGGTTGACACGCCTCTTCAACATTGCATGGAAGTCTGGGACAGTGCCAGAGGAGTGGCAGACCGGGGTGGTGGTTCCCCTCTTTAAAAGGGGGACCAGAGAGTGTGTGCCAATTACAGAGGTATCACACTCCTCAGCCTCCCTGGTAAAGTGTACTCCAAAGTGCTGGAAAGGAGGGTTCGGCCAACAGTCGAACCTCAGATTGAAGAGGAACAATGCGGTTTTCGTCCTGGCCGGGAACCACGGACCAGCTCTTTACTCTCGCAAGGATCCTGGAGGGGGCCTGGGAGTATGCCCATCCAGTCTACATGTGTTTTGTGGATCTGGAGAAGGCGTATGACCGGGTACCCCGGGATCTTTTGTGGGAGGTGCTGCGGGAGTATGGGGTGAGGGGGTCTCTTCTCAGGGCCATCCAATCTTTGTACGCTCAAAGCATGAGCTGTGTCCGTGTCCTCGGCAGTAAGTCGGATTCGTTCCAGGTGGGGGTTGGCCTCCGCCAGGGCTGCGCTTTGTCACCAATCCTGTTTGTAATATTCATGGACAGGATATCAAGGCGTAGTCATGGGGGGGAGGGGTTCCCGTTCGGTGGGCTGATGGTCACATCACTGCTTTTTGCGGATGATGTGGTCCTGATGGCCTCATCGGTCGGTGACCTTCAGCACTCACTGGATCGGTTTGCAGCCGAGTGTGAAGCGGCTGGGATGAGGGTTAGCACCTCTAAATCTGAGGCCATGACTCTCAGCAGGAAACCGGTGGAGTGCCTACTCCGGGTAGGGAATGAGTCCTTACTCCAAGTGAAGGAGTTCAAGTACCTCGGGGTCTTGTTCGCGAGTGAGGGAACAATGGAGCGGGAGATTGGTCGGAGGATCGGAGCAGCGGGGGCGGTGTTGCATTCGCTTCACCGCACCGTTGTGACGAAAAGAGAGCTGAGCCGAAGGCAAAGCTCTCGATCTACCGGTCAATCTTTGTTCCTACCCTCACCTATGGTCATGAAAGCTGGGTCATGACCGAAAGAACGAGATCGCGGGTACAAGCGGCGAAATGGGTTTTCTCAGAAGGTGGCTGGCCTCTCCCTTAGGGATAGGGTGAGAAGCTCAGTCATCCGAGAGGAACTCGGAGTAGAGCCGCTGCTCCTTTGCATAGAAAGGAGCCAGTTGAGGTGGTTCGGGCATCTTGTACGAATGCCACCTGGGCGCCTCCCTAGAGAGGTGTTCCAGGCACGTCCAGCTGGGAGGAGACCTCGGGGAAGACCCAGGACTAGGTGGAGAGATTATATCTCCACACTGGCCTGGGACTGCCTCGGGATTCCCCAGTCAGAGCTGGCTAATGTTGCCCGGGAAAGGGAAGTTTGGGGCCCCCTGCTAGAGCTGCTACCCCCGCGACCCGACCCCGGATAAGCGGTTGAAGATGAGATGAGACTTTAAAACAGCAAAATGTGTAGAAGGAAAACAATTTTTTCCACATGCACCATTTTCATGCAATATCAAATACAATTGGTTAATGTGCTTCATATTGATATTGTGCTTATTCAATTGATGGATTCTGTAGATTATTCAGTTATTAATGCAGTCTCAATAGGAGTCTCAATAGGAACAATAGCAGCTGCTTGTGAAGTCTTCAACCAAGACGCTAAACGAGTATTGATGCAGGTCATGCTGATTGGATGGAATGAGCAGGTCATGTCAAAGCCTTTTCAGTACACACAAACTGGGAAATGGTCAGTGTGACCCAGCTGGAAGGCCTTCTGATCAGTTGGAATTACAGAAGTTGTTGAAATAAGGAACTTCAACTATTTGCAGAAATTGCATCGTCAGTATTTCATCTTTGACATTTGAAGAGGAAGATGTGAAACAAATCTGCTGCTATCTGCTGCTCTAAAGAAAGACATTGCCATAACAATACATAATTATATGTAACAATTCATAATTAATAATATGTGTTTTTTATGTGTCTAATGATTTACGCATTGGTGCTTGGCATATATGTTCAGTTTGATTGTGACAAAGCACATTTTTTCCCATAGAAAAATGCTGTATTGAAATAGCAAATGGTTCGAAAATAAAATATTTAAGCATTTTTACTATTGACTTCGACTAAACCTTACCAACTTTAATCCTAAATCTACTGCAAATCCTAATTGTAGAACATTTTTGTACATCAAAATAGTTGATTGTATATCAAAGGAGTTGAATATGATGCTTTTTTACCATGAAATGTTTTCCAGGAAGCTTGTCAGGCACTTGGACAGAATATAGGTATACAGCAGTTCTTGTAGATGTATTTTTTAGTTCAGAATTATTGTTTTTCGGTTAGCAAGTATTTAACATGATGTTGTTTGATATTAGAATCTAGTGCAGAATGTGTTTTTTCTATCTGATGTTGTATAAAAGTAACCCACTGAAATTATAAGCAACATTTTGTATTTTTTCAAACATGTTTTATTAAAATAAAATGAAATTGAAACAACTTTAATTCATTTTTATCTTGATTGATTTTTTTTTCTACATTTTAAATTCATCTCCAGCTTCTAATCTGAATAAAAACATGTTTCCAAAAGAATGTATCTATATGCCGTTATCAGCAATCAATAACGGCATATCCATGTGGCTTTACTCAGACTTTTTAGTTGACACTTGTATTTGATCCCTGAAAATATATCTATTAGTTGAAGTCTCGTTTAATGTAGTCATCTGTTGTCAATACTGTATTTAAAAAAGGAGTAAAGTAACTTATGCGTGGGAAATAAATTGTCATCAAAAACCAGTAATTGAATGTCTTATAAATACATGTCTCTGTTGTCTTACACAAATTTTGAAAGACATTCAGTTTTTTTGTTTTTTCATTAAACCACACGCAATTTAGGTGTACTAATTTTCTGGTATTATAACCCAAGGCCTTCTAAGTGTTTCTATTGTTATAATATGTTACACTCAATGGTGTTAAATAACTATAGTGATATATTAATATTATGCTACTCAAACGTAAATAACAAAATCATTCATAATCTCAAACAATTTTTTTGAACTTATTACTTTTAATACTTGTTTCATTTAAAATGGTTTAAAAAGTTGGTAAAACACATTCCTTTAATTAGCATATGTTTGTATTTTAGACATGCTATTGGAATCATACTTGAATGCATACAATTTGTAACCAACTGTAAACAAAAATCTAGATAAATCTGCATGATGCCAGGTTTACACAATTAAATATTCACTACGGTTAAAAATAGCATATCAGGTTGGGGAAACATTTTCATCTCTGGTGTCTAGCAGGGAGTGCACAAATGCAGGGAGTGCACAAATGCAGGGAGTGCACAAATGCAGGGAGATCACAAATGCAAGGAGTGCACAAATGCAAGGAGTGCACAAATGCAGGGAGTGCACAAATGCAGGGAGATCACAAATGCAGCTAACTGCTAGACACCAGCGTTCAATACCATCGCTGGCCTTGAAAAACAAAAACAAGAGTGTCTGCTTAGCTTTAAAAAATGTATATAACGTATGATATCATAAACAAACTAGACTGTATAAGTGTCAAGTTAAATTAACACCTGGAAAACCTGTCCTATAGATCATCATCTGGATTTGGTCTTTTCCCACTTACTAAACCACTAATGGTGTCTTTAGAAATAAAGACCACTAATGGTGTCTTTAAAAATATTTGTAAATACAAAAACACTTTTTTTGAAGTCAGAACAACCTGATCTAAAATATGCAATAGGCAAAACTATTGACATGAAACTTCCTGAAACGACATGGGGTAAAGTTGGCACAGTTTGGGGTGGGATTTGGAAAGGGGAACCCAAGGACCTATTTAAACACAACGGCAACATCCATGGGTATCAGTTGGTGAGACTCCAACCTCTTCTCTGCCTGTACCTCTGACTTCACAAGGTAAGTATCTGCTCAAGAATCATCATTCTGCTTTCCTGGACACAGACTGAGCCTAGTCCTTGACAAAAAATGTCTGGTTGAAACTTGGCTTAATCTGTATCTGAGAAAGACTAAGATCTAATTTGTCATTTGGCTTGATTTCATTGAGATCCTAGATACTCAATAGCACTGAAAATTCTCTACATTTGCTGTAACTTTAACTTCATCATCTTTGAAGGGAAACACATCCATACTGACAACTTGTTGATATTCTCCAGTTTCAAAACTGCACAGAACACATTTGTAGATCAAACAAATAGCTGTTGCATTCCAATGTGATTACCATAAAACGATTCATATACAGCTTGCTTTGGATGTATATGTGATGTTTATGTGACATGATGTTATTTATTACATATTATTAACATGTCTGTATCAGGCAGTACATTTTTTCTTACTAAATGTTACCATTTTGAAAAAAGCAATATGTAAAGTTTCCATATTGCCATTCATAATTTACCATTCTTTCAAGGTTTGGCTGATAATGTCCCTGACAGTGCTTCCAGTATATATGAACATTTTACAAAAATAAAATAAAATGTTGTATCTCTGAGATTTGTTTCAAACTACTAAAACCTAGCTAATCTCTTTCTATGTACAGAACAGCTAATCCCGCCTTCATCATGTCTCAATCGGTGCAGCAGCCATGGAAAAACCTCAGTGGACGCATCAGGAACCCTGTGCCTAGTTCCAATGCAGAGCACCAGGAAGTGCAGGAGTTTGAGTCCTTTGGGAAAAACCAGCCAATGCCTCGTAGCGCGCTCACAGATGGTAGGAGATTAGTAGAACATGTGTGTGACAGTGAATCAGGGACTTCTGTGTAAACAAAACATATTAATTGATACAAGTCATTGGTCCAATGCCATAATATACATTGACACCCGTACAGGACGCCTTATATTAGACAATCTAAAAAAAACAATCATATTTTATTTGCTTTGTAGTTAGTAGGCTAACACTTAAAAATCAAATGCATTTTTACTTGCTAAAGGCAAACATTAGACATCAGTCCAACGGCCTGTATACAACAAACAAAAAATGTAAGTTTGGAAAATCCCATGCAACACCTCTGCTGTACCACAGAGGCAACTTTATAGTGATGGACCCATAAGTGCATAATACTTATGTCAAGACATTTTAAAGTATTTTTATTTAATTTGTTCACGGTTTTTTAGGCTCATTCAATATCTGTTTTTTTTTTAAATCAATGTCATTCCCTTTTATTTTTAGACAACCTGAGCTGTGTGAGCGTGGACATGATGCAAACTGAGAACATGAGAGCCCACTACACTAACCTGTACACTGGTGTGAAAGACACACTCATCATCCGAAGGGCACAGGAGTTTAAGATTACCCTTCATTTCAACCAGCCCATAACTCCCCAAGATGAGTTCCAGATGGAGTTTTACATTGGTGAGACGTTTTCTGCCAATGTCCTTCCATAGATTTTCATGTATGCTTTTCAGATTTGGTTGTTCTGACCTAAATAAGAATGAAATGTTTATTAAAAGTCCTAACATTTTATTCTAATGAACCAATCAACTCTAGGCAATCAAAGACAACATCTGTAATCAATGGAATTCAATATATCTTATTAGATTAAACCTACATTACTATGTATCATTAATTGATTGTACTTATTGATGATCTTCATTACACATTCACAATGTTCTGTCCCTGTAAGGAAAAACATTTAGTTACCTGGTTTAGCCATTTTGGGTTCCATGTAGAACCTACATCTGAAAAGGGGGAAAATTACAACAAAAACATAAGGTGGTAACAGCTGAAATATGATTGGCTACCTTTTCATTTCACCCTAGGTAACAACTGCACTGTTGCCAACGGCACAAAGAACATTGTCAGCTTTGACGGCACATCATCTCAAAAAAGAAAGTGGCAGGGACAATTGATCCAGAGAATGGAAGACATCTGTGTGGTGGGCATCACTCCATCGCCGAGTGCTATCGTTGGAAAATACCAGATGAATCTGGCCATAATTGGTAACCGCGGGATAACCAGGACACCAGGAATGGACATGTATGTACTGTTCAACGCCTGGGCGCCTGGTGAGTGAAATCTGTTGCTGTTATGTTTTACCCAAAACTGGTTCCCCTCAATAGACTGCTAAATATCAACATGTGTTGCATTCGCTTTACCGCACCGTTGTGACGAAAAAAGAGCTGAGCCAGAAGGCAAAGCTTTCTATCTACCGGTCAATCTTCGTTCCTACTCTCACCTATGGTCATAAAAGCTGGGTGATGACAGAAAGAATGGGATTGCGTGTACGAGCGGCCGAAATGGGTTTTCTCAGGAAGGTGGCTGGCCTCTCCCTTAGGGATAGGGTGAGAAGCTCAGTCATTTGAGTCCTCCCTAGGGAGGTTTTCCTGGCACGTCCAGCTGGTAGGAGGCCTTGGGGAAGACCCAAATTATATCTCCATACTGGCCCGGGAACACCTCGGGATCCCTCAGTCAGCGGCCAGGAAAAGGAAAGTTTGGGGTCCCCTGCTAGAGCTGCTGCCCGTGTGACCCGACCCAGAATAAGCAGTTGGAGATGAGATGAAATCAAGGCTTTAAGTAATAACTGATAAAACATTCACTCTTTAACATTATTAAATCGACAAATGGGTAACAGGCGCCTGGACACATCTCAGCAAAACCCCAGTGAATAGCCCATATGTGCTTTTTTTGACACACTTAAATGAATATATTATTTGAAAAAAGCAATGAAGGCACCTGTAAGTGAACACATTCTGGTTTTAAGGCTGCAGTTTGTATTTGATTTTTGCAGATGATGAGGTGTTCATGCCTTCTGAGGCCGACAGACAGGAGTATGTGATCAACGAGAAGGGCTGCATGTACCAGGATGATTCAGGCTCTGGAAAACTATGGCTTTTTGGGCAGGTACAGTAAACAACTACACACACACAAAAACACAATTATCAAATAATCTAAAACGCTGTACACGTTCTATTACAGTAAGCCGTCGTAATTTGTTTAATTTGTGTAAAAAAAATGTTTTGTTATTGTTTGTTTCTATTTTGCTATTTTCTGTAGTTTGAAGAAGGAATCCTGGATGCCTGTATCCAGATCTTGGATGATTCACAAATGCCTATAGAGTCCAGAGGCAATGCTGTCCATGTTAGCCGCAATGGCTCTGCAATGGTTAGTGTCAATTACAAACAAAAATATTAGTAGTGGGTGGAGGCCCAGTACCAGCCTTTGGGTTCTGACAACTGCTGTTTGGCATTACTGAACGTCACAGTACCAGCCTTTGGGCTCTGACAGCTGCTGTTTGGCATTCCATGGGAATCTGTTAATGACAGGCTCAATGAAACTCAACATTTTGTCCGGCACACTTTTATTTTCTAGCTTTTAATTTAAGATGAACATATCATTTCATGTGGTACGCTAATATAACTTTTGTCCTTCACACTTTTATTTTCTAGCTTTTAATTTCAGATGAACATATCATTTCATTTGGTACGCTAATATAACTTGCTTCCATTCTCTGTGGAAAAAGATGAACTATCAAGGGAACCGTGGGGTCCTGGTTGGCAACTGGAGCAAAGACTTTTCCAATGGCACAGCACCAACCTTCTGGATCGGCAGCGTCCAAATCCTGCTCGAGTACATTAGCAAAGGACCTGTGAAGTATGCCCAGTGCTGGGTCTTCGCCGGAGTTTTTAACACCTGTAAGTGGCACGTTATATCACATTCTAAACATGGAGATTTTAGTTGAAGATGTATTAGGTGAGGTCAGGCGTCATACCAGAAATGATCATTTCAGAAGTTTTATATATCCTGTTAATGATTTCAAGATATGGTTGAAGTAGCATGTCGTCTGATGTAGTCAGTTCAGGCATGAGGTAGAATTGGCAATGGCCTGTTTTGCTATTGGATAAAAGTGGAAAGAGTGGATCCCTTTCGAATCAAACAATGATCTTAGCTGCTCTGTGATGTTCCTGGTTCCAAAAAAACACAAATAATTATCAAATAGTAGTTTGTCTTACTTTAGTCATCCTATTTGATCTAGTTTAATTCAAATATCATAACAGTACTTTATGACTGTTCAGAACCTTTGAGAAAACAAATACATAATGAAGTGGCTAAGTGGGTCAGGACTTGTGACTGTGGGCGCTGTTTATCCTCTTTAACCCCGCCCCTCTTCTGTCTCAGTTCTGCGGTGTCTGGGCTTTCCTGCCAGGGTGATCACCAACTTCAACTCTGCTCATGACAGTAATGGGAATATTGTCACCGATCTTGTCTTTACTCTCAATGGAACTCGACTTGAGCTGAATCAGGACCTTTCCAAGGACTCGGTCTGGTAGTTATATATATATACATATTAACCAACAATAAATATATTATTTTAAGATATTTTTCTGAAATTTGTGCTTTGGTCAGAAACAACTGGGTATAGAGTGGAGGCCCACCTACAATAGTGTATATAATGACATATGGACCCACATTTATTGGAATTTATGTTTCAACATGTTCTTTCATGTGGAATAAAAATCAAATACCTTGAGTTGTGTTAAATAGTGAAGGTGAAAATGTTCTGTGAAAATATTGTGCAGGGTGCCAGATATTGTTTTTGATTGGTGCAGGGAGACAGATAATGTTTAATAATGTTTTCCATTGTTTCCGTAGGAACTACCACTGCTGGAACGAGGCACATATGAACAGACCTGACCTACCTGCTGGCCTCAGTGGATGGCAGGTGGTGGATGCCACCCCCCAGGAAACCAGTGATGGTAAGTGAAAAACATTTCAAGGCCCACATTCATATAGTCAAAATAATATTTTATTTGTTATATGTTTTAAATTGTCTCTACATTATCCTAAATATTTTCTGTTTGTGGGGAGACTTTCAACCAGAATGTTTTTTAAATTGTCTCTACATAATCCTAAATAATTTTTGTTTGTGGGGAGACTTTCAACCAGAATGTGTTTTAAATTGTCACTACATAATCCTAAATAATTTCTGATTGTGGGGAGACTTTCTAATACCAAAATGGGACAAAAAGTACTGACGGTACAAATTGCACAAGTTTAACGATAATATTCCTGATACCTGTATAAAGTGCAACGAGGCAAGAGGTACATTGTACCACTGTATTTGGGAATGTAGGAAAGTGAAACCCTTTTGGCAGGGTATTATTGATATAATTGACCAAATATTATCAAAGAAACTACCCTTGGATCCTAAGCTTTGTATCCTGGGTATATATCCTACCAGCCCTCCCCTACAGAGCAGAGAGGCCAGACTCATAGACATGTGTATGTTACAAGCTAAACGTACAATCGCTCTCTATTGAAAAAATATTAATGGGCCAAGAATCGGGATGTGGGTTAAAGAAATGGCATCAAATATGTCAACGGAAAAGATAACGTACATTGTGAAAAATAAACAAAATATCTTTGAAGATGTCTGGAGACCTTTCACTAAGTTCTTAAGACACAATGTTAATGTTGGTAATCTGCTACAACAAGAGCAAGATCTGAGGGAATAGAGTAGCATCACGGTCTTCAGAATAGAAATGGTAAACTCCTCCTACCTGATCTAGGTAGCGTTAAAAGAAGAAGCACACACACCCCTTATGTGTTTTTATTTTGTATTTTGTATTTTTATTTATCTTTTTTTTCACTTTTCTGGGTAGGGACAGTGGGAGGGATAACAGGGTGGAAAACGTTTGCTGTGGTTCACATGATTGTTATTCAATATGTAATCTGATGTGATATGTAAACTGAAAAAGAATTAATAAACATATTGTTAAAAAAAAAAAAAGTACTGACGGTAATGGTTGACATTGTTTTTGTAGGATATTACCGGTGTGGTCCATGTTCTGTTAAAGCTGTCAAGGAAGGAATGCTTGGGAATCAATTTGATTCCATATTTGTGTTTGCTGAGGTAAAACATAGATTTTTCTGATGGATTATTTTTATAATGTACATTAATTCAGTAGCCCTTGTCTAATGTCTGATCCTTTAAACCTCAGGTGAATAGCAAGGTTAACATGCACAAGTTAGATCCACGAACTGGGAAAACTGAGATATTTAAAGTGGACAGAGAATATGTTGGCCGAAAAATCGTCACAAAATCCCTTGGCGATAATAATTACAAACCTGTGGACATTACACAGACATACAAATACCCAAAAGGTAAGCGACGCCTGTATTTTCAGGCCAGTAAGTGTGTATATTGTAAATAAAAGTCTGTTGCAAAAATACAGTTGCTAACATTTGTATTGAAACTAAATGTTGTTTTTGTAATTCCTTTTAAAAAATGTTAAGCATTTTTTGTGTGTGTGGGGGGGTATTGTAACTGGATAGAGAATAAGATAGACTAGACAAGAGAGACTTGCTAATATTCAGTAGTTGCATGGCAGACTCAAACCCTTGCTGCAGTTGATGTGTGTTTTGGCAAGATGTCAAACCTGCTTGACCAACTAAATGGTCAACACTCTGGTTTTAACCATAAACCCTCCAACTCCTCACAAACAGGCAGCAAAAAGGATCAAGAGATCACAAAGCGACTGGAGAAAATGTACGGACTGGAGACTGGAATGCAGGAGGACGAGCAGGAGCCTAACGTGAAGGTGACCCTGGAGTGCCCGGTGAATCCGGTGAAACGTGGCGACAGCTTCCAGGTCACCGTGGTGTTTCAGAACCAGAGCCAGGAGACGCGTACCATTCAGGCCTACCTGGTTGGCTCTGTGGTCTACTACACAAACATTCACATGATGACGGTTAAAGAGACGGACATAGAGCTCACTCTGAAACCCAAAGAGAGTGAGTAGAAACCAGTGTTTCCTTTGGGATGTGCTCTTTGGGAAGTCTTAAGTTTAAAAAAAG
Organism: Dallia pectoralis; assembly: GCA_029465975.1. Classification (NCBI taxonomy): domain Eukaryota; kingdom Metazoa; phylum Chordata; class Actinopteri; order Esociformes; family Umbridae; genus Dallia; species Dallia pectoralis. The sequence continues at coordinate 6,880,474 of CM055733.1, forward strand.
AATATGTATGCTGGTCCTGCTAAGTATTCAAAACGTTTTTAAAAATCTCATACTCGATTGACAATAGGAATTTACGGGGAACTTTTGGTGGGGCACATTTTGGTAGAGCGCCTGAATTTTTCTGATAACTCACATTTAGCTAAAAAAACACCCAAATATAGGTCTTCAATCTCTTCCTCTTGATTGAAAGAAAGTGAGCTATAGCCTGTCGACAAACGTTTTTGTGCCGTCTATAGAGTAGCTCTCCCACACAGCACTCATCGACTGGCTAGTGAAGTTCAAGTAGCTAAATTATTCAAAGGCTTGAATGCCTGTGCACTCTGAGGTTTCTGCCAGGTGCTTAAGCAAGACGTCCTGATATTTCACATATTTCACAATAAAAGTGGTGGGGGACAATAATGCGTTTAAGAAACGTGCGGTGGACGTCCCCGCATCCTCAGTGAAAGGTCCGCCCTATGGAAATAATGAACCTGGGAGTGGTTTTACAGCTCTGTGATATTAACCCTGCATGTAAGTGTAAGTGTGTTCACAAATATCTATGAAGGTGATGTCTTTTTAACTGCATTTTTGTGACACACAGCATCGAGAGTACTGGTGGAAGTTCTGGGAGACGAATACCTTCCACATCTGAGTTTCCAATCCCACCTGCACTTCACGGTGACGGCCACCAGCACAGAGAATGGAGTGAACTTCATGGCCATGGACACCGTACATGTGGAGACCCCCGAGTTTGTCTTCTCGGTTCGTCTGGAGTTTGATCTAATTCTATTAATCAGGCAGTGTTTCCTCTTCTCCTATAAGACGGTTCAATAAAATGATAAAGCAATTAACTATCTTTTTATTAAGTATTTATTACACAAAAAAAATGATAATCCCTAATGTATTGTCATTCTATATGTACATGATGGTGGTGAATGGATTCACTTTTAACAGATGAGTGGCCCAGCGAAGATGAACCGGGTGACATTTGTCACATTGCAGTTCACCAACCCGTTCTCATTTGACCTGCATGATGTGAACATGGCCATGACAGGGCCTAGAATCATGCCACACAGAGAAAAGACCTTCAGGTAAAAGGAATTAGCCTTTTCAAACGTAAGTCTTTAAATTCACAAAGATCCTCTAGTTTGTATACTGATCTGTGTGAGTGCGTGTGTGTGTGTGTGTGTGTGTGTGTGTGTGTGTGTGTGTGTGTGTGTGTGTGTGTGTGTGTGTGTGTGTGTGTGTGTGTGTGTGTGTGTGTGTGTGTGTGTGTGTGTGTGTGCACAGTTTGATCAAACCCGGTGCCACGATCTCCTGGACAGAATCTTGTGTTCCTACATCATCTGGGGAAAACATGCTGTACGCTGTCCTGGACTGCCCCAATCTGGGGAACATGCGAGGCAACTGGATCATCTCCATCCAGCCCTGATCATATTTAGAAAAGCATGCAATCTGAAATTATTTGATTGGTCAGATATGTCTAACATTAAGGGCTGTGTTAATTTGAAGTTTGGTGGATTTAACCACAAAATAAGCTAAATAACAATCAAATCAATGTTGGATATTCAAAGGCATTTCTATTAAGACTTGATTACACAATTATTATTAATCATATATAATCAGTATAACTTGGAATTAATGTTTGGTTATGAAAGCATTTCATTTAAACTGCATGTAAGTTGACGTAGACTAGAAGTAGTTAAGGGATAGAAAATTCTAAACGATTTGCCCTTTAAGTGTTACCAAAATTCTTAGGGAAAATATATATATATGAATGAGGGAAGAAAATAGCAAATTGTAGTGTTTTTATGAGTTATACTTAGATGAAAGCTAATATTTTGGAGAAAAGAAATTGCTATTGTTTTATTTTTTGTCTAGCAAATATTGCACCATATCCAACTATTAAGAATGTTTTATTTGTTATCATCTATATAGGAAAAAATGATGTGTATGCAAATGTCTAACCAAACGCAGTTCCTTTGATTTTTTTGGTTGAATTGTTAAAATACATGTAATATCAATTATAATGAATATCATCATTCTTTGTCTTTGCCTTTAAATTAACTGCTTAACTGCTGTCCACTGTTTTAGATTAACAATAAAAGCATTTTCAAAATCAAACTCTTGTGACAATTTATGAATCACATTTTAGATTATTTTTATAGGGGCAATGTGTGGAATACTTATTTAAATGTTTAAAATAATTAACTTAAACAATTGAAAAAACATAAAATAGTTTTAGCTAGGCCAAGTTGCTTCAGGGTGGGATTCTTTATTTCTTCATTCCAGAAACAATACTATTCTGGTTTAAGTCGTAAGTCAATTGTTTCCACTGTCCTTGATGCTGCAGCTTGTTTGATGCATATGTACAGTTAACCCTAACCCATTAAATGTTTTACAGTATATCTGCACTATAAACACATCTGGCGAAGACTTGAAACCAAACAACTTAGAATTTTATCAATAATGCCCAGATCTAAACCCCTTGGTGTGTCATCATCAGTAAACATTTTTTTATTGCATATATTCAACAGTTATTTTTGACTTCTTGATGTAAATATAAATAATTTATTATAACTTAGTGGTTACTCATTTCACTGCCCCAAATTGGTCCATTAACACTTATGTGTAAAAGTTATGTGATAAAATCCCTAGTATATGATTTGTGCCTTCCTCATTAGATAAGCACATTTTTGCAATCTTACTCTGGGCATTTAGCCCATAACCCAGAGCTGCTGCCAAAAGACATGTCAACATGTCTGTCAACAAAAAGATTGTTTTTTGAGAATAAAGTGTAAACACATTGACCATACTTTCAGGAGAAGGTGTAACATAATCAGAAACACAAGATAATATATTCGTAAAAATTAAATCAATCTTTTTCTAAACAATCACTGATGGGGCTATACCACTAATGCCCTACTGGTCAATGCTTCGTCAGTGTTTCCTAAACTAGATAACTGATTTGAAAATAGTTTACAATAGAAACTGGGGGAAAAACTGTAATTGGCACATAGAGCCAGTGTCCCTTTATTTCTTCTGTTGACTGCTTTCGGCCAGGGGTGAATAAATAGGTAGGTAGCCTATGTATTCTACCTTACCTTGGGGGACCTCAGTCATACACAACCCCCCCCCCCCCTAAAAAATTGAAATTAGAAAATTAAAAAACTTTTTACCATCAAAAGGTTATGCTGCATTTTATATGACCAGTCTCCATAGACCGGCCAGGTCCTTATCCTTTCAGAGGAGAAAGATCTCTTTCCAACAATATAGAATCCTATCCTATTGTTTGTTTTTTGAAAAACATCACAATATTAAATCCCTATCTGATTTAAATAATACAACCAGATAACCTTTGAAAAAATGGGCCTCCGGAGAGAAAGAATGCCACTCTATCCAATTTCCAATAGAGAGCTGTGAGCTCAAATAAACGGTTGGGAGATATTTATTGTGGTAATACCGATTTGTGATAGGAAAGAAATTGGAAATGTAGTCAATTTATTACATTTGACAGAAAGTGACAATATTGTCAACATTATTTGCAATTCAGAATAGAATGTGGCTAGTATATCAACTCCTAAGTATAGTTTTATAATGAGAGGTAAAACGGCAGACTTGACCCAGGTCATTTTTAGCATTAATTTGGCTAAACGGATTACAGAGTATATGAGGTTGAAATTTAGGAGGAAGAGACCGATATAATATGCATTGGGAAATGTCATGATTGGTATCATGTACAATGTGTGTGAATATGAAGAGTGCATGTGGCAAACACACCTCTGAAAAAATCTGAAGCGGGGCCAGACTCCCCATTACACAGCTTCCTCCCATCAGGACCCTGAGGTGCAGCCCATGACAATGCTCTGCCCCAAAATGGGATCCTGGGAAAACTCCCGACAGCCAGGAGAAGGTATGGAGGCCGTTAAAGCCGTCTGCACCCATCAGCCTCAGCAACGACACAAACACCTCCGGTTTGTCATTTTTTTCCCCCTCTCGCCTTCTCCTCTGCCACCTAAATAAAACTCATTACTGACCACTTGTGGTAGGAAGGTGGCAGTGCAGCGACCCTGGTGGGGCCACTATTCGCCCCTCCAAATGAGATGTCCTCTGCAGAGCCGAAGGTCGCTGATTCAAGTCCCACACGCCAGACGATACAGTATCAAAACAAAAACCTGTTAAAAAGGCTCAATGAACAACTAGACTCATTAAAATGGTATGTAAATACCATTTTACGGTATGTACGGTTTGTCATATTGGCTATTGTGCGTGCTGCAAACACTAGGCCTAGCCTACATTTAGGGCCTATATAGGACAGAGATTTATTTTAGATATTTTTGGATTGGACTTTTTGAATTGGCACCGTTGAGGTGAGCTTGAAAAAACGCATTGTACCTCGCCTTTTACCTGCTCTAGGGACCGGAGTGTATTCTATGACCGCGACCATAGGTCCTAATTTGTAGAGCTGTAGAAACAAACATCGACCAATAGAGGGCGACTAGATTCAGAAAATCCCTTGTGATTCCGTTCTACCGCTGCCGCTCATTGAGGAATAGTACACCCGATGATGACGTATCGTGCTCCTGGAACAAGCCTGTAGTTTCTGATTATGATGATCAAGCTGTAGTTTCTGATTGTATGATGATCAAGCTGTAGTTTCTTATTATATGATGATCAAGCTGTAAGTTTCTGATTGTATGATGATCAAGCTGTAGTTTCTGATTATATGATGATCAAGCTGTAGTTTCTGATTGTATGATGATCGAGTTGTAGTTTCTGATTGTATGATGATCAAGCTGTAGTTTATGATTGTATGATGATCAAGCTGTAGTTTATGATTGTATGATGATCAAGCTGTAGTTTATGATTGTATGATGAACATCCGGGAACATGTTCTGTCAACATTGGATTACACCAACAAGCCTTAATTTACCTTATTTATGTGTTTATTCGTCGATATGCCATACATTTAGCCTACGCGGTTTATGATACAGAATTTGATATAGGCTTAAATAGGAAATAGGAAACCCTTATTTAGAACAATGCCATGGAACTATATAGTTCAACTGCAACAATAACATTATCCTACAATAAAATAAATAGTTTACAAAATAACCAAAATCGTTTACAAATTAACCAAACTTTTAGGAAGGGCAGTGTGACACTGTTGGGTTCCAGCTGAATATTATCCTCTATAGTCCGTATGGTGGTCCTCATTCTAAATAAATTGTCAGGGGACCTTATTACTGCAGACTAGTGGCGGTCCTCCTGTAATGAAGGTTCTCCTTCAGTAATCCGCCTGTGGGAACTTTTCTGTATTCTACTGGGTGCTCCTGGTCAGGCACGACAAAAAGGGGAACTCATTGGCTCGCTACACATTCCGATGACGTCAGCGATAGGAAAAGAGCACGACGACTTTCCTCGGTCTCTTTTCAGCGGTAGGCCTATTCATTTTTTGTGAATATGACTTCCCCACTCCCTCTCCCTTTATCACCGACACATCTACCTACCCCCCCCACACACACGCGCACCCCCCACACACGCGCACCTACGCACACAGAAATACAGACAGGTTCCCATATTTATCACTTTGCAACTGCGCACTGAAAATGAAATTACTGGGTGTGCGACAATTAGTCTATATAGGCCTACTCTAAATGCACATTGTGTTTATGTGAGTATATCCACTCTAGATATTCTAAGACTATAGTCTGATATTGATCAAATGTTACATGTAAAAAGCAAGTCTGGTCGTGGATTAAAAGTGTTATCTAACAGCATTCGTTTCCAGAGATGAAAAAGGAACGTTAATTAATAAATAATTGAGTTTCAGTTCAACGGGCTATGTGAGATACAACATTTAATATGACGGTTGTCATATATTTTAAGCTGTCGTAAAAAAGCATCTTCGACCCATGACTCTTAGTAAACGATTTGTCCTTGTAGAATTGATAAAGGCAGGGATAAAAGTGCACGACACACCGCATTGTAGGCAGAACCGTGTCTATTCATGGTTATTCTATAATGCAGTATATAAAATATAATCAGAAACCACAGACATCTCAAGCAATAGCGTATACATGCATGGGTACAGACGGGGGTTACTGAGTCAAAATACTTCCATAAACTTTCACCTTGCATATCAGTCACCAGCAGTATTTGAATGAATTCCCGATGTGAACCGGGGGAGTACACTTGTCGAGCAAATGAAAAAAATTGAGAAAGGGGGAGTCCGATAGTTACTTTTACGTCAAGCATGCGATGTGGGCGTGAAGGGAGGGAGGGGGGTTGGGGGAGTCGCCGCCTTCGCTTTACAAGGGGAGCACCATTTCACGCACGGTGAGTGCATCAGGCAACCGGAGGAGAGGCACGGGTCTATATGAATGCTTCTGGAAGTTGATGGGTAGGCTATGTGTGATGCTCAGACCTCAACCTCGTTTTTCCATCCACGTTTCTAAAATCTGCACACGCCAATGGTTTTACCGCACGTAGAATGGGATTAACCTGGTCCGGCAAATACATCTCACTGTTTCTTGCTGTTCAGTTAGGTGAGTGTTTTTTTCACAGTCCAGTCTTTATTGTCTCGTTTGTATGTTTTATTTAACATTAGTTAAACTGTGTGTGTGTGTGTGTGTGTCTGTGTGTGTGTGTGTGTGTGTGTGTGTGTGTGTGTGTGTGTGTGTGTGTGTGTGTGTGTGTGTGTGTGTGTGTGTGTGTGTGTGTGTTATAAGCAAATTATAAAATTTGTTTACTTTTTCTGTATAGCTATGCAGTAGGGTGCACGATATAATTTCGTGCCATAGTAGGAATAACACAAAAAATTAAAGGTTTTATGACATTACATGTCATGTTTTTTTTTACTTACTACGATTTGAAACTTTAACATTATATAGGTCTATTTTGTTTTTATTCTATGAGTGTAACTGTATTATTGAATGGATACGTGTATACGGATGTTAGCACAATAATATGGCCAGTATTTTGTTTTAATTGCATAACGCAAACGCTGCGGGTGAAAGGCTATTGCATCTCAGAACCCCGTAGAGAAAAGGGATATATAAATAATTCACAACACAGCAGCCGCTCGAGTCATTCTAAAAAAAATGTATAAATAAAAAAATCTTCGACTTCCTTAAATAAATCATTTTGCAAAAAGACACGCAGCGTCCGAACGCGATAGTGACTGAATAGCGTGTGCACACTTTATTTAATATAGTCTATAGCCTAAAATATGATAGTTTTCTACAGGGAAATACGATTTCGAGAACACACATATAGGGCCTATAGGCCTATACTTCTTTCCGTTCAAAATGTATAGGTTAGGATATAGTCTATACTATTTATTAAGAATAATACTTTTTTTGTATACCAATATAGCCTATATATGCGACTACATGCATGCTGTTTTCATTACTATATATTTTGCCCTGTTCCCTTTTGAGGAAATCATTTCGATTGTAACAATGAAATTTGCTCCTCGTAGTTAATCCCTTTCAATGTAATTCATTGGACAATTTACATGTAGTTGGCTACCTGTAATGAGGTAGGATATGATGCTTAGCCATAGCATTAGACTATAAAAAGGCAATCTGCTGAGTTAATACGTATCACTTGGACATTAGGACATTGGTTTTCAATTGGGTCATCTCCAAATGTGATATTCAGTTCACTATTGTTTGCTCATGTGTGTTGTAGGCGTATAGGGCTAGATCTGTTCTATCTTATTCGATTGTGACTTGTAGTAGTAGGCCCAATATGCAGGCTATATGCACCGGTACAGTAAGTATTGCCTAAATAATTTACGCAGTAACGACCTTGGCCATTGCACAATTATGCGTATCATATTTTAGTGTCATATTATGATGGTTTGCGGGCTGTACATCCCGAGCAGGGTGACAATGAGAGCAGTCCGACAATTAATTTACAGCGCATTTGAACGAAAATGTGATGGTAGCCGATTCCTACCATCTATAGCTGTCCTAAAACTAAATGCGTCCACCGATGGTTTTAGTATTAATAATTATGCAAAATGTTTCTGGCAATAACCAATGTCGGGCTATATTCTGGTCTAAATTGATGAATGACAATAGAGCCTGTCCATCGCTGTCAGGTGCTTGTTATTCTTGATAAATAACCATGTAGTCTTCATGGCGCATTATTCCGCGACCAATCGACATGGGACACGGTTGTAACCATTATTCAATCGAGCGAATCTCCGGCTTAACGAACCAGAGATGCTCGTGTGCGTCCCATTGGTACCCTCCTCCCACCATTGGTACCCTCGTCCCACCATTGGTACCCTCGTCCCACCATTGGTACCCTCGTCCCACCTCAGAATTGAGTTTGATTGAAAGCACGCAGAGAGCAAAACCATGTAATTCCTTAATTATAATAATCCGAACCCAGGATGGACGCCCCTCAATCTGGTTGAACAAACAGAGACACACATATTTACTAGGGTCGGCTCAGACAGCGTACCCCGAAGACCTCCACCAATTCCACACGCACACACACGCACACACACCTATATATATAGGCTACACGCGCGCGCACATGTGCGGAACACACACACCCTTTTCTCACTGTAACTCCCGGTACATTACCTCATCATCCTTTGTCGATGTTGCAGACATTTTCGCGGTGTGCAATAATGTGGGCTGGCGTTACACATGCAGAGTGTATGATCAAGTACTATTGAAGAAACAGTTAACATATTAAAACAACAAAACATATACAGGGGGAATTCGTTAAATAGGCGCATTTATTGACAGCATTTCTATATGGGTACGTTTTTACAATTTCTTTAAAATTCGAATATAGGATCGGTCTAAGAAATACACAGACTCAAGAAAATAAGCAACGAAATCAAATTATAAGTGCAAATTAGAAAGGCAACCATTATTTGTCGATAAAATGGCAGAAAGCATAATCACCCAAACAAATAATTTCCTTTTTTTATCGAATTCCAGCTTATCTGCTACAGGCGGTGAGAGCGACAGGGAAATGTGATACAGTATTCAGAGGGTTCTCCAACTGCTTGCTGAGACTGGGGGATAATATGGCCAACTATCCACAGGAACTGGACGAAAAGGAAAATCTACACACCATCTGCACGTAAGTTGAATTTCGAAAAAGATATAGGAACGGGGAAAGCATAATGCATAATTTGATCCCCCCCAAAAATGGGGCAGGGGCACCACACCCTATATGCCATACTGGTCCACGACAGATGGCACAAGGGACCCCTGTTTAATTCTGTAGCTCCATCATGAAACTCCCCATTTGCAGCTCAGCCCTTAATTGCTATCAGATATACCATCGACATGACGTGGGGTTAAGGGGGTCAACATCAATCGCCTAGATTAGATTACATAGGAAATATAAGGGGTGCCAGACGCCAGTGGGTGTCTCAATTATGAAGAACTGGAGCAGCTCCTAAAAATGGATATCGGGTGTGAATGAAATGAAACATAGACAGGGTACTTACTATGTTACAAAGACGGTGGATGATATTGATATCAGGGATGTAATCATGGGAAGGGACGAACATACGTGCAGCTTATCGGGAAACGTGTGAGCTCGTGTGTAAAACCGTGAGAGCAAGAGGGAGAGAGAGATGAGTAAAAAATAGAAACATAAAGAAGGAGGGGTTAGATATCATGTGACCGGAGGGGATCTTTTTGAGAGTGTGTGGATTACAATCGACTTGGATTTGGTTCAGCATATAGGGATGTGTTAACTCTACTATTGGCCCTGCGAGATAACAATGAAATATTTAATACAATTATTATTATTATTATTCATATTGTGTCTAGCTTGCAACATATCTGCTTTATTTAGCCTTATTTTTGTGACGCTATTTTTCTGTTTAAGAAATACCATTCAAACATTTAGAAACCATGAACACATTTCAAATCATTAAACATTTACTGCACATTTTTCCTTAACCATTCATTAAAGTTCCTTAATATTTTCATGACCTGTCATGAATATTTGTGAAATGTGAAATGATAGCACTTGGGTAAACCATCAGATCAGAACGTGTATACCAATCCAGAATAACAGATTTTTAAATATCATTATCAAACAAATACTATCAAACAAACTGCCATAAAACCTTGTTGGTGACCGAGATATTGATTGGCTAAAATGTGTGGCATATCAGATATTATTTAATAATACCAAAACACTTACCATTGAAATGCATGTTCAAGCCACACTGTTTCGTTGGCAACCAGTTTCGTTGGTAACCAGTTTACAACAATTATTAGACAGCCGCATCTTGGGGATTGGCCAATAAACAACATGAGCTGCCGGCATTGTGATGCATTGTGTCGATCACTAGCCATAAGCCTGTATAAAGGATAAACCCCACCCCCTTAGGCCTTGTTGTTGTTTAATTATGCACCTGGGGAAGAACACTATGTTTTTTAATGCTATACAGCTCACTAAAACTGACCAAACTAACTATATGCAACCACCTAACACTCTCTAAACAGCTCCATTGCTTCTATTAGACCCGCACTACTGTTTTTACTTTCCAGCTAAAGGCTACTATTTCACTACATACAATACATTGCAACTAATAATAATACTACAATACTGCAGTCATTACACCCCAAATAAATGAAACGTTTCCACTAGTCTTTACACGCTGTATTAGGCCTACTACTGCAATCACTACCCCACCACTGTTACTAACCCCAAAAGCTTTACAGTATGCTACTTATACTAGCCAACATTTCTCAACTTTTTTATCCAACATAACATACTTAAGTAAGTCACACAAATGAAGTTAATTTAATATAAATACTTTTTATTTATTTATTATCATTACTACTGCTACTGCCACCATTAGATTACTAGTATATTGGTATGCATTTTTGTACAATTACTTGTTGTCAGTGTTATCAATGTGTTATAAGAAAATCTAAAGTCGTTTTGCTAATAAGGACTGAGGAAATCCGTATGCTAGTATAATAGTTGCTTTTGCTTTTGCAGATATTGGGATGATTTCCACTCATGTGCGACTACTGCGCTCGCGGACTGCCAAGAGGGAGCAACAGACCTTTGGGAGAAGCTCAAAAAGGAGTCCAGAAATCTGGAGTTCCGAGGAAGCTTGTTTGAACTCTGTGGTGGGGGCAACGGGGCCTCGCAATCCACGGTCCCTTTCGGTCTCACCATGATTCTAACCGCACTATCCTCCCTAGTGACTTGGCTGGCATTTTAGCAGAAGAAAAAACAACAACAACAAGAAAACAGAAGTAAAAAAAATAATAATCAACAAAAGAAGAAAACAAAACGAGTGCTAGCTATTAACACGAAAAAAAAACAAAGCGGACCTTTGAATTCATCTAAACCAAAATGGATTTATACTTCATCTGGGGAAGGCGACTTCATTTTGCAAGAGGCACTGGCAGGCGGTCTTCATGGATCGCGCCACTATATTTGTCTGACCTGGGGTCAATTAAATAAAAAAATTAGCTGGTGTTGAGTTGAAATGATGATATGTCGATGGACCATTGCCTTGTTACAATCGCGGAGTTACATTGAATTAAATTGGATGATTCATGTATTTATATTAGTAGCCCTGGCCTATAGACATCCCTGTTATTTCAGGTGATTTCCAGCTGCTTATAATCAAAATCAACAACAGAATGGCAATATCCTCCGGGTCGGTCTTCTATATTCACCGTTGAGATATTATTTACTTTATTTTGTCTGATGTACAATGTCGAGCCAAGTATACAAGGTTGTCTGAGGATCAGATGTTTCTACTTTCATACGACGCTTATAACAATTATCATAAAAAAATCATGAAATAGCGTAGAACTCAGGAATGACTACAGACATTCACTTCTAGGATTTGATTGGTTGTTAATAGAAAATTACCGCAATACAACAATGTAACAAATATCAATTGTGATGCCTGTTGCCATTCTATTACCTGCGTTGCCATCCATTGACAAATATAGGCGACCTCTAGGGAATAGCCTATAGATTAAACTATACATAAAACCATACATCCCAAAATTAGGGCCTACAGTAGCACGAGAATATGAAGTGACATTTTGCTAGCTTTATTTGATGTTGCCAAGGCATAGACCACGTTTCAACTGCCTTCAAAAATGTGTATTATGTTTGTTTGTTTGTTTGTTTTTGGGGATGTTGCATATAGTAGTACCTGATTCCAAATAATATAAGTAAATAAGAGACTATGTGTTACAAATACATTTTTGAAAAAAAGAAATATAGATACTCCAAAAGGTTTATTAAACAGATTTAATAGGCTATATAAAGGTATATAAAACCAGATTGCTAAATTTATGGAGATATTAAATAAAACAGTTAATGTTTGAAGATAAGTGTGTGGTTCTGATTTTAACATGTTACTATGTTTTGTGTTTTCACTAAATGTGTAGGCTATATGAGTATGTGCAAAATGGAAATCAAGACTTTTCAAAGGACAGTTTTTGGATGTTTCGTTCATTGCTCTGAAGAATGCAGTCAATCGTTTAGCAGTCAATCGTCAATAACTCGAAACACAAAGACACACTTAGACTCAGAGACAGACACACATCCTGCATTATTAATATGTTGAGTATGTCCTACAACAACCTCGGCATCGAATATTGATTTGGGAAACAGGGGAGAGAAAGCAGCAACCCATTCAATATTGCTTACTGTCTATCTGCAAAAAACGTGATATCAGCTGGTAACAGGAACATTGGAACACATTGTTTATAGAATTAAACATTATTTTTTATTGTAAGAAATTAATCGACTGCAACATCGAAACCGTGCAAAAAAATGTAACTGTAACCAGTACTGTCAGGTGTTACCTGCTCTAAAATTATTTTAAATTATATTTTATTATTCATTTTAAGACTTCCCAATTGAACAACCATAATAAAAAGGTATATAGGTCTATCTAACAAAAAGTGTAAAAGGCTGGTGAAATAGGTATGGGTAAAGCTAACAAAGAATTGTAATGTCCTGTTCCCAAGGGACATGATTAGATTTGGGCTACAGATTTGATTACAAAAACGTGCTTATGCATTAATTTGAAGTCACACGAATGACTATCCTTCCAAGAAGAGAGCAACTTACAAGCCTGAATTCATTTCTAATCATTTTCTTTGCAATCGTTTATATCAGAGACAAACTATGCAATTGCATGCAGGTTTTATCGTTGGATTTTGACTGTAGGGCCTATATAAAATGATTTAAAATCCTAAATAATAATGGGTAATATGGCATAGCCTGCTCGTATTTTGCTGAAACATCATCGGACTCGAATCCATCCACATTTTCGACAGTAGAATAATAATAGAAAAATACCAGCTTAACAGAAACACATGTATTCGATTATTGCTCACAGATTAATGAGTGATTTCCACTCCACAACGGAACAGCCCACGGATTCGATTACAATAGAGACGTATGGGTCATTTAAAATTACACATTCACTGTTTCCATTTGTTTTTATTCGAAAAGTTTTTATCCCAGTTCAAGTATGCATTTTATTTGTATGGTTTATGTTATAATTAGTAGAGCCTATATATAAGCCTAACCACCAGCCTAGAAAATCATTTTTTCTCCAAGTCTAAAATTACAAGCAGCACCAACCCTTTCCCACATGGTCTGCAAGTGATTAATCTAATACCAGAAATACAAGCTCCACCAGACAGTATTGAGCCGCTCCCATCGCCTGGGCAGGATATCCCAGAGAACATGTCATTAAATATGCATGCACTCCGGAGGTTCCCCCTAGTTCAATTCAAAGATAAAGCTTACAGGTGTTTAATAAGGCACTGCCTGTTAGTCTATATACTACTGTGGCCTATTACACGGAAGTTGTGACATTTTCTGTGAATTATTACTATAATTATGAAACTTAAATCAGTAAAAAAATTGTCCTTCTACTGGATAATCACAATGTTCTATTTCTTCAAACGTTTAACGAATACATTCTTTAAAAAAGAAGAAGAACATAGGTCATCTTACTATGTTTCTTTAGTGTCGTGACAAAAACGAGTCTTCTTAAACTCCTATTGAGTGAAAAAAACTATAAACAAAATTTATTACTATTATAAGAGGTCGTCAAAACAAATTACAGGCCAATATGAAACTTGAATGGTAAATCTAATTTGGTTTAAAAATAAAAAAAATTTAGGGCACCAACAGTATTGAAACAAATACTTCTGTATAACGAAATTAAAAAATTTCAAGAACAGATAATCAGCAATGTTCATTAAAAAACCAATTGCTACAAGAAAATATATATTTCTAAACACTTAGACATGAATTAGTCAATCTTGAATTCATGTACAGTAATGTTTAAGAATTGTATACAGACCAAAAAAATCTTACCCTAAGACATTATAAAAACTATGCAAATGTAAACATGCCATTTCACCACAAACAATGAGGCAAACATGTATTATTAAAAGTTCCACGATTTAAATGACAATATATATCAGTCACATACAGTGAGTTAAGTCAAAGTCAGGCCAGCAGTGTCTGAGATATCATGTTGGTTAACATGACTGCTATCTTTGAGCATGTATGCAAAATGTCATCATAGTATCAAACGTGTGAAGAGATATAAATACACTATAAAGCGGAAAGTATTGTGTTTAGGTGTTTCTGCCACACCCATTGCTCAAAGGTGCATAACATCTAGCAGGTGGCTATATATGTATCTATAAACAAACATTGGCTGTACAATGGATTGTACTGAAGAGCTCAGAGACTTTAAACGTGGCACTTTTTTGTCACCTTTGCCACAAGTGCAGTTTATTAAATTTCGGCTGTACAAGATCTGGCTCGGTCAACTGCAAGAAGTGCAAGTGGCTAAGTGCAACAGTAGCGCAGTCACTAAGTGATAGACCACACAAACTCACAGAGGGGGGTTGTGGAGTGCTGAATCGCATAGCGTGTAAAAAAACACATATCACCACTTACTATAGAGTTCCAAACTGCCTCTGGAAGTATCATCAGCACAATAACTGGAACATCATTAAATACATTTCCATGGCGTAGCAGCTGTATGCAAGCCTCAAATCAACATGTGCAATACCAAGCATCAGTAGTGGAATGCATAGTGCCTACTGGGAAGTTTGGTGGAGGAGGGATAATGGTCTGGGGCTGTTTTACAGGGTTAAGGGAAGGCACCTTACTTCCAGCGTAGGGTCAACTTAGTGCTACTGGATACATATTTTAGAGAACATTGGGTGTTTCCAACTCTGTGGCAACAGTTTGAGGGAAGGTCCCTTCCAGCTCCAGCATGACTGTGCCCATGTGCACTAAGCAGGGTCTATAAAGACAAAAGAGTGGCTTCTGTTAAAACTAAAAAAAGGGGCCAACTCCATATTATTGCCAGTGGTTATGGAATGGGATGTCCAACAAGCTCAAATAGGTAAGATATTTGGGGGTCCACATACTTTTGGCCATAAAGTGTACATCACTATTGTGTGATATCAATGTCCCTACATAGTCTTCACAGTGTTGCAACATTTTTATCAAATTCTGTTACAAAGAAATACCCTTATTACGTTTTCATGTACCAGACCGCACCTATGTATTTAGTGGACATTATGCTTGATATTGTTTATGGATTCCTCATTTCAAATTCTGTAGAAATTAAGAATTTGGTGCCAAAGGAGGACAGTAAAAATCTAAATGGCAAAAAGACTCATGGCAAAAATGATATCCAGTGAGAGAACTATGTACTGAACTCTGTGTAAACTATGCCATTTCATAACTTTAGTTCACACTAAGTAATGGGAGAGAAATTATATTGCGAATTCGGCCTGAGGTGTGATATAGTTGTCATTTTGTCTCTTTAACTACTTTGTCATTGTTAGTAAACCATGAAAAATCTGCATACTAATTGACCTATCCTAGTGATTTCTCATTTAAACGTTATAAAACGCAGCTAAAGATACAAAAATTATTAAAAATAGAAAATGTCCAAGCATGCAAAGAAATATGATGAATAGGCTATTCCTGTTTTTTTCCAAATAGTCCAGTAGTTCCACAAAACCAGACTGTATGCATACTGGGACATTTAAAATAGCACAAAGATGAATATATTTTATAGACACTCCAAACATATGACATATTTCAAATTTCTTTTGGCAGACATCCAAATAGCTGGGCCTGTCTGAAGAAGAAGAAAAGTATGCATTACAAGACAAGGTCTTCTCTTATAAAGAGAACCGTCCTGTTGTACCAAGGATGGTTACATATGTCAAAATGTCCCGAGGTGTTTGCTTCTCAATATCATGACTTGCATAATGCAAAGTGTACTGCTTAAGATTTTCTCTGAAGAGTATCTGACATTTACTTCCACTCCTTAGTTTAGCGTGACAGGTTATGACAGCCTAAGTATTGAACATGGGAAAGGAAGCGGTCAAGTCATGATTAACATTCCGACTGCACTAACCATGGATAGCAGCTAAATGCCCAACTCTGTGTTCATTCTGAAGGTGTTTTCATACATGCTTTAGGTGAATTCTGGTCTGTGCTGCTTGCCTGTATTGAGAGAGTCACCCAACACCATAGCCTAATTTACCAACCACCTCTTATGTTCATTCAACTCCAGATCCTTGGATTTCAAGTGACATTACACAACATTACAGTGCTATTTTTAGATTGTTCAGACCCTAAAACAAGATATTTCAATGAAAACTAAATATATAGAAATCATGCTGACATTTCTTGATGACAACAATGTAGTCATTGTGTACAGTGTATAAGAAAAGTCTACACACCCCTAGGTTTTTTGTGTGGCATTTTAGCAGGGGCGTGTAGACCTTTTATATCCACTGTACAAATCTAAATTAGACAAATGGTGTGCTGCTATACACTGTTTGGAGTTTGAAAGTGTTATAAAAGCTGGCATGTTAAGTTACCAGTTCACCAGTGGAGCTCAGAATGTGTTCCCTATTGCCTCCTCTCTAATCCATACTGTTTGGTCTAGTTTTTAACTTCAAACACATTCAAGTAGAGAAGCCTATCAGAATGAAAGTTTAGAATAAATGCACTTGTATGCATATTACGTTCATAAGGGTGTGCTTAGTTTTTTTGTCTTTGTTTTTTTATTTCTATTTTTGTATTTTACCTTTATTAATACAGAAAAATCAACAACATTTTCAAATTCTCGCGATGGACTCGTATGATTATTCTCCACAAAATTCAGCAATCAAATAAGACAGGATCCAACATTTTAGTGAATCACTTGTCTACCAATTGACTATCTACGCCCCAACCATTTGATTACTTATTGGTTTCACAATCACATAGGATTGAGGACTGATGTGAGGATTCAGAGCTGAACTTGGAACAATGGAATGACAACATCTAGCTAGCTACTGTTGCTAAGCTAGTATCTAGTTAACATAACTGAATATTTTCACAAATCAGTTTTCTGTTGTCATGACTCCAACAAGTTATGAGCAGACAGCTGTCAGGTTCTGCTGCGCACAACTCAACCACAGAAGAAGAACATGCTGAAGGACATGCTGAAGTACAGAAGGCAAAGTCCTATAAATGTTTGCCATTCAGCCTTGCTTGTAAAACTGCAGAACAAACACTAGTGCTCAATCTAAGCTCACAACACCATTGATCTCCTGCCAGGTATGTGTCAATAAGGCCTGATACATAGTGCTCACAATAGACACTCATCCCTAAGATTGAGAATGGCGTGAGAACCACCGCTAAATTGGACTGTTTCCCAGAAATCGATCACAAGACTTTCATAAAATCTCCCATCTACAACACAGTTGATCTTTTCGTTTCACATAGATTTCACCAATCTAGTGTGTCAGATCAAAATAAATGATTCAATCTTATAAACAGTGAAATGGCACTAAAAAGTGCACCGCTGTGAAAGGACATAAGAAAAGAGAAGAAACATTCGTCCACTAACCTGACATGACTGACCATCAACTCAACAGAGAAGTGAACGTTATAACTGGACCCCAGAGCAGTGAAAGATGGTGAGTCTTGTTATCTTTTACATCACGTGAACGGCCGTGTACGCATGTGACGCTTACATGAGGAAGTGATGGCACCAGGATGCACTGTGGGAAGTGATGGCACCAGGATACACTGTGGGAAGTGATGGCACCAGGATACACTGTGGGAAGTGATGGCACCAGGATGCACTGTGGAAAGTGATGGCACCAGGATGCATTCTGGGAAGTGATGGCACCAGGATGCAAGGTATTAAGATGACAAGACTTTGAAGGGAGCTCACTGGGCAATGTTCTGCTGGGAAAGCCAGTGTTCAGCTATAAGAGCTGTGTAGTTCTTCACTCAGTACTGTAGTTTATATTTCAATCCCATACTCATATTCTTGTTCCTGTCCATTTGACACACCAATACCTGACTTACCTTTTACTCAAATACATTAGCATTAGCTTAACACAATTAGAACAACATACAGGCAAAAGTGAAAAGGGTTGATAATGCACAAGTCTCCGATCTTAATTAGATGCAATTTGATTATGTTAATATTTTAGAATAGAATGATTGTGTTTACTCCTGCAGTGGTGCTGGCAGATACTTTTTAGATATTATATTAGTCAGCCTTCTCTGTACTTTTCACCATTGACAAATAAATAAAACTAGATTTTTCCGTAGCACATTTTGATTTGAATATGGGCTGTCTAATTTGTATATATATTTTATGAATTAATTTGTTTGATGAAAAATTACACAGCTTAAGGCAAACATATTCTTTTACTCATTCGTTTGCTACTTTCATTACAATTCTGTAATTTCGAGGCAATATTTCTGCATACATTTTGCTCCCCTTGAGGCAAAAGCTCTTTATACCAAACTCATCATAGTAAAGCATATTTCAGATTATTATGATTGTTAAAGAGAACAACCATCCAAAGAAACAGAAAAACTCATTGCATTTGCCAAGAGTTATCACAAATTATTCCAGGTATTCCAGGCATAATTCGTGAATAATCCATTCTGGACAATTGTAAAATAATAAATAATCAAACAATAGTTCTGCTGGCTTATCATGGACAGGTACGTGTTTTGTATGGACACTGACCTCTAGTCAAAACATAGAAATCTAGCCTGCACTTTTAATTATATATAAACCCATCAGCCATAACATTACAAACACCTGACCACCCTGACTGGCCTGCAGTTACACAGCCCCATACGCAACAAGCAGCGATGCACTGTGTGTTCTGACACTTTTCTATCAGATCCAGCATGAACTTTTTTTTGCAATTTGAGCGACAGTAGGTCATCTGTTGGGTCAGACCACACGGGCCAGTTTTCGCTCCACACGTGCATCAATGAGCCTTGGCCGTCCATGACCGGGTCACCGGTTCACCACTTTCCCTTCATTGGAGCACTTTTGATAGGTGCTGACCCCTGCAGACCGGGAACACCCCACAAGAGTTGTAGTTTTGGAGATGCTCTGACCCAGTCCTCTAGCATCACAAATTGGCCCTTGTCAAAGTCACTCAATTCCTTCCACTTGTCTACTTTCCCTGCTTCTAACACATAAACTTTGAGGACAGAATGTTCAATTGCTGCCTAATATATGCCACCCACTGACAGGTGCCATGGTAACGAGATTATCAGTGTTATTCACTTCACCTGTCAGTGGTCATAATGTTATGGCTGTTTGGTGAATATTTGGCACCAAACAGTTTTTATGCACATTTTACTTATTTTTTCATTTTATCAAAACCTCAGCTAACCTTATGTACAATATTGGACATTGCTTTGGTTTCTCACAAATTTTGTTACTTTAGCAAATTTTGTTATGTTTGGGGTCTGTCATGTTCTGAAGTACAGCTGTACTGTACTTGTTGTATGTGGTGGTTGGCTGGTACATGGATGGTTCCGCATGTAAAATTATGTGGCAAAAGCTACAACAAACATTTGTTCTCTAGTTTTAGTTTGCTTTACTCGCATTTTTACGTATTCTTAGTAGTCGTGCGGTATACATTTTGGTTAGCCTTTTCTGAGGTAAATTCAGGAGTACACACAGTAAAGGCAAACCTTTAGTATTTACTGTAAATGACATGAAGTGAAAGGTGCTTTCAGCGTATTTTGTTGCTGTATCTATTGTTACAGAAAACAACAACATAGACAAAAGATACATTTTCTAATACAATGGATATAAAAAGTCCCCTGTTAAAATGTCAGGTTTTTGTGATGCGAAGGGGTGTGTAGACTTTTTATATCCAATGTATTTTTTTCTCCTGTTCTCAAAGTAGTTTTCCATAAAAAAAGAATACATTAATATTACAATAACACCCATAGGTATAATTATTCTGTTTTTAGAGGATATGCGTAATTGTCACTTAAAGTATGGTGCATTTGTGGGTTAATACAAAACAGGAAAATACAACACTGTTTGTAAAGATGACTTTCACCATGTCCAAAACCTGTC
The DNA here is from genome assembly GCA_029465975.1 of Dallia pectoralis. NCBI lineage: Eukaryota > Metazoa > Chordata > Actinopteri > Esociformes > Umbridae > Dallia > Dallia pectoralis. The sequence goes on from CM055733.1 coordinate 6,900,893, forward strand.
AATTGAAATACATATGTGTATGTGGGACACTCCTGGTGAGTTGAAACTAGTGAGCTGAATCCTCCTATGAGATCCAATCCCCTTGATGTCCATTTTATTTCATACATCATGGCCCCCTCCCTGTGAAGACATCTGGCTGTGTCTTATCTAGGTGAACAAAGAGAGGGGGCACTTTGACACAATCAATAACCAGGTGAAATTGAAAGACACAGAGATAAAAATACGCAGAGTAAGAGACCTGAACATGCATGAATATATATATATATATATAATACTGAGAGATAGCAGGGAGAGAGGTGGAGAAGCAGGGAGGGAGAGGTGGAGAATCAGGGGGAGAGAGAGAGAGAGAGTGAGAGAGGTGGAGAAGTAGAGAGATAGAGGGGTGGAGGGAGGTTCAGCAGCACTAATTGCCTGGGCTCTAGGGGTACCCGGGAGTCTGACGCTGCACGGTGACATTAACATGGATTTCTTCTCTCCTGTGCAGCTGCCAGGATCACCTGAACCCTAGGAGATAAATCACAGCCAGGCCACAGTCCCAGTGCTGCCGGCTAGGAGACGACCAGGGGGAGCAGGGAGACAGGAGGTCAGCACTGCAGCCCAAGGCAGCTACGCATGCAGAGATGCAGTGTGTGTGTGTGTGTGTGAGAATAAATGAGGTCTTATTTGGTACTGGTCAGTACTAGTGTGCTAGCGGGCCTAAACAAGGTGCCAGTTGGTACTGGTCAGTACTAGTGTGCTAGCAGGCCAAAACAAGGTCCCAGTTGGTACTGGTCAGTACTAGTGTGCTAGTGGGCCTAAACAAGGTCCCAGTTGGTATTGGTCAGTACTAGTGTGCTAGTGGGCCTAAACAAGGTCCTAGTTGGTATTGGTCAGTACTTGTGTGCTAGTGGGCCTAAACAAGGTCCCAGTTGGTATTGGTCAGTACTAGTGTGCTAGTGGTCCTAAACAAGGTCCCAGTTGGTACTGGTCAGTATTAGTGTGCTAGTGGGCCTAAACAAGGTCCCAGTTGGTATTGGTCAGTACTAGTGTGCTAGTGGGCCTAAACAAGGTCCCAGTTGGTATTGGTCAGTACTAGTGTGCTAGTGGGCCTAAACAAGGTCCCAGTTGGTACTGGTCAGTACTAGTGGGCTAGCAGGGCCTAAACAAGTTCCCAGTTGGTATTGGTCAGTACTATTGTGCTAGTGGGCCTAAACAAGCGGTTGGTACTACTCAGTACTAGTGTGCTAGTGGGCCTAAACAAGGTCCCAGTTGGTACTGGTCAGTACTAGTGTGCTAGCAGGCCAAAACAAGGTCCCAGTTGGTACTGGTCAGTACTAGTGTGCTAGCAGGGCTAATCAAGGTCCCAGTTGGTACAGGTCAGTACTAGTGTGCTAGTGGGCCTAAACAAGGTCCCAGTTGGTACTGGTCAGTACTAGTGTGCTGGCGGGCCTAAACAAGGTCCCAGTTTGTACTGGTCAGTACTAGTGTGCTGGCGGGCCTAAACAAGGTCCCAGTTGGTACTGGTCAGTACTAGTGTGCTAGTGGGCCTAAACAAGGTCCCAGTTGGTATTGGTCAGTACTAGTGTGCTAGTGGGCCTAAACAAGGTCCCAGTTGGTATTGGTCAGTACTAGTGTGCTAGTGGGCCTAAACAAGGTCCCAGTTGGTATTGGTCAGTACTAGTGTGCTAGTGGGCCTAAACAAGGTCCCAGTTGGTACTGGTCAGTACTAGTGGGCTAGCAGGGCTAAACAAGGTCCCAGTTGGTATTGGTCAGTACTAGTGTGCTAGTGGGCCTAAACAAGGTCCCAGTTGGTACTGGTCAGTACTAGTGTGCTAGCAGGCCAAAACAAGGTCCCAGTTGGTACTGGTCAGTACTAGTGTGCTAGCAGGGCTAATCAAGGTCCCAGTTGGTACTGGTCAGTACTAGTGTGCTAGTGGGCCTAAACAAGGTCCCAGTTGGTACTGGTCAGTACTAGTGTGCTGGCGGGCCTAAACAAGGTCCCAGTTGGTACTGGTCAGTACTAGTGTGCTGGCGGGCCTAAACAAGGTCCCAGTTGGTACTCGTCAGTACTAGTGTGCTAGTGGGCCTAAACAAGGTCCCAGTTGGTACTGGTCAGTACTAGTGTGCTAGTGGGCCTAAACAAGGTCCCAGTTGGTACTGGTCAGTACTAGTGTGCTAGCGGGCCTAAACAAGGTCCCAGTTGGTACTGGTCAGTACTTGTGTGCTAGTGGGCCTGAACAAGGTCCCAGTCGGTACTGGTCAGTACTTGTGTGCTAGCAGGCCTAAACAAGGTCCCAGTTGGTACTGGTCAGTACTAGTGTGCTAGCGGGCCTAAACAAGGTCCCAGTTGGTATTGGTCAGTACTAGTGTGCTAGTGGGCCTAAACAAGGTCCCAGTTGGTACTGGTCAGTACTAGTGTGCTAGCGGGCCTAAACAAGGTCCCAGTTGGTACTGGTCAGTACTAGTGTGCTAGCGGGCCTAAACAAGCAGTTGGTACTGGTCAGTACTAGCCAGCGGGCCTAAACAAGGTCCCAGTTGGTACTGGTCAGTACTAGTGTGCTAGCGGGCCTAAACAAGGTCCCAGTTGGTACTGGTCAGTACTAGTGTGCTAGTGGGCCTAAACAAGGTCCCAGTTGGTACTGGTCAGTACTAGCGTGCTAGCGGGCCTAAACAAGGTCCCAGTTGGTACTGGTCAGTACTAGTGTGCTAGCGGGCCTAAACAAGGTCCCAGTTGGTATTGGTCAGTACTAGTGTGCTAGTGGGCCTAAACAAGGTCCTAGTTGGTATTGGTCAGTACTTGTGTGCTAGTGGGCCTAAACAAGGTCCCAGTTGGTATTGGTCAGTACTAGTGTGCTAGTGGTCCTAAACAAGGTCCCAGTTGGTACTGGTCAGTATTAGTGTGCTAGTGGGCCTAAACAAGGTCCCAGTTGGTATTGGTCAGTACTAGTGTGCTAGTGGGCCTAAACAAGGTCCCAGTTGGTATTGGTCAGTACTAGTGTGCTAATGGGCCTAAACAAGGTCCCAGTTGGTACTGGTCAGTACTAGTGGGCTAGCAGGGCCTAAACAAGTTCCCAGTTGGTATTGGTCAGTACTAGTGTGCTAGTGGGCCTAAACAAGCGGTTGGTACTACTCAGTACTAGTGTGCTAGTGGGCCTAAACAAGGTCCCAGTTGGTACTGGTCAGTACTAGTGTGCTAGCAGGCCAAAACAAGGTCCCAGTTGGTACTGGTCAGTACTAGTGTGCTAGCAGGCCTAATCAAGGTCCCAGTTGGTACTGGTCAGTACTAGTGTGCTAGTGGGCCTAAACAAGGTCCCAGTTGGTACTGGTCAGTACTAGTGTGCTAGCGGGCCTAAACAAGGTCCCAGTTGGTACTGGTCAGTACTAGTGTGCTAGCGGGCCTAAACAAGGTCCCAGTTGGTACTGGTCAGTACTAGTGTGCTAGCGGGCCTAAACAAGGTCCCAGTTGGTACTGGTCAGTACTTGTGTGCTAGTGGGCCTGAACAAGGTCCCAGTCGGTACTGGTCAGTTCTTGTGTGCTAGCAGGCCTAAACATGGTCCCAGTTGGTACTGGTCAGTACTAGTGTGCTAGCGGGCCTAAACAAGGTCCCAGTTGGTACTGGTCAGTACTAGTGTGCTAGCGGGCCTAAACAAGGTCCCAGTTGGTACTGGTCAGTACTAGTGTGCTAGCGGGCCTAAACAAGCAGTTGGTATTGGTCAGTACTAGCGTGCTAGCGGGCCTAAACAAGGTCCCAGTTGGTACTGGTCAGTACTAGTGTGCTACTGTGCCTAAACAAGGTCCCAGTTGGTACTGGTCAGTACTAGTGTGCAAGCGGGCCTAAACAAGGTCCCAGTTGGTATTGGTCAGTACTAGTGTGCTAGTGGGCCTAAACAAGGTCCCAGTTGGTACTGGTCAGTACTAGTGCACTAGCAGGGCTAAACAAGGTCCCAGTTGGTAATGGTCAGTACTAGTGTGCTAGTGGGCCTAAACAAGCGGTTGGTACTACTGAGTACTAGTGTGCTAGTGGGCCTAAACAAGGTCCCAGTTGGTATTGGTCAGTACTAGTGTGCTAGTGGGCCTAAACAAGCGGTTGGTACTACTCAGTACTAGTGTGCTAGTGGGCCTAAACAAGGTTCCAGTTGGTACTGGTCAGTTTTTTCTCTCCATCTGTCCATCTACTCAGTGTGCCAGTTTGACGGCATTCTTCTGGCGGTAACTAGGTGTTGGGAGGTTTTCCCACATCTGCTGTAAGGTTTCCTCCAGTTGTACGTTGGGGAAAAAATGCCTTCATCAGTATCTGTCATAGAGATTTTTGCCCATGATACCAGACTTCTTCAGATGCTCAGGCAGAACTGCCGAGTGAAGTGTGATGCGGCTGCCTTCTAAAAATACCTGCCCTGATTTTGCTAAACTGATACGAACCCCCCCTCCCCATCCCCCCGCCTGCCGTGAGGTACCATCAAAACAAGGATCCACTCTACGCATTATAAACGTATGCGTGCAACACCATCCTGTTATCAGGTTGTCAGCCTACTTTAAGGTGCACTACATTCATATTATCACCCCATTGAAATTGCCAAGCTCTTTCAAAACCACACAGCTGAAAGAATCCTTCCCCTATCATTGTCTAAATGTGACTTTGCTGTGGTCCTATCTTTAGGAGACATTTCTGACACATTCCATTTGCATAATTGCATGTAAACAGTAAGTACACACCCTAGAATTCTTCCCCCATATTTTTTCCATATTTAGATACATGGATTTGTGAGCTACATTCCAACTGCATTCATTAATATAGGGGTAACCCAATTCAACAAATAACACACACAAAAACTATAAAACAAGCAATTAAAATCAACAAAAATGCGATTTACTAGAGCAGCCAATTTATTTATATCCTGCCATCCAGCAGACCAATCAGCATCAAGGCCTCATTGACGGAGTGCTGCCTCGATGGTTGTCATGGACGGTTCTCTAAAATTGTCGGTACAAAGAAGCTTTGAAGCTCTGCTAGTCTACATTAGGTTCTTGGTGACTTCACTGACCAAGGCCCTACTAAGTTTAGCTACACGTTCAGCTCTAGGAACTGTCTTTGTGGTTCCAACCACAAGATATTTTGTATTTAAAAAAAAAGTAATTCACACATTGAAAAAATACTTGTTTTCACTTTGTGATTTTGATGTAGTGTGTAAATGGCAATTTTTTACATTAACTATAACAGGTTTAAAACACAACTGGCAGAGCTCCCTCCGAAGCAATTTCACCGCCCCCTGCAGGCAGGCCTAGGCGTTCTAGCGCCATTGTTCCTCCTCCCATCACATTATTGTCCGGTCTCGTCAGATAAAACACCTGGAGCCCATTCCCACATTACCAGAGAATATAGATCCCCTGTGTTTGATCATGTCTTTGTGGGGAGTTGTAATACGTTACATGTGTTTCTCTGCTTCTATTTTGAAGATGTGCACCTGCTACATATATATGTGTATCGCACAGAGAGTACGTAAACTTTTAAAACTTAGATTTCAAACAAAAAAACATTACACGTTAAAACGACCACATAAACGTAACCCTTAAACAAAATAACCAAAAAATATTGTCAAAACAATTGTTGCAAAACAACATATTTTTTTGTGTAGCTGTCTCTATACGATGTTTGTTAATTTGATATTCATATAGGCCTTCATTATAGCATTTATATTTAAAATAATATATATAATAAAGTAATAAGCAAACAGTATGAGCACAACAAATTGAAGACTTTTCATCATGAGGTCATTTATTTTGGATGGTCAGAGGGAATATATTTGTTCACAGTGGAAACATCCATCAAAGATGACAGCAAACAATAACCTCACCTCAGCAGACCACAACAAGCAACCCAAGGAACCACCAAACAGCCCTTCGTCAAGCACATAAAGATATCTGACATGTAGGCGGACATATCTCACAGCCAAGGGTCAGGCGCAGTTCTCCGTGGAGGAGCAAATCACTTTTCAAGAGTTTGTTTACCCACCCTGTAACCCAAATGCCATGTCACTTTCGGTTCAAGAATACATGAAGGTATTTGTTACAAAAACGAAGTGGCCTGCGATGGCGTTCCTCTCTAACGTAAATGGTGTTGCCACCACATTAATTATTGGACAGTGCATCAAGCTTCAACTACGTAGCCAACATGTAAATGGGATCAGGCACGTGCAAGGGGGCGTTGGGTGCTTGAGCACCTGCCCCTTTGCCCCTTGGTGCCCTAAGTGCCCTTTTGTCAAAGCACAATTTCCTAAATTTTTTTAAATAACATGCCCTTTTGTGAATGCCTGCCCATGCCCAATCTAAATATTAGTAACATTTATGAATAATAATTTCGCCGTAAATAAAATGATCCACGTGATGACCTTTGACCTGACGGCGACGACCTCATCGTAATGGGACAATTCCTCACGCCGCACGTGCATTTTTTTCAACACCGCAGCATCTGGTAAGTGCTGTTTCATTATCAGCGAATTGATTTTGGTGTTTATTTACATATTATTATTTTACAAGAACAATGTGATGTGAAGAGAGCATGCAGATATGTTGTTTATACTGCTGTTATAGCCTGTAGTGTAAGTAACGTTAGCGTGCTGTTTGAGGGAGAAAAGTTCACAGGCATCGAGGGCTCTGGTCTTTTTGTTGTTATTTGACTAAACTATTATTATATTACAGTATTTCTTTTAAACGTAGAGTGCCTTAAAAATAATGATCACAACACTGGTAAGGCTTATTCAGATTTTCTCGTTCTCGTAATTATCATTATACAAATTAAAACAATAGCAACTGTGTTTACAGAGGCAAGACCACTATAGCCTGTAAACTCAATAATATCTCTCTGGAAATAAATGTAAAAATATCAAATAATCAATCAAAATCCAACTACATCTCATAGTCACAATGCAATTTGAAATCATGATCACAGTATTGTATACTGTAGACCATAGGCGTAATCCTATGGGGGGACAGGGGGACACGTCCCCACCAATATTCAAAGGACAATTTGACCCCCCAATATTTGATCATACGGTATGATTATGCGGGCAATATCGATGTGACTGCTAGTACTTAACGTCTTTTTTTTCAGCACCGAAAATATCAAATCCCGGCCGGTCCATTTCCAAAATCCATTTGACTTGCCTTAACTAACACATTAACAAAAGTTATTTCTCCTGAAATATAAATGGGACTTTAAAAAAGCCAGCTGATACCTACTACCCAGGGACGGACTGGGACTAAAAAAGAGAAAGCACAACATATTTCTTAATATTAGCTACTGCATATGGAATTTTACAGCTTAAATGTTGACGTTTAGCTGTTTTAACTACATCATACACATGGGCAAAAATAGAATAAAACAGAAAATAAAAGCTTGAAAACCCACATCCACAGGCGAGCGCACTAACCACTACTCCAAACAAGTAATTGTACTCTCTATTGATTAAAAAAAAAATTGGATGTTCGGAAGCTGTCCCCCCCCAATGTGTGACTGACTATTTCGCCCTTGCTGTAGAAACACAAACACCTCTGCCTATATAGATTTTTGTTTCTCACTCTTACCCCTGCCATGGCCACCATCATCATCATATCGACCAATTAATTTAGTTTTCAGATAAATGTACTTTTTTTAATCTGGTATCTTATTTTCTCTACCTGCAGCTCTTGGTGTGCAGCAGCCAGTTGGGGGCATCTCCCTGACTCCCTCTTATTTTCTTGGAGCAGTCAGCCTTGCCAGGTCAGTAAGCAAGTTGTAAACACTGTCAGCAATATTTACATATTGTCATGGTCACATAACAATTGTTTAATCAGCTTATATATCTCCTATATGTTTGACTTTGACTTTGTTTGTTGTTTTAATGTCTATAGTCTACAGTCAACTCCAGTAGCAGCAGCAACAACAACAACAGCAAAGGCAGCATACTCAGTCAATGACTTTTTACTGTATTTTTTTCTGTTTAATGTAATTATTAATGTAACTCTTGTATTTTTGTAATTCAGTTTTGCCATCAAATTAGCCACACATGCTGACATGCGTTTAATAAAAATATATTGTACTGTATGAAACATGATTTTACTATAATGTTTTCTATAGTTTTTAATATACCTATATACATTATTATGCTGAACAGAGAAGAAAAAGACATCAGGTTGGGACAACTTTTTAAACGTTTCTAATCCCGGAGTTATTAGGTAGAGAGAAAATCTTTTTTAACTTTTAAACTTAAAATTGTATTTTCTATTCTGTTTCCTTTTTCAAAATTGCATCACAGAATTTGCTGCCGTATCAATACATAATCATCCGTATCGATATGCGAATCAGCGAGGAATGCTTCACTATATTTTGCTGTATTGATATTTAGAGCACCGCTATTTAAAGCCTTGTTCAATGTGCCCCTTTTATACTTTGAGCACCTGCCCCTCCTAAGGGCTCTGCACGGCCCTGAATGGGATGGCAGCTACCGGTAATCCACCAACATATGTGCAAAACTTAACTGGCTAACAGCATGTTGGGGGCCACAGAAAATCACTTTTGAAGAATTGTATAGAACTCAGAGAATATCAATGTGCTGTGTTTATTTGTTACTGTGAGAAGGGGCACCTCATGGCATACATAAACAATGTCGTAAAATAATATGAGAAAATTGATCTCGATTCCAACTGTCATAATAACAAAGCACACATGATAAATTATACAAACGGTTGCGGTAATATGATATTGATTTTGTACATTTGAGAGGCGAGAGATAAAAAAGAGTTTAGTTAACAAGTATATCAACTGACTACTGATTCAGGGGCAATTCTGAACGTGGAAGCAGATATTCTTACATAGGACTAACCTAGAAATTTCACAGGGGGGAGGGGGGGCACTGATTGGTCAGGGTTTGTGTGAGATCTGCTGTAGGCTAACCTCCTGTTGTAGTCCTTGTGGTTTACCCTTTGATAGCCTTAGATCATCATCTGTGTTTCTGCTCTCTGGTTTAACAGTTCAATGTAATACAAAACATGACGGCTTGACTAGGTGTTGACTTTCATTCCTGATTGTTTGAAATGATTTGTGTCTGTGCCACGTCGGGAGACACGTCCAAGTTAGGGACATGGTTAAGCGGACATCATAGTGTTTACTCAGATAATTTTATATGAAAGACCAAATATTTAGTCTGCATCTATATCTGGGTACAGAATCAGAAACAGATTTTTTGATAATTTTGTATTCGGTTATAGAAAATGCCACTGTTTATGACCAATAGAGCATACTTTTCGAGCACTTCTTTCCCAGTATTTATTGAAATATTTTGCATAACTACAAAGCTTTGTTTTGTACTGTAGGTAACTTGTAATGTCTTATATTGTACTTCTATCATTTCCGCTAACCGGACTGCCTCAGATTGGAGCCCACAGAGAACAGAGAAACCTACCTCTGCAATTGTGTTTGTTAATATTTTCATTGTTTCCAAAGATTAGAATGGATCAAGCTGACATTTTGGGTTTTTATAAGGTACAACAGTTAAACTGAGCTTGCAAAGATGTTCGTAGTGTTAGTCTTCAACAAAATGAGGTTTACTAACAAGGTTCGGGAGGAGGACTTCCAGCTAATTAATTACAGGTGGAAGCCCTCAGCAATTAACAGCTAGAGGGTACATATAGACTCAGCAGTCTTACCTCGCTCCGCTGACAGCTCGCAGCAGCTTCTCTCGCCCAGATACTACTCGTCTCGCTAAAGCGCTTCCTCCGCGGAAGGCACTAACAATCCCAGGAATGTCCCCCCGCAAGTCGCGGGTCTCCCGACCATTTCGGTCATGCCGTACGCCACTCCGGAGCCCAGGGCTTCTCGCGGCCGCACTCCGGCCCGACCATCCGCGCGTTCACCCGGACGCCGGTACCAGGCTTCGCCGCCCCCAGCAAAACCACCACCTTCTTCCCCGGCCTCCTCCTACCGCTCGACCATCCCGACGATCCCTCCCGTGGGGAACTGGACCGTAGCCGGGCTAAGACAAGCGCTGGGCAAGTCGGACCCACAGGTCTCAAGGAAGACGCACAAAGCGGAGCCGTACGACCTATATGTCTCCCAAACCGGCCCGCAGGCAGGGCAAAACCCGCAGGGCTCAAAATATACCGCCCCAGGCAACTCCGTCGTCCTCCCGCTCAGGACACGGCTCGCTTTGCTCCGCCAATGCCTCTGCCGCCGCAGCGCCGCATTCGGACGAGCCCAGCTGCTCCCCTTTTACAGCTCAGCCTTATACCCCTAATAACCCTCTCCCTTTCCAGCGGCCCCGAGCTCCGCCCCGGGCACTAGCGCGAAGCTTTCCCAGCCAGCAGTACAGGCTAACCCTCGCCTCCAGTCTCTCTACCCTCCAGGTGCCAACCCCGCCCACTGGCAGCGGCACAACCCCGCCCACCGGCAGTGGCCCGCAGGCCCGCAGCCCCACAGCTCCAAACCAGCGCGGGCCCGCCCCCGCTCGCTGCGCAAGCTCACTCTTCATCCTTCCAACCGCCATTCCCCCTCCCCTCCTCCCCACTCCGGTTCGAGCAACCCTATTTGTCCACCAGCTACGTAACTCGTACAGCAACCACCAGCGCAACCCACTGAACCCAGGTCTCCGCTCTTATCGAAGGCAGGCAGATCGGTGATAATTTCAACGCGGGCGGATGCCATAGAGCACGCAGCCGTTCCATGCATATTTGTAGCTCTGCGGCGGCGTACGTCCAGCCTAAACCCGCAAATAAAACATCCAAATTATTCCACGACTCCCGTAGAAAAAAAAAAAAAAAAAAAAAAAAAAAAAAAAAAAATAAAAAATAATAAAATTAATTAATTAAAAATTTCAGGCAATGTATTTAGAACGGCCATCCACCCGGACGAGATAAAAACGCATTTTTATCACCCTGTCAGACCCACGCAATTCCCCGTTCCCAAGTATTAACAGCCTGTCCCCTCTCGACGAATCTTCGCTTAAATTCCACGGCATAGACCAGGCATCTACCTGATTAAAATCGCGGGTCGGGGTGCCTGGCTGGCCAAAGTTGACGTTACATCCGCTTTCAAAGTCATGCCCATCCATCCCGACTCATGGCATCTCTTTGGAGTCCGCTGGCTCGAGAAATACTATTTCGCCGTACGTCTAACGTTCGGATGCAAAAGCAGCCCTAAAAATATTCGACATGCTATCAGAAGCAGTCTGCTGGATCTTGTCAAAAACTACGCCATCCCCCACCTCATTCACCTGCTAGATGATTTTCTAATAATCTCGCCTCCCAACGCCATCCCGGCCGCGCACCTCCTCTCAGTCCAAAACGTCTTCTCCGAGCTTGGAATCCCCCTCGCAGAGGAGAAAACCATGGGCCCCGCGACGTCCATCGAGTTCCTAGGGATTAACTTGGATTCTAGGGAATTCCAAGCATCCCTGCCAAAGGAGAAAATCGACCGAATAATTCTCGTCTCCTCTACTTTCCTCGAGAAATCGGTTCTCTCGAACGTGAACTCTTGTCCCTGCTCGGCCATTTAAACTTCGCGACGCGCATCATCCCGCAGGGTCGCCCCTTTATATCGCATCTCCTCTAACTCGCGTCCTCCGTCCACTCGCTAGAGGACCCCATTTTCCTTAACCCAAGCATGCCGCGACGAACTTAGGCTATGGGTAACATTTCTAAAACAGTGGAACGGCCTATCGTCTTTCCACAAAAACCTCGTCGCGTCCCCACCGAGATCCAACGGTTCACAGACGCCGCCCCCTCAATCGGGTTCGGGGATTCTACCAAGGTCGTTGGTTCGCGGCTCCGTAGCCACCCCAGTTCCAGCAATTACCGCAATCCTCGGCGCTATTCGAGCTCTACCCTCTCGTAGTAGCAGCTTTCCCGTGGGGGAAGGAATGGTCCTCTACAAGCATCCTAGTGCATTGCGACTATGAGGCGACCGTGCACTGCATTAACAGAGGCCGTTCCCATTCACCCGCTCTGATGCCACTCTTAAGGCGCCTCACCTGGATCGCAGCTTGCGACCAATTCATTATCGTCGCTAAGCATATCCCGGGTCGGAGAATCAAATTGCTGACTCCCTGTCTCGCTTTCTGTTTCAGAAATTCAGGACGCTGGCTCCGGAGGCGGACCGTATCCCTACTCCGGTACCTCGCTATTCAGAGTTGATATTCCCGTAAACCACCCGCTAAAAACCCTGCTCGACTCATCACTCAACACCATCCTTCACGCAGTCGCCCCCAGGACCCTCCAATCCTACCTTACCGCCTGGAAAAGTTTTAAAACATTCCACGCTTCTTACAACCTACCCTTCCCCGATTTTCCCTTCTTTCCATAACGTCTTTCACCTCCTATCTTTATACCATAAAGGGCTTACAAGCCGGGTCCATTAGAGGGTACCTGAGCGGCATCCAGTTTTTCCATAAATTGATGCACGGCGCCCCCTCCCCCGGAATAAGCAACGCACAAACCTCCCTCCTGATTAAAGGGATTCAAAGATCCCAGCCCACCCGTACCGACGCCAGGCAACCCTTAACCCTTGATATCTTAACCAAATGCATTTACACCCTCCGCACAGGCTACCAGCCCCTAGGTGCCGCCCGCACACTTGACGCCATGTTTATCCTAGCCTTTTCGGCTTCCTCAGGTGCTCGGAACTCACCACCACTTCCAAATTCGACCCCGAAATCCACCCCACCATCTCAGACCTATCAGTAATAGACGACGAGGCAATTTCATTTCTGATTAAACGAAGCAAGACCGACCAGAACAATAAAGGCCATTTTATCTACATTTTTAACCTAGCCTCGCAAATCCAACCGTACCAGTCAATTCGGGTTTACCTGCAACGGAGAAGATCCCAGGCTAGATCTCCTCTGGAACCCCTGTTCATGGACGAATCCCGGAAACCCGTGTCACGTTTCTGGTTCCAGAAGCACCTCAAATCCGTTCTCCAGCAGTCAGGCATTCCAGCAGAACACTTTTCAGGCCACTCATTCCGCATCGGGGCAGCAACTTCAGCAGCCCAAAAAGGCCTCTCCCAACAGCAGATCCAAGCCCTAGGGAGATGGTCCTCCGACGCTTTCCAAAGCTATATCAGGACAAATCGGTCCCATATCAAAATAGCTCACCAAACCCTCGTAAACAAATCAACCAATAGATAAATGGACAATTAAATCAACTAAGTAATAGAACTCCGTTCTAATTAATAGAACCCCCCTTGTTCCTTTTCTGTCCTCTCTTTCCGTCCAGCGAGCATTGGCCTCACAGCGGACGGAGTGAGAGCCCCCCCGGTAGAGCGCTCCTGTTTTCTCTTTCATCCAGCGAGCATTCGGTCTCCAGCAGATGCCGCGTGAGAAAATCTCCCGGGCAGGCACTCACTTTCGCTATTTCCCGTTTCCTTCCGTCCAGCGGGCACTAGTCTCACAGCGGACGGAATGAGAACCTCCCGGTTGAGTTCGTACGTTTTCTCTTCATCCAGTGAGCATTTGGTCTCCAGCAGATGCCGCGTGAGAAAATCTCCCGGGCAAGCACTCATTTTCCCCTTCGCGTTTCCCCTTTCCGTCCAGCGAGCACTAGTCTCACAGCGGACGGAGTGAGAACTTCCCGGTCGAGCTCCAACGTTTTCTCTTTTCATCCAGTGAGCATTGGTCTCCAGCAGGTGCCGCGTGAGAAAATCTCCCGGGCAAGCACTCATTTTCCCCTTCGCGTTTCCCCTTTCCGTCCAGCGAGCACTAGTCTCACAGCGGACGGAGTGAGAACTTCCCCGGTCGAGCCCATCGTTCTCTCTTTCATCCAGTGAGCATTGGTCTCCAGCAGATGCCGCGTGAGAACCTCCCGGGCAAGCACTCACTTTCCTGTACGTTCCTCCTTTCCGTCCAGCGAGCATTGGTCTCACAGCGGTCGGAATAAATCTATACCAAACGGGCATTGGTCCCACAGCAAAGCTCCCACGTTTCCCGTTCCGTCCAGCGAGCATTGGTCTCCCAGCGGTCGGAATAGGAACACCAAGCGGGCCTCAGTCCCGCAACAAACGTTCAAACGCCCCACGTCCACAGGCCAGCAGGGCCCGCCTAGTCCAGGCCGTGAACGGCTTCACAGGCCGCGCGCATAAAAAAAAAAAAAAAAAAAAAAAAAAAAAAAAAAAAAAATATAGATTAATAAACAAAAATTTAAAAAAAAAAAAAAAAAAAAAAAAAAAATAAAAAATAAATAACATTTAAAAAAAAAAAAAAAAAAAAAAAAAAAATTAATAAATAAAAAAAAAAAAAAAAAAAATATATAAAACAATTCTGACCCTTCCTCGCGATGCCAGTCCGCCAAGCGCGGCTCTCTGGGGGTTTATAATCCAGCGGCTGTCCTCGGCTCCTTAGCGTTAGGGGGTACTCTGGGTTCGGGCCAAATTCCGAGCCCGGAGCCCCGGGCCGGATTCCGAGCCCGGAACCCTCCCTCCGGACAGCACGCCAAATACGCATTAAACCTATATCCCTTAATTGGCATGTAAGTGCGAACTCGTGAAATGAGGTTTACTAACAAGGTTCGGGAGGAGGACTTCCAGCTAATTAATTACAGGTGGAAGCCCTCAGCAATTAACGGCTAGAGGGTACATATAGACTCAGCAGTCTTACCTCGCTCCGCTGACAGCTCGCAGCATCCCCCACCACCCCTTCTCCGCTCAAATTCTAGTCCTAACCACTTACATGCGGGGGGTACTCTGGGTTCGGGCCAAATTCCGAGCCCGGAGCCCCGGGCCGGATTCCGAGCCCGGAACCCTCCCTCCGGACAGCACGCCAAATACGCATTAAACCTATATCCCTTAATTGGCATGTAAGTGCGAACTCGTGAAATAACAGATGCATATACTATGCCATACTTTCTAAAGTCTAAAACCGAGGTAGAAACTCAGGATTCTGGCCTTAATAATTGGTTAGCTATTGAAGCAAACAAAAAAGCAAAAGCTAATTTAATTTGGAGAGCAAACTAACCACCTTATACATTCAAGGGTAAGGTGACCTGTTCTGAAGAGCTTAGAATGCTATTTGCTACAAAATGAGTTTCACAGATCCCCTTTGGCTATAATTACATGTGTATTGCCATGCATGGTTTATATTCTGTAAGTAACAAATTACAAAGATATTCAATGACCCTCATTCGGGTATAGTGTAATTTTAGGGGAGAGGTTATATTCCTATTTCACCCTGACAGTGGGTCACTTTGACAATATAAAATAGCTTTGCGGTACTTTGCAGCTGGGCTGAACTAAAACAAAATATCTAAACAAAAGACTGCAAATACATTCCATATTCTTTATTGGCAATTATGCATTTTGAACCCAGCAACCGAGCACTTGTTGTTGATTTGTCAGCCATTTAAAATGTAATTGATAGAAAGTGGGAAAATACAGAGCTTTTGCAGAAAGAGTTGTGGGTTAGATGAGGTTCATGTTTCAGGGATACAGGTGTATTGGATGCATCAGCTAAACCACTGGAACTCCCTACAAACATTTTAAAACAATCTTTCTGATTTTCCACAATAAAAACTTAATCAACATGTCAGTACAAAAGTGTCAACAGAATCAGGAATGGGTGAGGTGACATCACGAAAAAGTACACAACATAAACCAGGGGTCAAACCTTTTTGATACTGAGAGCTAACTCATGGGTACTGAATCATAAGGGCTGGCAGTTTGATACGTCCTTCTGAAAAAACAAATTTGCTCAGTTTGCCTTTAGTTATACATTATTAATAATGATTAATGACACTAATCACATTAAAGATTTCTCACAATAATTATCAACAATGACAATAAGGTGGGAAACAGATATCATTATTCAGCACTTTAATCTCAGATTGTTACATTTTCAGATGATCACTTACATCACTACATTGAATGAAACCTTTATTGCCCCGAGGGGAATTTGTTTTACACTCATGAGAACCACAACAAACATAGAATAAAAAACAACAACAATAACACAGCAAATAGTGACATAGAATTATCAATTCAACAACTTAAGGAATCAATAGATAGATATATATTCAATAATACACATCTAAAATGTTCAACAGCTTAAAGGAATCAATAAATAGATATATATTCAATATTCAATAACACATTTAAAATAAATCTATGTGCCCATAGATGATCCATTTAATAATTGAATGCTCTTCGGCACATATCAAAGGAAATATGTCCCATTTTCACTAGCCACTGACAAACCCTTTTAACAAACCATGAACTATGTTGAACTACGTTTCAAAAAGTTATCAATTATGTAATGTTAGAAAAATCAACGTACAAATTTGTAAATAAATCTTGTCACATTTTGAACAAATTACCAAATCTGCAGCATTTTTAACAATTTTAAATTGAACACAATTCTTCAATATTTTAATTTAACTTCGCCATGGCATTGCCATGTTGCCACCGACAACATCTGGTATCTGTTTCTTAATGTTAATGGGAAGACTGGCATTGCATGCTGTTCACCAGTTTATTGTAATCTGGTGTGTAACTTGACACTGCAACTGTGAGTGAGTCTTTCAGATGTGCATCAGTTAGGCGTGTTCTGTGTTTGTTCTTGATGAAGTTCATGTCAGAAAACGCTGATTCCCAGAGATAGGTTGAACCAAAACAGGCTAGCAACATTTAAAGCTGCTGTGCATACTCCACTGTACTTCTCTGTGTCAACAAGGCTCTAAAAGTTTGGAGCAGCCTGGCTGGCTTCGAGGTGGAGGTCATTTTGCCAATGTTATGATTTCAATCTCCAGCTGTCCAGCATCCAAGTTGATCGTTGCACTTAGTTGCTCAGCAAAGCATGTTGTGTCCACATTCATGAAAGGATTGGAAATGAACAACCAACACAACACACATGGCTCAAGCTGAAGAAGGTCACAAAACCTATTCTCAAACTCTTGCCCAAGTCTGTTTATAACTTCACAGTATTTTTCTGCAACTTTGTCAAATGTCTCAGATGCCACAGCATTGTCTTTCAGCGCTGACTGCACAGAAGGAAAGTGCAGCCCCTTTTTTCTGTAAATCCACAGAGAAAATGTTAATCTTGGCTTGAAATGCATTTAAAGCACTTATCATATCAACAACAGTCTTACCTTTGCCTTGCAGCTTGCAGTTCAAGCCGTTTAGTTTCCCAGTAACGTCCGTCAAAAATGCAAGGTCAAGTGTCCACTCTGTGTCCTCTAGCAGTGAGACGTCTTCGCCTTTGGACTGCTTGAACTCTTTGATTTCACCCAAATGTGCCAAAAACGAAGTAAAACTCGTCCTCTGCTGAGCCATCTGATTTCTGTGTGTGGCAGCAGGTTGCCTTTTCAGCTGACACCTCCTCCAATAACACCTTGAAAATTCTGCGCTTTTTTGCTCTGCGGATGTTGTTTATGATATTTACAACGTGTCATCACGTGCCCAAAGCCAATCACTTTTGCACATAACGCCTACTGGTGAATGATGCAGTGGTAATGCAGACATTTGGGGAAGTCACTTTTACAGTGAGCGATGCAACCTGTATGTCGGCCGATCATAGCAGGAGCCCCGTCTGTAGTCACCGCTACCAGCTTTTCCAATGATAACTTTTTCTGCACGAAAAACTCCTTCACCGTGTTGTTAATGTCAACTCTCCTCCTAGTTGTCTTTAAGGGCAGTAGTGTCGGGAGTTCTTCTCTTGTGGAGAAATCTTCAAACACAATCCGGATAAAAACTAACAGCTGTGCTGTACTGCTGCTGTCCACGGACTCGTCGCACTGGATGCTAAACCAGCTGCACTTCGCCAGATCCCGGTCCAGATGATCGGCCAAGTTACCAGACATAGCTGACACTCGTCTAACCATCGTAGATGCACTTGGACGTCGGAGAGAGTGGAGATTAGATCGGTTGCATTTTTCTCGTCTTTAAGTACAGTGTTAGCAATTATCGTCATTGCTTCTTTGACAACTTCCCCTTCTGAAAATGCCTTCTTCTTCTTGATCAGTAAATGTGTAGCTCTAAATGAGGCTTCGGTTGCTTTTTGTGACTTTAGCCGTCCTCGTGAAAAAAGACTGTTGCTTACCCAAAGCTGCCTTTAGCTCACAAGCTTTTTCTGCCCGTAGTGCACTTCTCGTAGTGCACTTCTCGTAGTGCACCTCTCGTAGTGCACTTCTCGTAGTGCACTTCCCGGTGGGTAATTAGCATGGTAGCTTTTGTGACACGTAACCCAGATAGCACAAAGCTGGCGGGCCACGGGCGCGGACCAGCGGCGGCAGAGTTGGCGGCCCACCGGCGGTTAAAGCTGGCGGTACGCTAGCGTTTTGCTCATTGTTTAACGAGCCGTCCACCGGGCGGGTGAGCAGCGTTTTCGACAGAGGTCTGCTGGTAATCCGACGGACTGCCGCTGCTGTTATAGTCGGCCCCCCAGGCAATATCCTACCTAGACCTATACATAGGCCTAGGCTTAATTATGTTCTGGATTTTTATTACTGACTACAATAACTTTAAATAAACTAATTAGGAAAATTGTTTAAAATGACCTTAAAATATAATACAATGCACATTTTAGTTTATTTTAAAAGTTATAAAATATATATTTAAAGAAATAACTCAAAAGATTTTCAAAGTAAAATAAACGTTTTTATTGTTCTCTTTTAAACTTTTCAATGTTCTGCTCTGGGCTCCGCCAGCCTCTGGCGCTGTCTTCTACCTCCCTCTCGGTCGGATGCCCCATCGGGAATCTGCTCTTCTCGTTGGAGAGCCTCTTCGGTTGCCTCGTTTTTTGCAGGGTTGTTCCTCACAGCTCCTGAGAAAGAAAATTATTGAATTCAGCAAGTGAAGGATGCATTGATTTCGCAAACAGCATTATAAATAAGGGTATACAAAACTTTTTGACCAATTTCTCTGTTAAATCCAGATTTTGCCCAAGCCCTCTCTCAATGTCCTGTAGCATGTTTCTGTCCTCCAGTGGAAGGACATGTCCATATTGGTTCCGGCTGTCAGGCTCTGTAAAAGGGCTGTGTTTAAAGAAACTTGCAGTTTCACATCCTTCAGTTCTTCAGCCAGCTCCCTCAGATGCTGGAGTATTAATCTGTTGAAGTCTAATAAAAAAAACAAAGAAACGCTTTATGCTGTGATATATTACTTCTTATGAGAATGTTTGACAATTCAAATGAAGATGCATCTTAAACAATTCACATACAATTTGGACACTGTTCAGTAATGATGAATCAATATTTACTTTTAGGATGCTGAAAAGCTGGCCCCAATGTTGAGCGTCCATAGCCTGCTTAAAACCATAACACATCACATTTCCATAAGAATGCAGTCATTTTGGTGCAAAAACAAATATTACATGAAAGAGAGCAGCACTGATTAGTACTTAGAACTGTACTTGCCCTGAGGTGCCGGGTCTGTGGGGAACCTGTATCCTCCATGTCCTGTTAATTATTATAGAGAGATGGGCATTAGATTTATACATCTTTGATTCTGAATATTAATAATTGAATTTTAAAAACACAAGACAGAACACAGTTACCTCCAGGTTGGTGACGAAAAGTGATGGGTGTTGGTGGAGAGGCATGGAACTGGACAGAATCTGTATCAGTGAAAGAAAAAGGTTTTGATTTATGGAGACAGGTGGCCATGCATTCTTGCAGGAGTGAGTTCAGGTTGTTTTAGTGTTTTTATATGCAGGGTAATTTATAGTTGAAATTGATATCTGGCAGTGGTCTTCAGATTGGTCAGTAGCTTTCTTATAGTTCAAGCCCAGTGTTTGGGCATAAGGAAGTTGTTTGTTTGATTCTGTTAAATCATTAAAGTAAATGGCTGATTAGTTGCTGGATAAAATGCACTATGTTACATAGAGCAGTATACAGTCAAACATAAAAAAAAAAAACGAACTTGCTCTTTTTTGGGGGCCTTTAAATCTCGGTGCTTTTGGGGCACTGGGAAACCGCCCAACCTCTTCTTCGTCGTCGCTCTTGTCCTCTGATTTATATTTTAAATTATTTCTATAAATAATATTGGAATTAAATTATTATAAGACAAACAATTGATTGCCAGAAAGAGATTAACATTCGTATATTTTTTGACGAATGAAAAAAAATATAGTACATGTGATTTCCAGGATATAATGTGGTGATCTTATTTTTTATAAATATATCCGGCTCTGCTGATATGCGAGCCGGCTCTTAACCGTCACCTACTAGGCTCGACGCGAACGATTCATCATTGATTTTTAGGGATGTTTTTCACCATGGCTCTCCCTACCGGATGTCGAGCATTATTCAAGTTTGAAGTAGCTGCAAACATCCAACCGATTTTATACGGTGTTTCTGCCCAGTCTAAAAGGAATCTGCTTCTTTTTTCATATTCAAAGGTAAATTCTGCAAGATTATAATTTGGTGAAGCATTGTAGATTGGTGTTTGGTGGCTAACACAAACCTGCCTTTCTGATAGTGCTGACGTTAGGAATGAGCTCTTTGACGTTAGTTAGCACTGTGTTATACAGCGAACTAGCTAGCCGATTTATCTGACTCTAGATATTACGTTGGGTTAGTTTTGTAAACACTGTACATTTTTCTGAAAACATTCTCAATAAATAATTGTATACTTACGTGTTGTAATTTATAGTAGAAACAGGAAAAACTGAGGGAAATTGGTAAAAAAAAGCCTGCAAAAACAAGCAGGTACTGTAGTTAGCAAAAAACGATTGATTATAAAATCTACAAGATATCTAAAACCATGAACTAATTCACTATATACAGGTATTAACGAAATGATTAATTAAATTCATAAATTTGAATAAAAAATGTCTCAGACTAGGTAGTACTCTCGATCTGAGGATGCTTCAACGGTTGTCAGTAGTAAAAGGCAAACGGTTTATCAGTTGGATATTCTGCTCGAACTGGCACTATATGCAAGAAGACACTATATGCAAGAAGACATATACTGTGCTCGAGACACTATGCTGATCTCTTAAATAGCCATTCATTTAGTCCTTAAATAAACTGTTTAGTAAGTTGCCATACAGATGTGTTTTTGATGCTATTAGGCTGTTACTCAATGGTGTGACTCGTACTGTTAATATAAATAATTAATAATTAACAATATTCATTGTGTGTCAGACAGATTGTGTATGCTTACCTGCCAGAGATCCGCTCTACTGGTGGTCTCATCTTCGCAGAAGACCACTTTGAGGTAAGAATTATTCGTCCTCTGTTGTAAAGATTTGGATTTTTTTGTCCACATCATATTAATCTTCTGTTGTGTGTCTAATTTTAAGCCAACCAAAAGACTTGCTGATTTGACATCAAAATAAGGCTAAAATAGCCGAGGCATATTCATCCAGACAGATTGATAATCTTGTGTCCTTACATTGTACACACTTCTGTTGGAACCCAGGACATCATACATACAGAGCATGCACTCTACCAGAGATACTAACTCCTCCAATAGGAACCCAGGACATCATACATACAGAGCATGCACTCTACCACTGAGATACCAACTCCTCTGACATGGGCACCAAAAGACTGTAAAAGTTATGTAATTACAGTATACAGAAAAAGAACATGGTGGAACATCTCACAACTAATTAAGGTATTTGGCAACATTTTAGTTACATGAGACGAGACTGCCGGAGCGGTATTATCCCCAAAATATTTTGTTGACTTTCAGTGTGGATTTGAGCAGTGCTGAGTGCTGACCTGTAGAATGTTGATGTATAAGCATCAATATCTTTTTTTGACTGCATTGCTGGTGTGTTGGCTATACCCTGTGTATACGGAAAGTTTACTTGCAAGCATTTTCCAGACTCATAGAATTGATGTTGTACATGATGGATCCACAATGAGCGGTTATGGTAGGATGAGTTATGGTCACATTTTCAAAATATGTCTTCTAACATTCTTTTTTTTTTTAGTAAGTTGATTTTTCTCCCTCTGTTTCTCCCTTTCTTTAGATGCTCCTACCAGGACCTGGTAGATGTTTGTGAGGTGTGGGACCTCTGCTAGGTCTGCAAGGATCTACTTATAAAAACACGGAACAAAAGGAAAGAGAATTATGAGACAAGAGGCAAGAACAGGAGAGGAATCTCCTGAAGTTGTTAGATTTGGGGATCATCTTTAGTTGTCAATTACTTGATTGGGAAGCAAAATGTTATCCAGAACATCGAGCATCGAGCATCATTAGAGGTAGAGTAGGCCATATATGTTATATGTAATGTACTCTCTGATCATATTCATTAGAGGTAGAGTAGGCCATATATGTTATATGTAATGTACTCTCTGATCATATTCATTAGAGGTAGAGTAGGCCATATATGTTATATGTAATGTACTCTCTGATCATATTCATTAGAGGTAGAGTAGGCCATATATGTTATATGTAATGTACTCTCTGATCATATTCATTAGAGGTAGAGTAGGCCATATATGTTATATGTAATGTACTCTCTGATCATATTCATTAGAGGTAGAGTAGGCCATATATGTTATATGTAATGTACTCTCTGATCATATTCATTAGAGGTAGAGTAGGCCATATATGTTATATGTAATGTACTCTCTGATCATATTCATTAGAGGTAGAGTAGGCCATATATGTTATATGTAATGTACTCTCTGATCATATTCATTAGAGGTAGAGTAGGCCATATATGTTATATGTAATGTACTCTCTGATCATATTCATTAGAGGTAGAGTAGGCCATATATGTTATATGTAATGTACTCTCTGATCATATTCATTAGAGGTAGAGTAGGCCATATATGTTATATGTAATGTACTCTCTGATCATATTCATTAGAGGTAGAGTAGGCCATATATGTTATATGTAATGTACTCTCTGATCATATTCATTAGAGGTAGAGTAGGCCATATATGTTATATGTAATGTACTCTCTGATCATATTCATTAGAGGTAGAGTAGGCCATATATGTTATATGTAATGTACTCTCTGATCATATTCATTAGAGGTAGAGTAGGCCATATATGTTATATGTAATGTACTCTCTGATCATATTCATTAGAGGTAGAGTAGGCCATATATGTTATATGTAATGTACTCTCTGATCATATTCATTAGAGGTAGAGTAGGCCATATATGTTATATGTAATGTACTCTCTGATCATATTCATTAGAGGTAGAGTAGGCCATATATGTTATATGTAATGTACTCTCTGATCATATTCATTAGAGGTAGAGTAGGCCATATATGTTATATGTAATGTACTCTCTGATCATATTCATTAGAGGTAGAGTAGGTAGGCTGATCATATTATGTTATATGTAATGTACTCTCTGATCATATTCATTAGAGGTAGAGTAGGCCATATATGTTATATGTAATGTACTCTCTGATCATATTCATTAGAGGTAGAGTAGGCCATATATGTTATATGTAATGTACTCTCTGATCATATTCATTAGAGGTAGAGTAGGCCATATATGTTATATGTAATGTATGCCATATATGTTATATGTAATGTACTCTCATATATTCATTAGAGGTAGAGTAGGCCATATATGTTATATGTAATGTACTCTCTGATCATATTCATTAGAGGTAGAGTAGGCCATATATGTTATATGTAATGTACTCTCTGATCATATTCATTAGAGGTAGAGTAGGCCATATATGTTATATGTAATGTACTCTCTGATCATATTCATTAGAGGTAGAGTAGGCCATATATGTTATATGTAATGTACTCTCTGATCATATTCATTAGAGGTAGAGTAGGCCATATATGTTATATGTAATGTACTCTCTGATCATATTCATTAGAGGTAGAGTAGGCCATATATGTTATATGTAATGTACTCTCTGATCATATTCATTAGAGGTAGAGTAGGCCATATATGTTATATGTAATGTACTCTCTGATCATATTCATTAGAGGTAGAGTAGGCCATATATGTTATATGTAATGTACTCTCTGATCATATTCATATTCATTAGATGTACTCTCTGTAGATCATATTCATTAGAGTAGGAGTAGGCCATATATGTTATATGTAATGTACTCTCTGATCATATTCATTAGAGGTAGAGTAGGCCATATATGTTATATGTAATGTACTCTCTGATCATATTCATTAGAGGTAGAGTAGGCCATATATGTTATATGTAATGTACTCTCTGATCATATTCATTAGAGGTAGAGTAGGCCATATATGTTATATGTAATGTACTCTCTGATCATATTCATTAGAGGTAGAGTAGGCCATATATGTTATATGTAATGTACTCTCTGATCATATTCATTAGAGGTAGAGTAGGCCATATATGTTATATGTAATGTACTCTCTGATCATATTCATTAGAGGTAGAGTAGGCCATATATGTTATATGTAATGTACTCTCTGATCATATTCATTAGAGGTAGAGTAGGCCATATATGTTATATGTAATGTACTCTCTGATCATATTCATTAGAGGTAGAGTAGGCCATATATGTTATATGTAATGTACTCTCTGATCATATTCATTAGAGGTAGAGTAGGCCATATATGTTATATGTAATGTACTCTCTGATCATATTCATTAGAGGTAGAGTAGGCCATATATGTTATATGTAATGTACTCTCTGATCATATTCATTAGAGGTAGAGTAGGCCATATATGTTATATGTAATGTACTCTCTGATCATATTCATTAGAGGTAGAGTAGGCCATATATGTTATATGTAATGTACTCTCTGATCATATTCATTAGAGGTAGAGTAGGCCATATATGTTATATGATCATATTCATTAATGTAGGCCATATATGTTATATCTCTGATCATATTCATTAGAGGTAGAGTAGGCCATATATGTTATATGTAATGTACTCTCTGATCATATTCATTAGAGGTAGAGTAGGCCATATATGTTATATGTAATGTACTCTCTAGGATCATATTCATTAGAGGTAGAGTAGGCCATATATGTTATATGTAATGTACTCTCTGATCATATTCATTAGAGGTAGAGTAGGCCATATATGTTATATGTAATGTACTCTCTGATCATATTCATTAGAGGTAGAGTAGGCCATATATGTTATATGTAATGTACTCTCTGATCATATTCATTAGAGGTAGAGTAGGCCATATATGTTATATGTAATGTACTCTCTGATCATATTCATTAGAGGTAGAGTAGGCCATATATGTTATATGTAATGTACTCTCTGATCATATTCATTAGAGGTAGAGTAGGCCATATATGTTATATGTAATGTACTCTCTGATCATATTCATTATTAGGCCATATATGTTATAGTAATGTACTCTCTGATCATATTCATTAGAGTAGGCCATATATGTTATATGTAATGTACTCTCTGATCATATTCATTAGGAGGTTATAGTAATGTAGGATCCATATATGTTATATGTAATGTACTCTCTGATCATATTCATTAGAGGTAGAGTAGGCCATATATGTTATATGTAATGTACTCTCTGATCATATTCATTAGAGGTAGAGTAGGCCATATATGTTATATGTAATGTACTCTCTGATCATATTCATTAGAGGTAGAGTAGGCCATATATGTTATATGTAATGTACTCTCTGATCATATTCATTAGAGGTAGAGTAGGCCATATATGTTATATGTAATGTACTCTCTGATCATATTCATTAGAGGTAGAGTCATACTCTCTGATCATATTCATTAGAGGTAGAGTAGGCCATATATGTTATATGTAATGTACTCTCTGATCATATCATTATTCATTAGATGTACTCTCTGATCATATTCATTAGAGGTAGAGTAGGCCATATATGTTATATGTAATGTACTCTCTGTAGGCCATATATGTTATATGTAATGTACTCTCTGATCATATTCATTAGAGGTAGAGTAGGCCATATATGTTATATGTAATGTACTCTCTGATCATATTCATTAGAGGTTATATGTAATGTACTCTCTGATCATATTCAGTAGGCCATATATGTTATATGTAATGTACTCTCTGATCATATTCATTAGAGGATCATATTCATTAGAGTAGGCCATATATGTTATATGTAATGTACTCTCTGATCATATTCATTAGAGGTAGAGTAGGCCATATATGTTATATGTAATGTACTCTCTGATCATATTCATTAGAGGTAGAGTAGGCCATATATGTTATATGTAATGTACTCTCTGATCATATTCATTAGAGGTAGAGTAGGCCATATATGTTATATGTAATGTACTCTCTGATCATATTCATTAGAGGTAGAGTAGGCCATATATGTTATATGTAATGTACTCTCTGATCATATTCATTAGAGGTAGAGTAGGCCATATATGTTATATGTAATGTACTCTCTGATCATATTCATTAGAGGTAGAGTAGGCCATTATATGTATGTTATATGTAATGTACTCTCTGATCATATTCATTAGAGGTAGAGTAGGCCATATATGTTATATGTAATGTACTCTCTGATCATATTCATTAGAGGTAGAGTAGGCCATATATGTTATATGTAATGTACTCTCTGATCATATTCATTAGAGGTAGAGTAGGCCATATATGTTATATGTAATGTACTCTCTGATCATATTCATTAGAGGTAGAGTAGGCCATATATGTTATATGTAATGTACTCTCTGATCATATTCATTAGAGGTAGAGTAGGCCATATATGTTATATGTAATGTACTCTCTGATCATATTCATTAGAGGTAGAGTAGGCCATATATGTTATATGTAATGTACTCTCTGATCATATTCATTAGAGGTAGAGTAGGCCATATATGTTATATGTAATGTACTCTCTGATCATATTCATTAGAGGTAGAGTAGGCCATATATGTTATATGTAATGTACTCTCTGATCATATTCATTAGAGGTAGAGTAGGCCATATATGTTATATGTAATGTACTCTCTGATCATATTCATTAGAGGTAGAGTAGGCCATATATGTTATATGTAATGTACTCTCTGATCATATTCATTAGAGGTAGAGTAGGCCATATATGTTATATGTAATGTACTCTCTGATCATATTCATTAGAGGTAGAGTAGGCCATATATGTTATATGTAATGTACTCTCTGATCATATTCATTAGAGGTAGAGTAGGCCATATATGTTATATGTAATGTACTCTCTGATCATATTCATTAGAGGTAGAGTAGGCCATATATGTTATATGTAATGTACTCTCTGATCATATTCATTAGAGGTAGAGTAGGCCATATATGTTATATGTAATGTACTCTCTGATCATATTCATTAGAGGTAGAGTAGGCCATATATGTTATATGTAATGTACTCTCTGATCATATTCATTAGAGGTAGAGTTCATATATGTTATATGTAATGTACTCTCTGATCATATTCATTAGAGGTAGAGTAGGCCATATATGTTATATGTAATGTACTCTCTGATCATATTCATTAGAGGTAGAGTAGGCCATATATGTTATATGTAATGTACTCTCTGATCATATTCATTAGAGGTAGAGTAGGCCATATATGTTATATGTAATGTACTCTCTGATCATATTCATTAGAGGTAGAGTAGGCCATATATGTTATATGTAATGTACTCTCTGATCATATTCATTAGGTAGAGTAGGCCATATATGTTATATGTAATGTACTCTCTGATCATTATAGGCCATATATGTTATATGTAATGTACTCTCTGATCATATTCATTAGAGGTAGAGTAGGCCATATATGTTATATGTAATGTACTCTCTGATCATATTCATTAGAGGTAGAGTAGGCCATATATGTTATATGTAATGTACTCTCTGATCATATTCATTAGAGGTAGAGTAGGCCATATATGTTATATGTAATGTACTCTCTGATCATATTCATTAGAGGTAGAGTAGGCCATATATGTTATATGTAATGTACTCTCTGATCATATTCATTAGAGGTAGAGTAGGCCATATATGTTATATGTAATGTACTCTCTGATCATATTCATTAGAGGTAGAGTAGGCCATATATGTTATATGTAATGTACTCTCTGATCATATTCATTAGAGGTAGAGTAGGCCATATATGTTATATGTAATGTACTCTCTGATCATATTCATTAGAGGTAGAGTAGGCCATATATGTTATATGTAATGTACTCTCTGATCATATTCATTAGAGGTAGAGTAGGCCATATATGTTATATGTAATGTACTCTCTGATCATATTCATTAGAGGTAGAGTAGGCCATATATGTTATATGTAATGTACTCTCTGATCATATTCATTAGAGGTAGAGTAGGCCATATATGTTATATGTAATGTACTCTCTGATCATATTCATTAGAGGTAGAGTAGGCCATATATGTTATATGTAATGTACTCTCTGATCATATTCAGTAGGCCATTATGTTATATGTAATGTACTCTCTGATCATATTCATTAGAGGTAGAGTAGGCCATATATGTTATATGTAATGTACTCTCTGATCATATTCATTAGAGGTAGAGTAATGGCCATATATGTTATATGTTATATGTAATGTACTCTCTGATCATATTCATTAGTTATATGTAATGTAGATAGGCCATATATGTTATATGTAATGTACTCTCTGATCATATTCATTAGAGGTAGAGTAGGCCATATATGTTATATGTAATGTACTCTCTGATCATATTCATTAGAGGTAGAGTAGGCCATATATGTTATATGTAATGTACTCTCTGATCATATTCATTAGAGGTAGAGTAGGCCATATATGTTATATGTAATGTACTCTCTGATCATATTCATTAGAGGTAGAGTAGGCCATATATGTTATATGTAATGTACTCTCTGATCATATTCATTAGAGGTAGAGTAGGCCATATATGTTATATATATGTTATATGTAATGTACTCTCTGATCATATTCATTAGAGGTAGAGTAGGCCATATATGTTATATGTAATGTACTCTCTGATCATATTCATTAGAGGTAGAGTAGGCCATATATGTTATATGTAATGTACTCTCTGATCATATTCATTAGAGGTAGAGTAGGCCATATATGTTATATTATATGATCATATTCATTAATGTAGGCCATATATGTTATATGTAATGTCTCTGATCATATTCATTAGAGGTAGAGTAGGCCATATATGTTATATGTAATGTACTCTCTGATCATATTCATTAGAGGTAGAGTAGGCCATATATGTTATATGTAATGTACTCTCTGATCATATTCATTAGAGGTAGAGTAGGCCATATATGTTATATGTAATGTACTCTCTGATCATATTCATTAGAGGTAGAGTAGGCCATATATGTTATATGTAATGTACTCTCTGATCATATTCATTAGAGGTAGTTATATGTAGGCCATATATGTTATATGTAATGTACTCTCTGATCATATTCATTAGAGGTAAGTAGGCCATATATGTTATATGTAATGTACTCTCTGATCATATTCATTAGAGGTAGAGTAGGCCATATATGTTATATGTAATGTACTCTCTGATCATATTCATTAGAGGTAGAGTAGGCCATATATCATTTATATGTAATGTACTCTCTGATCATATTCATTAGAGGTAGAGTAGGCCATATATGTTATATGTAATGTACTCTCTGATCATATTCATTAGAGGTAGAGTAGGCCATATATGTTATATGTAATGTACTCTCTGATCATATTCATTAGAGGTAGAGTAGGCCATATATGTTATATGTAATGTACTCTCTGATCATATTCATTAGAGGTAGAGTAGGCCATATATGTTATATGTAATGTACTCTCTGATCATATTCATTAGAGGTAGAGTAGGCCATATATGTTATATGTAATGTACTCTCTGATCATATTCATTAGAGGTAGAGTAGGCCATATATGTTATATGTAATGTACTCTCTGATCATATTCATTAGAGGTAGAGTAGGCCATATATGTTATATGTAATGTACTCTCTGATCATATTCATTAGAGGTAGGCCATATAGTTATAGGTACTCTCTGATCATCATTATGTTATATGTTATATGTAATGTCTCTGATCATATTCATTAGAGGTAGAGTAGGCCATATATGTTATATGTAATGTACTCTCTGATCATATTCATTAGAGGTAGAGTAGGCCATATATGTTATATGTAATGTACTCTCTGATCATATTCATTAGAGGTAGAGTAGGCCATATATGTTATATGTAATGTACTCTCTGATCATATTCATTAGAGGTGATCATATATGTTATATGTAATGTACTCTCTGATCATATTAGAGGTAGAGTAGGCCATATATGTTATATGTAATGTACTCTCTGATCATATTCATTAGAGGTAGAGTAGGCCATATATGTTATATGTAATGTACTCTCTGATCATATTCATTAGAGGAGTAGGCCATATATGTTATATGTAATGTACTCTCTGATCATCATTAGAGGTAGAGTAGGCCATATATGTTATATGTAATGTACTCTCTGATCATATTCATTAGAGGTAGAGTAGGCCATATATGTTATATGTAATGTACTCTCTGATCATATTCATTAGAGGTAGAGTAGGCCATATATGTTATATGTAATGTACTCTCTGATCATATTCATTAGAGGTAAGGCCATATAGTTATATGTAATGTAGGCCATATATGTTATATGTAATGTACTCTCTGATCATATTCATTAGAGGTAGAGTAGGCCATATATGTTATATGTAATGTACTCTCTGATCATATTCATTAGAGGTAGAGTAGGCCATATATGTTATATGTAATGTACTCTCTGATCATATTCATTAGAGGTAGAGTAGGCCATATATGTTATATGTAATGTACTCTCTGATCATATTCATTAGAGGTAGAGTAGGCCATATATGTTATATGTAATGTACTCTCTGATCATATTCATTAGAGGTAGAGTAGGCCATATATGTTATATGTAATGTACTCTCTGATCATATTCATTAGAGGTAGAGTAGGCCATATATGTTATATGTAATGTACTCTCTGATCATATTCATTAGAGGTAGAGTAGGCCATATATGTTATATGTAATGTACTCTCTGATCATATTCATTAGAGGTAGAGTAGGCCATATATGTTATATGTAATGTACTCTCTGATCATATTCATTAGAGGAGTAGGCCATATATGTTATATGTAATGTACTCTCTGATCATATTCATTAGAGTAGGTAGTTATAGTAGGCCATATATGTTATATGTAATGTACTCTCTGATCATATTCATTAGAGGTAGAGTAGGCCATATATGTTATATGTAATGTACTCTCTGATCATATTCATTAGAGGTAGAGTAGGCCATATATGTTATATGTAATGATCACTCTCTGATCATATTCATTAGTAGGCCATATATGTTATATGTAATGTACTCTCTGATCATATTCATTATATAGGCCATATATGTTATATGTAATGTACTCTCTGATCATATTCATTAGAGGTAGAGTAGGCCATATATGTTATATGTAATGTACTCTCTGATCATATTCATTAGAGGTAGAGTAGGCCATATATGTTATATGTAATGTACTCTCTGATCATATTCATTAGAGGTAGAGTAGGCCATATATGTTATATGTAATGTACTCTCTGATCATACTCTCTGATCATATTCATTAGAGGTAGAGTAGGCCATATATGTTATAGTAATGTACTCTCTGATCATATTCATTAGAGGTAGAGTAGGCCATATATGTTATATGTAATGTACTCTCTGATCATATTCATTAGAGGTAGAGTAGGCCATATATGTTATATGTAATGTACTCTCTGATCATATTCATTAGAGGTAGAGTAGGCCATATATGTTATATGTAATGTACTCTCTGATCATATTCATTAGAGGTAGAGTAGGCCATATATGTTATATGTAATGTACTCTCTGATCATATTCATTAGAGGTAGAGTAGGCCATATATGTTATATGTAATGTACTCTCTGATCATATCTAGAGTAGGCCATATATGTTATATGTAATGTACTCTCTGATCATTCATTAGAGGTAGAGTAGGCCATATATGTTATATGTAATGTACTCTCTGATCATATTCATTAGAGGTAGAGTAGGCCATATATGTTATATGTAATGTACTCTCTGATCATCTTTAGAGGTAGAGTAGGCCATATATGTTATATGTAATGTACTCTCTGATCATCTTTAGAGGTAGAGTAGGCCATATATGTTATATGTAATGTACTCTCTGATCATATTCATTAGAGGTAGAGTAGGCCATATATGTTATATGTAATGTACTCTCTGATCATATTCATTAGAGGTAGAGTAGGCCATATATGTTATATGTAATGTACTCTCTGATCATATTCTTTAGAGGTAGAGTAGGCCATATATGTTATATGTAATGTACTCTCTGATCATATTCTAGATCATATATGTTATATGTAATGTACTCTCTGATCATTAGAGGTAGAGTAGGCCATATATGTTATATGTAATGTACTCTCTGATCATATTCATTAGAGGTAGAGTAGGCCATATATGTTATATGTAATGTACTCTCTGATCATATTCATTAGAGGTAGAGTAGGCCATATATGTTATATGTAATGTACTCTCTGATCATATTCATTAGAGGTAGAGTAGGCCATATATGTTATATGTAATGTACTCTCTGATCATATTCATTATTCATATATGTTATATGTAATGTACTCTCTGATCATATTCATTAGGTAGAGTAGGCCATATATGTTATATGTAATGTACTCTCTGATCATATTCATTAGAGGTAGAGTAGGCCATATATGTTATATGTAATGTACTCTCTGATCATATTCATTAGAGGTAGAGTAGGCCATATATGTTATATGTAATGTACTCTCTGATCATATTCATTAGAGGTAGAGTAGGCCATATATGTTATATGTAATGTACTCTCTGATCATATTCATTACATATATGTTTATGTAATGTACTCTCTGATCTCTGTTATATGTAATACTCTCTGATCATTAGAGGTAGAGTAGGCCATATATGTTATATGTAATGTACTCTCTGATCATATTCATTAGAGGTAGAGTAGGCCATATATGTTATATGTAATGTACTCTCTGATCATATTCATTAGAGGTAGAGTAGGCCATATATGTTATATGTAATGTACTCTCTCTGATCATATTCATTAGAGGTAGAGTAGGCCATATATGTTATATGTAATGTACTCTCTGATCATATTCATTAGAGGTAGAGTAGGCCATATATGTTATATGTAATGTACTCTCTGATCATATTCATTAGAGGTAGAGTAGGCCATATATATGTTATATGTAATGTACTCTCTGATCATATTCATTAGAGGTAGAGTAGGCCATATATGTTATATGTAATGTACTCTCTGATCATATTCATTAGAGGTAGAGTAGGCCATATATGTTATATGTAATGTACTCTCTGATCATATTCATTAGAGGTAGAGTAGGCCATATATGTTATATGTAATGTACTCTCTGATCATATTCATTAGAGGTAGAGTAGGCCATATATGTTATATGTAATGTACTCTCTGATCATATTCATTAGAGGCCATATATGTTATATGGCCATATGTTATATGTAATGTACTCTCTGATCATATTCATTAGAGGTAGAGTAGGCCATATATGTTATATGTAATGTACTCTCTGATCATATTCATTAGAGGTAGAGTAGGCCATATATGTTATATGTAATGTACTCTCTGATCATATTCATTATTCATATATATTTATATGTAATGTACTCTCTGATCATATTCATTAGAGGTAGAGTAGGCCATATATGTTATATGTAATGTACTCTCTGATCATATTCATTAGAGGTAGAGTAGGCCATATATGTTATATGTAATGTACTCTCTGATCATCTTTAGAGGTAGAGTAGGCCATATATGTTATATGTAATGTACTCTCTGATCATATTCATTAGAGGTAGAGTAGGCCATATATGTTATATGTAATGTACTCTCTATCAGTAGGCCATATATGTTATATGTAATGTACTCTCTGATCATCTTTAGAGGTAGAGTAGGCCATATATGTTATATGTAATGTACTCTCTGATCATATTCATTAGAGGTAGAGTAGGCCATATATGTTATATGTAATGTACTCTCTGATCATATTCATTAGAGGTAGAGTAGGCCATATATGTTATATGTAATGTACTCTCTGATCATATTCATTAGAGGTAGAGTAGGCCATATATGTTATATGTAATGTACTCTCTGATCATATTCATTAGAGGTAGAGTAGGCCATATATGTTATATGTAATGTACTCTCTGATCATATTCATTAGAGGTAGAGTAGGCCATATATGTTATATGTAATGTACTCTCTGATCATATTCATTAGAGGTAGAGTAGGCCATATAT
Organism: Dallia pectoralis; assembly: GCA_029465975.1. Taxonomy (NCBI): domain Eukaryota; kingdom Metazoa; phylum Chordata; class Actinopteri; order Esociformes; family Umbridae; genus Dallia; species Dallia pectoralis. Next base: position 6,935,164 of record CM055733.1, read on the forward strand.
GTTATATGTAATGTACTCTCTGATCATATTCATTAGAGGTAGAGTAGGCCATATATGTTATATGTAATGTACTCTCTGATCATATTCATTAGAGGTAGAGTAGGCCATATATGTTATATGTAATGTACTCTCTGATCATATTCATTAGAGGTAGAGTAGGCCATATATGTTATATGTAATGTACTCTCTGATCATATTCATTAGAGGTGATAGGCCATATATGTTATATAATGTACTCTCTGATCATTCATTAGAGGTAGAGTAGGCCATATATGTTATATGTAATGTACTCTCTGATCATATTCATTAGAGGTAGAGTAGGCCATATATGTTATATGTAATGTACTCTCTGATCATATTCATTAGAGGTAGAGTAGGCCATATATGTTATATGTAATGTACTCTCTGATCATATTCATTAGAGGTAGAGTAGGCCATATATGTTATATGTAATGTACTCTCTGATCATATTCATTAGAGGTAGAGTAGGCCATATATGTTATATGTAATGTACTCTCTGATCATCATTAGAGGTAGAGTAGGCCATATATGTTATATGTAATGTACTCTCTGATCATACTCATTAGAGGTAGAGTAGGCCATATATGTTATATGTAATGTACTCTCTGATCATCATTAGAGGTAGAGTAGGCCATATATGTTATATGTAATGTACTCTCTGATCATATTCATTAGAGGTAGAGTAGGCCATATATGTTATATGTAATGTACTCTCTGATCATATTCATTAGAGGTAGAGTAGGCCATATATGTTATATGTAATGTACTCTCTGATCATATTTATTAGAGATAGAGTAGGCCATATATGTTATATGTAATGTACTCTCTGATCATCATTGTGCATTACATGTAACATATATGGCTTCTCTACCTCTGTGAGATATGATCGGGGAGGTACATTACATATAACATATATGGCTTCTCCACCTCTATGGAATATGATCAGAGAGTACATTATATAACATATATGGCCTCTACCTCAAGATGATCCGGGAAATTGCATTTACCATATAACATATAACTACTCCCCACTCAGAGTACATTACATATAACATATGTACCTACCTCAAGATGATCGGAAATTTGCATTACATATTTGCATTACATATAACATATATGGCTTCTCCCTACAATAATATGATCAGGGTACATTATATAACATATATATTCTCCACAATGAACATGATCAGAGGTACCCATAACATGGGCCTATACCTCTGTGAATATGATCGAGGAAATTGCATTACAGCATGGCATGTGTAACCTGCTCTACCTCTGTGGGCAGATCAGAGAGTACATTACATATAACATAGTAACCTCTCTCCTCTGTGAATGTGATCAGAGAGTACATTACATATAATGGCATATGGCCTACTCCTATGTGAATATGATCAGAAGTACATTACATATAACATATATGGCCTATCTACCTCTGAATATGATCAGAGAGTACATTACATATAACATATATGGCCTACTCTACCTCACAATGAGTGTGATCAGAGAGTACATTACATATAACATATATGGCCTACTCCTCTGTAGTGTGATCAGAGAGAGTACATTATATAACATGTATGGCCTACTCCACTCTGAGATGATCGGAAGTGCATTGCATATAACATATATGGCCTACTCAGTGCATTACATATGGCATATATGGCTTCTCCTCTAATGAATATGATCAGAGAATTTGCATTACATATAACATATATATTTTCTCCACATACAATGAATATGATCAGGAAATTACATTGCATACCAGCATATGGCTCTCTACCTGTGAGCGCGATCAGAGGGAGATATAACATATGGCTATACACTCTGTGAATATGATCAGAGGTACATTACATATAACATGTAGCCTACTCTACACTCTAATGAATATGATCAGAGAGTACATTACATACCAACATATATGGCTACTCTACCTGTGAATATGATCAGAGAGTACATTACATATAACATATGTAATCTCCTCTAATAATTGTGATCAGAGAGTACATTACATATAACACATATGGCCTACTCCTCTGAGTAATATGATCAGGAGGTACGTATACTGTTTTATATATGGCCTACTCCACCCTGTGAATATGATCAGAGTACATTACATATGTATATATGTGCCTCTACTCACAATAGTCAGAGAGTACATTACATGTAACATGTATGGCCTATATTACTCTGTGGGTATGATCAGGAAGCACATTACATATAACATATATATTCTCTATACAGTAGTGTGATCAGAAGTACATTACATATAACATATATGGCCTACTCCTACACTCTAATGAATATGATCAGGAAATACATTACATATAATATATGGCTACTCCACCTCTAATGAATATGATCAGAGAGTACATTACATATAACATATAAAGACTACTCTACCTCTAATGAGTGTGATCCGAAGTTCATTACATACTTAACATATATGGCTTCTCTACCTCTAATGAGTATGATCAGAGAGTACATTACATATAGCATATGGCTTCTCTACCTCTAATGAGTGATCAGAGAGTACATTACATATAACATATATCTAATGATGTTGAGAGAGTACATTACATATAACATATATGCCTACTCTATAATGAATATGATCAGAGGTACGTACATATAACATATATGGCCTATACCTCTGTGAATATGATCGAAGTACATGTATATAACATGTAACCTCTACCTCTAATATGATCAGGAAATTACACATATAACATATATGGCCTGCTCTACCTCTGTGAATGATCGAGGCCCATTACATATAACATATATGGCTTGCTCTAACTCTATTGGACCTGGAATCGAAGTACATTACATATAACATATATGTCCCACACTCTGTGGATATGATCAGAGAGTACATTACATATAACTGTATGACCTCTCTACCTCTAATGGTGATCAGGAAGTACATTACATATAACATATATGGCCTACTACTACAATAGTGTGATCAGAGAGTACATTATATAACATATATGGCCTACTCCTCTAATGAATATGATCAGTACATTATATAACATATATGGCCTACTCTACCTCTAATGATGATCGAAATTGCATTACATATAACATATATGGCTACTCTATCTCTAATGATATGATCAGAGTGCATTACATATAACATATATATTTCTCCCACACTCTAATGGTATGATCAGAGGGTATTATATAACATATGGCTCTCTACCTCTAATGAGTATGATCAGAGAGTACATTACATATAACATATGGCCTACTCCCTCTGTGATGATCAGAAGTGCATTACATATATATAACTCTCTAATTGATCAGAGAGTGCATTTACATGTAACACCTTGTAACACCCTCCACCTCTAATATTGATCGAAGGTACATTACATATAACATGACCTACTCTACCTCTAATGAATATGATCAGAGGTACATATAACATAAATGGCCCTACTCTGCCTCTATTAGTGTGATCAGAAGCCCATTACATATGGCACGCTCTGTGGCTTCTCCCTTTCTGTGAATATGATCGGAAATTACATTACATATAACATATATGGCCTATCTAACTCTAATGAATATGATCAGGAAATTACATTACATATAACATATGGCCTACTCCTACGAAGTACATTACATATAACATATATGTCTCTACCTCTAATGTATACACTCAATGATATGATCAGAGAGTACATACATATAACATATATGGCCTACTCTAACTCTGTGAATATGATCGAAGTACATTACATATAACATATATAACCTCCTCTAATGATGATCGAAATTGCATTACATATAACATATGGCCTATATCTCTATAGTATGATCGGAGGTACGTATATATTTATATATTCTAATGAGTATGATCAGAGTACATTACATATAACATATATGGCTTATCTAATAGTATGATCAGAGGTACATTACATATAACATATATGGCCTACTCCACCAATGATGATCAGAGAGTACATTACATATAACATATGTTCCTATACATCTATGATATGATCGAAATTGCATTACATATAACATATATGGCTACTCCTACCTCTAATGATGATCGGGAAGTACATTACATATAACATATATGGCCTACTCCTCTAATGAGTATGATCAGGGGTATTATATAACATATATGGCCTACTCTACACTCTAATAGTCAGGAAATTACATTACATATAACATATGGCTTACTCTACCTCTAATAAATATGATCAGAGAGTACATTACATAGAAGCATATATGGCCTACTCTCTGTGAATATGATCAGAGGAAGTACGATACATATAATATCAAGCTATCCACCTCTAATGATGATCAGGAAATTACATTACATATAACATATGGCCTATATGTGATATGATCAGTACATTACATATAACATCAAGGCCTACACTACATACAATGAATATGATCTAAGAGGTACATTACATGTAACATGTGACTTCTCCTACCTCTGTGAATATGATCGAGAAGTATTACATATAACATATATGGCCTCTCCTACCTCTAATGAATATGATCAGAAATGCATTACATATATATATGGCCTACTCTACCTCTAATGAATATGATCAGAGAAGTACATTACATATAACATATATGGCTTCTCTAACTCTAATGAATATGTTCAGAGAATTACATTACATATAACATATATGTCTCTACCTCTAATGATGATCAGGAAATGCATTACATATAACATATGGCCTACTCTACCTCTAATGAATATGATCAGTACATTACA